>CM026199.1:6460144-6845144 GCA_014839995.1 Xenentodon cancila | reverse complement strand
GCCTTTATTCAAAGACAGGAACATATACATATATATATAAAGTAAAGAAAAATGCCAACAGTCTGAGTTTCCATGGATGGCCTTAGCTCCTTATGATGGTTTGAAAGCTCAGAAGATTTTATTCAACTCTGAGAAAAACACTGCAGACCGTGGTGGGTGGGGGTTGGCGGGGGTGGGTGGGGGTGATGCCCTCAGTGGGGCAGTTGATCCTCTGTAGTGCAGATATGCTGGGGGTCGAAATGTGGGCCTCTGTAGCCTTGCAGCCTCCGAGGACGCTCTAATTATCACCTCCAGGCAACATCCTACTCTCTTGTTATGCTGCAGAAAAGCTGCAAGACTTTTTTTTCTGTCTCTATCATTCTCACTGTCTCTCTGTCATTATCCCCTCTGCTGTCCTTCCCCTTCCATCACACATCTCCCTGCTCCTTCACTCGCTAATTCCTTTTTCTTCCACTGCTTCTCCTTCTTTTAATAGATACCATCATGGAGAGGATGCATCTCCACTAAAGAGGAATCAATCCTTTTAACGCATAGAGAGCTTAAGGAATTACAATAATGCGCAGGGATTAAAACAGCCTGCCTCTGTAAGCAATAAGGCATCTTCAAGGATGACCTGCAATAAAAAAAAGAAAAGCTGAAGCCCTGCACCTGAGTCATTTAAAGGAATAACAATAAACACCTCATAAACAAGTCTCAGAAGCTCTCATATACATCAAAGCCATTGCGAACCTAAAACTTTCAATAAACCACGAGTGTGCACAATAATAATCACGCCACATCCATACCAGTAAAGGGGGGCTGAACGATTAAAGCCAGCGCAGCACTCTGGGGCCTTGAAGGGAGTGTTAACGATGCAGCGTCAACCTTTGCTCATGCCTCATTGGCTCAAGCTTCTGCTGAGTAACCACTGAGACTTAATTGCAGGGTGTACTTCGTTAACACTGTTGCCAGGTGACCACAGAGGTCTAAGTGAAGGCCAATGCTCCACTGGCTCGGTGCCTGTCCATGCATCAATCAGGTGCTTTGGCTGGAGCTTGCTTCTTCGTCTTTGCTGGCTTTTGGAATGTGTTTGCTACAGGATGGAGGCGGAGCGGGAAAACGACGTAGACGAGAGGGAGGGGGTGGGCGCTAAAGAAGAGGCCGAGGAACAGAGTAAGGAGGAAAGGCCAATGGACAAACCGGTTCACAAGAGAAAGGAAGTCCTTGGGGGTCTGATTATCTGATTAATCAGCAAATGCTTCATCAGCAGTCTTTCAGTATTAAAATGAAAGAACTACTCGTTTATTTTTTGGATATAACCCAACTCAAGAGGAAAAGAATAGAACTCTGCACGGCATGAATTTTCATGCATCAGTCAGTTTCTCATTCTCCAGTGTCTCATTTGGGGAAGAAGCTGATGCTGGCCATTTGAACCAAAGTCATGAATGCATGATATAAACATTTCAATTCCAGTGAAAAGCAGAGTTATGTTTAAAGCTTGGTTATCCATGCAATGTAGCATCCAGCCAGCTACTGTAAGTTCGGAGATATGTGCAAAATGGACTTGCAGGTGGGATTCCTGCGCAACACTTCCCCAATCATATCAATGTTATTATGAAATAATGAAATCAAAATCAAAAGGCCGAAGTTTATATCTTGGTAGCCATGCAGTAAGGTAATTCAGCATCATGGCACTGCAAGTGGGTCAGAGATAATTAGACTAATGAATGAGACTATTCTCTTATGCAGGGAAAGCTTGTTTAAAAACGTGCAGCCTTGATGTTTCACCCTGTCATTATCAAACACGGAGGATTCTGTCCGTTCGCCGTGACAGCTGCTTAGGGGGGAAATGTGAAAAATAAAAGGGGCATCAAACATTGCCACCAGGCAGTGAAAGCTTTGATGAATCTGTCACTGCTCTTGACTGTGAAAGACATCTCTCTATACAAACCAGCAAGGCAAAGCTGAGAAACAGCCCGAAGGAGCAGAGGAAGTCATTAGCGAGGACTTAAGTGCACAGGTGAGTGGCTCTGAAAGGGTCAACAGAGGTGTAGGGCTGAAGACAGCTCTGTCAAGCAAGGACAGCGCTTGATGAAGGGCGTTTCAACGCACACCCTTGAGTCCATCAGAGGTGCATCTCTCTGCGAAGGAGTCCGTAAGGAATGTGCAGCAGCCTTCAAAGCACTAATCTTTGACTCTGAACATGTAACTACGATCTGGAGCAAACGGTGTCTGATGATCTCCTGCATGTATAAAAGAATCTAAATAAAACCACATAGAAGGAAATTTGAATCTTATGGACTAGGAAACAGTCATGACGTTGTTATCCAGCTGAAGCAATGTTCCAGGTGATGTGATGTGCAGCATTTCTGCTGATGGCTGAGAGATGATGAGCTGTCCTTTCCCAGACCAGAAATCTTGAAGTAATTAATGTCATAACAACCCTGGCAAGGACCCACTATCTTCAGTGACAGCTCCAAGCTGCCCGTTGGCGAGAGGTCCGTGCTGTCACCAGGGAGACATGACGCTGTTTTGGAAAAAGACTTAGTTGTTTTCTTGAAGGACAATGTGATAGATATCTGTGAGTGCAGTAACTGTACAGTGGGATGAGTCACTAACATCAGCCCATCGGATCCAAGCAACACTTCGCTCAGTCACCTTTGAGTCATTATCCACCAAACTGCAGCCCTGAGATGCAAACTGCTGAAGTAAGATAAATCCATCCATAGCCTATACCTGCTTACTTCTGATCAGGATCACAGGGGTCTGCTGGGGACTATCTCAGTTCTCTTCAGGTGAAAGGTGGACAGGTCACCAGCCCATGATAGGGCCACATATAGACATCCAACCACACACATGCACACCTACGGGCAATTTAGAGCCTAATATACATGCTGTTTGACTGAGGGAAGGAGGTCAGAGTGTCCAGAGAAAACCCATGGAAGCACAGGGAGAACATGCAAACTCCGCACAGAAAGACTCCTGCTGGGAGTTGAACCGGGAACCCTCTTCCTGTGAGTCAATAGTGCAAACCACTAAGCAACTGTGCTGGCCGAGTAGAAATAAATGGATCAGTTAAACAAAACTGATGTGATGACATTAAACACACAACAGTAAATAAAAAGAAAAGACAACAAAAGCCAACAGAAAGCAGAAAACAAGACAAAGAAACAAGAGGTCAAAGTGCTTGTCCTTGTCTCCAAACCTCTGGTCTCCGTCTGTTTTTTTCTTTTCTCTACCCTTGTTTCATTCATGATGGAACAGAGACAATATCTGCAATAAAAGGTTTTTTTTGTTGTTGGTTTTTTAATCTGTTTGAGTGAGGGTAAACAAAAAAAATTGAATTAATTTATTAAATTATATCAAAGAAAGAGGACAAACGCACTACATACTAAAAGTGCTTCATCAAAACATGAAGAAAACAAGTGTTTGTGTAAATGGTATAAACCGCTTTGTAGAATCGGGGCAAGATTAAAAAGTCCAGCCTATTTGCAATTAAATTGATTAAAAATTATTTCTCTCATAAGTCAACTGACAAAATAAATAGAAAAGAAAAACACATTCTGGGAGTTTTCCTAATTCCTAATGTATTACAGTGAACTATGTGTCAACCGCTTTCAGTCATTTGAGCCCGAGTCCAAACTGTCAAACATGATGGATACCTTTTATAAGTAAACAGGCCAACAGAAAAGGTGAATGTCTTTTGTGTTACACTGCTTTATTCAAGCCCTGGCTGGAAAAGAAAAAGAAAAAAAGGCTGCAGTAGCTGTTGTGTCGTGCAGCCAGTAGTGGGATATATTACAGCTAGAACCCGTCTTAAAACAAGTTGGGACCCTGCCAAGAAGGTCTCAGAGCAATATCTTCAGCCATATGGATGAAAAACTGCATCCTGATCTTTCTGGCAGCAGACTATGACAGTATTTGATATTGTATAGTTATAACCTGCTGGGAAATCATGTTCACAACATCAGTGGTCTTTCAATAAAATGTGATACAAACCACAACGGTTGTAAAGTCTACAAACTATGTTTCTCTATTAGTTTATTTGACCTAACATGACAAATGAAGTCACGGTTATTATTTTCTTTCCTCTTTTTCTGGGGAAGTGAAACACAGCTCTTTAATTGGCAGAAATCTCATAAATGACATGATTTATTAAAGCAGCAAAAAAACAACCTTTTGCCGTTTTTGGCGCTTTGACTTCCCCTACTGGCAGAAGATGTTAAGTCGCTTTTACAACTCGAAGATGTGCTTTTGGTTGGTTTCTTCCGCCGTCATTCTGTCATTACTGACTTTACTTTCTTCAGCACTTCAGTTGCCACTGCCACGATGTCCACTGTAGCTCGGTGAGTTTCATACCGGCGTTGCTGGCGTGCAGGGACAAACCGCCATGAGTGATGCCACCTGTCCCAAACATGCAAGACTACAACTAACTTTGTGTATTTCATTTCTTACAGCAGACACAGATGATAATTGCAGTTATGCAACACTTCATAAAATTAAGAAAATATTCTCTTAAATGACCCTGAAAGTGACATTAGCAAAAGTAATTTGTTCTGCTACACTAAAACACATTAATTAAAGCAATTTAATGTCAAGTGTAATCCAGGTAAGTATATCAAAATGACAATGATACGCACAATGTTGATGCTTTTTTCTCGCAATGCGGTTCATGTTCTGTCAAATTAAGAACCTTTTTCTCAGCAGCTGGACGAGAAGCATTTATTTACCATCAAACATGCATTAGTGCTGTAAAAAAAATGTGATCTAGTTCAAATCAGCCATCCAGAAGTGGAGTCGCCTCTATAATTACCTCCAGAGAGCACAATGTTATATGCCTCCTCCAGACTTCTTCATGCAATGTAAAACACATGTTAATCTCACCACTGAAACACATTTGCAGCTGTCACATATCACTACATTGCATTGTTTCAGACAGGTTGCTGTTTAATCCACGTTCTGATTTTTATTTGTATTTAAGAACAACTCTGATGGGTTAAGCAGTGCAACACCGCCGCCATGCGGCCAAATGTCGAACATGCGGAAACCACCATTCTCCAAAAGGACACACGTATGACCATGATAGGAGACCAATAAAACATGTTGTGTCTAATACTTGAAAATGACCATACAAACGTATTTTAAACATGTCCCGTTTTTGTTTTTGTTTTATTTTTAATCAGAGGTGCTATATGAGCGGAACCCTTCGCGCTTGTTCAACCGGAAGTTGACTTCTATTTGAGCTACACGGAAAACTTGACAAGCTCGTCGGCTGCGTTTCGGTCATGTTTAAGAATGTCTTTGGCCGTTTTTTAAGAGGAACGGTTCGCGTCCGACATCATGTGAAACGCGCTCCGCCAGCACATACGTCAACTGTCGCCAGCGTGTCCGCGAGAAGCTTCACAGACGCGAAGAGCGACGCGCGGCCGCCGTTTGACTCGTCCCTGCTGCAGCTGCTCGTGTGCCCGCTGTCCAAGAAGCCGCTGAGGTGACGCCTAACTGCACGCGTTTATGGATCAAAGTTTCAGTCTTTATTCTGTTAACTAGTCTATTTCTAAACCACACAGGACAACCTCCAGATTAAACGTTGCTATCTGGGCTTTCGGTTTTGTAACACAGGGTTAATCCCTCTAAAGACATGGATTTGGTTGTGTAATATGTATTTTAAAATTTATAATTTCCTTTTAACGTTAAATTACGTTGTCTAAACATTGGAAACAAAAGTCTATTTAGACTGTGTTACTGATGGTGTTCAATTTGACAGCGTCTTTATTCTAATACTTAAGGCGCTTCGGATAAAAGCGTCTGCTAAATACAATTTGACGGGAGCAACACCGCCCCCATGTGGTCAAATGTCGGAACCATGGAAACAACCCGTCTCAAAATCATATACGACCATTAAATTAATATTGTGTGTGCAGACAAGACCACACGGAGAACACAAACAGGGGTTTAAAAAAAAGTGCAAAACTGTAGGGACACAACAGGAAACAGTGCAGTAACATATAGTGCAATGTGACATGTCAGGACAGTGCAGCTGACAGTTACAACGCTGGAGCGTCTGAATGCAGAGTTTTTAAGTTTCTGTATTATAGCAGCAATGTACAAAAATGCAAAATGGTGAAAAGGAAGCACTGTGTGAACAATAAATAATGTTATTTGTGGGATGGTGTTAGTCCAGGAATGAGACGTTATGGGGTAACAGATTACAGTCTGCATGCATTTCAGAAACCAGTCCAGAGGTGTGTTTGAGTGCATGTTGGAGCATAGTTGTTTCTTTGGGTTCGATTAAGGAGTCTGCTGCTCTGGGGGAAGATGTTGTTCCCCATTCTGGCAGTGGGGAACAGCTGGTGGCAGCAGGGGGTCACAAATTCATGTTGAAATTGATTACTTAAAAAGCATTTAGATTTTGTTTACTTCTAACTCACCAAATTTGCCACCCATCAGATGTAGGTAGAACTATTTATTGGGATCTACCTGAAAACCTTGACTAAGTACAGTCAGGTCACATGTTATTTGACCTGATGGCCATGAAGTGTAACTTTTTTAAAACATTGATAAACGTCAGATAAAAGTCATTTAAGATGAAAGCTGAAGGTTTAACTTCTCCAACAAATTTAATTCGGTATATTTAATTTTCCGTTTAATCACACTTATTCAAATAAAACATGTTTGTGACATCTGATGGTGGAGTACCAGCTATTAATTAATTAGGTAGTTGATCAGTAAGACACTGTCATTCAAGTTATTTGATAATAATTTTTATGATTGTTGAAAATATGAAATAATTAGTGTCAAGCTTCTAAAGTGTTTGGATTTGATGTTTTTCTTTTATCACTCAATGGTAAATAGTGTATTTACATTTTGGGCAGGACATCTGAACATGTTGTTTTAGCTTTTTGGATGTTTTCTTTTTCTTTTGACACTTTTTGGTTTGTAATCAAGAAGGTACTTGGTGAAAAACCTGAGTCACTAATATGAATAACTTCCCAAGTGTGTGGAAGCAATAATGTTAAAACTGTTGGCTGATATTATGGATTCAGATAAGAATCTTAAGGACCACTGAAATTACTGGGCAGCAGCTGTTGCATTCAGGTGATGTGTTCTTTATAGGAATTTATAAGGTCAGTGAAGAATTGTACCACTAAATCCTCCCCAGGTATGATGCCACAACCAACGAGCTGATCAACGAGGAGCTTGGCATCGCATATCCCATCATTGACGGAATCCCGAACATGATCCCTCAAGAGGCGAGGCTGATAAAGAAAGACACTTCAAACACAACTCCGCAGTAACAGGAACTCTTCAGCTGCAAGAAGAACAGGCACAACTCTGGTGTAGGACTGAGTGAGAGTAGACCATCTAACCTGCTGTTGTTCTGCATTCTGACCAAAGTAGTTGTAAAATACCACTTGATATTATTTAATCCTGCAGTAAGTCATTGTGAGGATGTTCTCCTTGTCCATGATGGTGGGAGTGGTCCCCATCGTGTCCCTTTTTGGGTTGCTCTACTCTGCAGCTGTGGATGAGAACTTCCCTCAAGGTTGCACCAGCAGCAACAGTCTGTGTTTCTACAGCCTGCTGCTGCCGGTCACCATCCCCGTCTACGTCTTCTTCCACCTCTGGAGCTGGATGGGCATCAAGCTTTTCAGGCACAACTAGGTGTTCTCTCAGAAGTCTTGTAAATATTGATGTCATATTAAAACCTGTTTTATGACTTTTGTTCCTTGGTAGATATCTGGTAAACAAGGGCGGGTTAAAACACAACAACAACTGGTCAATTATAGCAGATTCTTTTCTGATAATGCTGGTCAATGCGCTGCTGGCAAATTAAATGGCAAGAAAAGAAAATTGCAGAATTTTCACTTTTCTTATAACTTGGAACAATATTTTATCCTTCTGCAAAAACTTTTCACGTAATAAAAAGCTACCTAACAAACTGTGATTGTAGAAAAGGATTATTGTGGACTGTTAGAACAACAGCTGCTTTGTATTTCTATAATAAATAAATTACTACACATGAATACTGTTAAGAATGAATCAGGATTCCCAAACTCTTCAGAAAGTGAACCACTGCTCCTTTTATAATAAATTACCTTTAATAGATAAAAGATTATATTCTCACTGAACAAAGGTATGAACAACAATTTGATTTGTATTTTAATAAATAAAAAAGCTGTAACTGAAGTGAATATTTAAGAGAACCGCAAACAGCTTAATGACAAAATCATTATAGAAAAATAACTGGAAAACACCTGTTTACAAGAAAGTCAAGCAAAGTTCATTTTGGATTAGTGAAGACTTATTTTAATATTTTCACCTGACTGTTGACATCGCAGCTCTCTACTCTCTCTAAGCTCTCATATTTTTGAGTGATTATAATGTAATAAATTGCCACAAATGACTCTTAAACTAGAACACTGAACCTGGTACATAAGAGAAAACATTTAGTTGAAAAAGTCAAACTTGCAGATAAGTTTGAGGAATCCGCGTCTGGTCTCTGCTCAGTCCTCAGGGACGCTTCTTGATCTTGACGTCTCTGCCCTGAGAGAGTTTCATCAGCGGCGACTCTGGCCGCGGCGACTGTCCCTCTCCTTTCGTCTTGAAAAAGAAGGGCTTGTTCAGTTTCATCTGGACTGCTCTTACCTACAATCAAACAAAAAGTCATTTTGTTACTGAACAAGCCCAAGTGATACTTTAACAACAAAATGGATGAAAAATACGCCTTTTCATTGTGCAGTAAAGTTTCTTTTTTTGGACATTAGTTTATGAGGATATAACAGGGGGGAGGCAGCTTCATACAGGTGGAATAACTACAGCAAAAACTGTTGATTAAACACCTGTGAACCAGTTTAAGTGAAATAAAACTTAAAATCCAAATTCAGTCGTTTAAGGGGGGTCGAGATGATCAATGAAAAAACAAAGAAATAAAACTTCAGTTCTCATAAACAAGATTTTTATTGATTTTTTTTTTAAACCTAATAACTGACTTTGTTGTAAAATATTCAGTGCAGGTAAACAAATGAGACTGCAATTTTCAAAGGCAACGCATTTTCCTAGAAGCTGCAACAATGTGTTCAAACATTTGTTCATTTGTTCCAACAAATACTTTTATAGCATATTTTTAATACTTTTTTTTATCATACTTGGTGTATTAAGTGACCATGTTTCATACCAACAGGTCAGAGATCTGAACAACTGAAAACAATCATTGCATCCGACGTTTATCTACGTTTATTTATTTCATTTATTTTATATGCTACTACGTATGAGCCCCGAGACCCGGAGACGGATTAAGCGGGTTTAGATAATGGATGGATGGACTATGTATGAACCCTGCTCATACATAGTCTAGTGCAAACAGTCATGTGAAAGTTTAAGAATCATGTGCTACTTAAAAGATTTATAATTGTTGTTCATCCTTTTATTTAGGTGATTATAAGACCTAGTAAGAACCAGATATTTTTTTAAATGTCATGATAGGTTAAACTAGCGTTTTCACATTTATGTGTATGGCGCCTTGAGATGATTTTTTTGTGAATTGCCACTTATAAAAATGTGATTCAATTAAATTAGAGAGAACATGTTTTTGGACGATAGTGGAGACTGTCAGTGCTAAGAATTGGATTTTGTGACACTAGAACATAATTGTATTGTAAAAATACAGGTTAGATGTTAAATTTAAAGGTTTTTAGAGAAGAAGAAGGTCCTGAAATTTTAAGGATTAAAAGGACGGTTTAAGTAATGTGGTGCTTATGATAGGACCTGCGACATGAACTACAGAAGGACGTGGCGGTGTTGCCAGTGTGACATCGGACAGCAGAACGATGTGCTTTCACCTGGATCAGGTCTTGTTTGCCAGTGCGACAAGGGTGGTCGTCCTCACTGGAGGCTGTCATTTCACCCTGACCAGAAGACTCATTTTTTATCTCCATTTGTGGGGAACCAGAGGGACCCGTTTCTAATCCATTTTTAATTTCTCCCATTAGCAGAGATTTTTCCTGGTCATGAAGCTCTTCTACATCATTATTTCTGTCCATCACTGACAGACAGAGGTCTCTTCTCGCCCTCTGTGGTAGGCTCAGATCCAAAGGTTTCAAGTTCTCCAAGTCTGCAGCCACTCTGCTGTTTCTCTGGCAGAAGCTGATGTAGGACGAAAGCTCAGCCGTGAAGAAGTTATCGGTCTGTGTCGAAGTGTTTGCTGTAGATGGGGTGAGCAGGGTAAATTCATTAATGACTGGAGGGCATAAAGCTGAATGCTTCCTTGAAACAGCGGCCGGGAGGCGGTTCACAGTGACTTGCTTATCCAAGTAAGGATTCACAACTGTGAGCTCTACATCTGCAGGCAGTTTTCTGCCATCGCGGAGGTTTACCCGTGACTCTGTGACTGGTTTGTTTGACTCTCCTGGACACGGTTTTCTCTCTCCAGTGGCTGTGAAGATGAACGCTTGTAACGATGCAGTAACAGCTCCTTCACTGGATTCGCTGCTGGAAGGCTCAGAGGGTGATGCTCTGAATGTCTTCTGGGTGATAAACAGATCCTGGCTGTTGATGTCATCACCGGTGTATTGAGAGTCATTCTCATATGCTTGAACCTGGCTGTGTCCTGACACTGCGACCAGTTGGCAGGCCTCAGCCTCTTCCACTCCTTTAATGTCTTTGGGTGATGAAGAAGCAAGTTTAGGACGTTTGACACGGATGACGTTGGGTGATAAACCAAACGCCACTGTCTTTTTTTTTTTTTTGGTTTTCTTCATGGAGTCTTGAGCCAGATGATCCGTGTCTAGCTTCTCCTTTTGACATGAATTTGCTACTTTAGACTTTTCTTCAAGTTTTGCTTGTGCACAGCTGGCCTGCATGAATGTAAGATGGTCATCTAGATCCAGAGCCAATTTGTGTTTCTTTTTCTTTTTTCCTTTCTTCTTTCCAGCCATCTTTTCCTTCCTGTTTTCTTTGCTCTTTTCTTTCTTCTTCTCATGTCTTTCTTCCCTTGCTTGTTTGCATGTGAGGTTTTTCTTTTTATCCTGGCCCCTCTTGTGTCTCTTACTGGTTCTGCTCTTCACTGTTTGGTCTTTGTTGTCCGGCTTGAACTCCTTTTTTACTTTGACTGTCTGAGGTAGAGTCCAAGACTCCACGAAGAAGTCTTCATCTTCCGAGTCACTCATGAGTCTCTGAAAAAGAGAACAGCAAATGAATTTGATGACATTTCATCAGGAACTTTTGGAGGCTCATTTCACTGATCCCTGCATTTCTAACACCGATATGAATCAACTACATACCTACACTCATACTATGTACTCATGTACATACTATGTAAAACTTTTATGTTATTTAACAATATATTTGAATAAATCATGTCGGTGACACCACTGAGAAGACTTGACTCACCGAATACCATTAATAATAATTTAATACTTAGTTGAGCATCTCTGTAAATGTTATTTTTTGTCCAAACATGGGGGGGCTTGATGTGAAATGAACTAATGAAGATGAGCCTGTCTGTGCATCCCTGAAACATCTGGCTACGCTCTTGTCTTAAGTTTCATTGTGGTGTCACAGCCTTTGTTAGAGATTTTTTATATACGAGCTTTAAAAAAGATTTTTTCATTCATTAACTTTTAGCTCACGCACAACATGGTTGACTTGATGAATGTGTTTTGGAACCTCACAGGAAAACTTTTCAATATAGACTTGAACACAGAAGATAACATACGCACTTCTTACCTGCATTATCAACATAAGCTGACTAAAATATATATTCTTACTTTCAGAACCAACGATATACGATACCACTGATTTTCTCTGCAATCCCATATAATTGAAAGGACTCTCTCTTCAAGTGAGAGTAAGCCTCAAAGCGCTGCTTAATGAGAAACTTAACAGGTTAAACAGGCTTTCTCTAGAAAAAAGACAGTCTGAATAAGGCTTCTTTTTTTGTTAAAGCACTAACACTGATCCATACATGTATATAAATGCAAACACAATTTATGCCTAAGCTGTCAGAGGTACACACATCCATCTACCGCAGGTTATTAATGAGATCTATAGCACTAAATGTAACCTGGGCTTTAGCAAGGTGTTAATACAAACTGTTTTTATGTCTTTCCTCTGAGTCTGCTTAATACCTGTATATACACAAGGCATAACAACAGTACCGGTAAGTTATATACATATGAACTATGCCAGACAGAGAGACTAATCTGAATAAATTAGGCTCTAACGGGAAATGCATCCTTTACTACTACACCTCAGAAAGGTGAGCTGTGACCCACAAAGCCACGGTTTTAAGAAACGTACAACACGTACAGTAATTACTTCAACTGAAGTTAATTAGTGCCATTAGATTGCACAGCTGGAGTTCTGTGAATGAAATTAGTTTGTAGATGTGGTTTTGAGCTACTTGGATTGACAAAATAAGGCAAAAAAAAAATCCAGGTTTGTTGTTCATCTGCTGATCCCTGAAGACATGCAATAAAAAATAGTGTATCTGCATAAGGCTATAAAAGGATATGACATCATCTCAAAGTGTTTATGCATTCATCACTCCACAGTTAGACAAGATTCCTAAAATGAGAGAGTTTAATACTGTGGGTACTCTTCCTAGATGTGAGCACCAGTCAAGATGACTCCAAAGGCACTCAGCAGGATCCTCAATTAGGTAAAGAAGAACCCACAGCTGCAGGCTTGAAGACATGGAAGTGGCAAACATCTCTGTTCATGAGTCTGGCAAGTGTAAGACGTTAAACATGCAGGGTGCTCAGAACACAGACACAAAGAAAAATAAATTAATTACGGAGCACATAAAGTTTGTAAGAGAGCACCTTCGCACTACAAACAAAAAAAAGAATCCTCAGCACTACATACAGTGTGAAACGGGCACCGTTTACCAACATTAAAACATGATGATTTGGGCTTGCTTCACTGCCTCAGGGCCTGGATCATCTGCAATCACCCAGAAGAAAACGGATTCACAGGTTTACTAAACTATCCTACAAGATACAGTCAGATGTGGCTGAAATTTAACAGCGGTTGGATGAAGCGGCAGGACAAAGACCACGGAAGTAAATCCTAATGGCTTCAGGAAAAGTAAATCCATTTCTTGTAGAGACCCAGTCAGAGGCCTGGCTTCAACACCATAGAGATGCTGCAGAACAACCCCCAGAGAGCTGGTCATGCCATACATCCAACAAATGAGAGCTGAAGCAGTTCTGTAAAGACAAATGGTCAAAACATCCTCCTGAACACTGTGCAGGTCTGATCTAGAGCTACCAAGAGCACTTACGTGAAGTAATTACCTCCAATGGTTCACTTGTTTTTTCAACCAGCCCTGTGACGGATTAATGGGATTGTTACAACACATGAAATTATAATTGTGTTGTATCAACTTAAACACACAGCGTGTCTAGTATCACAACTAAGATGAAGATCGGATCACATTTTATTGTGGTGAATACTGTATTCAAGAGGTTCAGATAGCTTATTTTTCTTGTCATTGTATTTTATGGTTACTGGAAGTGAAAAATGTTGCTCTCACACTTAAACAAGAAACTTCAGAATAAGTTTTACCATTTAAAATACATAAAGTACAGAACAAGTTTGTAACAATAAAAAAAGTATGATAGTATTTCAGAAATGATTTTTTTAGATACATTACGCTGTGAATTTGCCAAACTTTTTACAATGTAATCCCGTTTCTGTATTACCAGGAAAACGGTGCACTAACTGCATTAGATTGACAAATTATTTTTTAAAAGCACGTGAACATAACAGGCGAATAAGCATCTTCCTGACCTACTGTAAAGAAGACAAACCGAAATGAACTCGTGTAAACTATCATATCATTAAACTTTTTTTTTTTGACAAAATTTGGTAATTACCTTCCGAAGCGACGCCGAAATCCAACCGGCAGACGTAACTTCAAAGAGACCGCCTCGGCCGCCCGCCTCTGGCTCGCGCGACTTTCACTTACTCTGCGTAAAGGTGGATTTTTAAGCATCAGTGAGAAAACTGTTCTTTTTTAATTTAAGAAATGAATCATTTTTACATTGATCTAAGTGAAGCCAAATACTTTTACCCAGGCGAGTATTGTTAAACTGTCACATATGGTAATTTTGTCGTGAGAAAAACATTAAAAATTCACATACATTCACGTTGTATAAACATCACTATTACTGATAATACGACTGCGGTATTTTTTTATGTACAAAGATGTAGATCTTGATGGCATTTATAAATAATGTATGTTGGTTTCACATTTAAAAGCCAAAGTTATCCAGCTGTACTTAAAAGTGCCACCATTTAAGGAACTCTTCTGTCAAATGGCATAAAGTGATTAAATAACTTTCAAAATAAAATATAAATAGTAAAAAGTATTACGTAGGCTCTCCTTAAGCATGTTTGTTTTTGTTTGGTCGATTTTGACAATCACTTTACAAATTATTTCAGAGAAATCCTTCCACTATTTTAAAATTAAGTTCAATCAGAAATGGCAATATACATAACCTTATCTTCATAAGCAGATTTACTGTATCCAGCCATCTTCTTCCATACCTGTTTTAATCCTTTGCAGGGTGGAAACCCACACAAGCATGGGGAGAACAGGCAAACTAGTGCTTTCAAAGATCCTATTTTGTCATAAATAAAGTAAACTATAAATAGTGTTGCCTTGGTAAGCATTTTTCATTTTTACTTGTATCTAACTGCAGGAAATATGTCTACACAAAGGCCATGTTACATTAGTGAGAGCTAATCTTCTGATCATATTACAGGTTTATATGTGTTACCTGACTTATGCAACTTCACAATTTATATCCATTTAGTGCACTAACAGCATTAATTCAATTTTAGGGCTCAATATTCTCTGTTTCAAGAGGGTTGCATGACTGCAGCAGAGGTGGATAAATATCACCACCATTCACATACCAGGCTGACTTTATTTAAAATTAAATCCAGGTTAGATTTCTGCATGTGTGGGTGAGCCAGAGAGTGAGCCTTTGACAGCCCTCAGACAGATTCAGGCTGGCTTTTGTGGGGAGGAGGATCGATCAGGCACTTTAGTTTGGTGTCGGTTTTTTTGTGCACTGTGACGTCGTTTGCACTCACGTCCGAAGTGTTGAATTGCAGAATGTGTCTTTCAGATTTGTACCATCTACAACTATCTCTTCTTCCAGTGGTTCAATCATGTACGATGGTACATTTCTTCTGTCTGACTCATCAGTGAACTCTACCCAAACTGAGTGGTTAAACGCTTTCTACTGGAACAGATGCTGACAGACTCTTTATTAGTCAGCTTCCCATTTTTATTCATCTTTTCTTTTTTTTTTTTTTTTGCAAAGATTGTTCATATGAACTTACCAACTAGTTATTCATTTTGAAAGTGGGATGAGTGCTGTTTACATATCAAGATTACATTTTGTTGTCTTATTTGTGATCCCATGAAGACAGACATCAAGTAGATATATTCTTTATTTGCATCAGCACAAGTAAACCAAATGGTTTCCGCTCAAGCTCCGTCAGGTAGCCACTCTGGAGGCTTTAAGATGTGTTGCATGTTCACAATCAACTAAATGGCGATGGAATATTAACTCCGTTTTTTATATTTTAAACACCATCCAATCATGAATTTCTATTGGAAATAAAACATTCATCCATTATCCATACCCAGTTACTCCTTCTCATAATCACGGGGGTCTGTTGGAGTTTATCCCGACGCATAGCAGGTGAAAGGCAGAGGTCCACCCTGGACCGGTCACCAGTCCATCACAGGGCCACATTCAAAGACAAACAACCACACTCATATTAACACCTACGGGCAATTTAGAAGTATCAATTAACCTGCAAGTATCAGTTAACCTAGTATGCATGTTTTTGGACTGTGGGAGGAAGCCGGAGTACCCGGAGGGAATTCATGCAAGCACGGGGAAAACATGCAAACTCCCCACAGAAAGACCCACTGGGCCGGGAATCAAACCAGGAACCTTCTTGCAGTGAGGCAACAGTGCTAAACACCAAGCCACCGTGCTGCCCGTAATACATACAGTCATATGGAAAAATACACCCTTGCTTGTGCACTAACTAATTTGCATTTAGAGTAATAAAACACATTCCCATTCAAATATTTTTATTTGAATGTACAATATCAAAAAGTAAATAGTAAACGCCAGCCCAAGGCTGATGATACAAATTTTGGGGGCAAATAAATAGCAGTAGGAAATAAAGAAGAATATTTCTACCTAAAACCTCTCTTTGTAGAAAAAGTACATTTTATTTTGACATACAGAAGTTGAAAATGTACCATTATTGATAGTACTGGTGTACCTGTTATCATTACTATCACAGATCATTAAGAATGAAAACTTTCATGTCCCCATCTGGAGCTCTGCATGACCTGCTGCAATCACATCTGCGCTGGAACCAGAGTACAAACCATATATTACATCATCTTCATATCCTTATCGTGCTCCTTTACTCCTCTTGGGAGGATTCCAGTTTTCAGTAGCAACTTTTCTGTTGCCATGGCAACCACTTAGCACTATCAGGGAGGACAGCACATGTGGGTACAGCATGTTTTTTATTTTTCTGTTTTTTATTCATTCCACTTTTTTTGCATGACTACAGAACAAGGTTCATATAAATTAACATTTACAATTATTTACTATATTTTTGGCAGGTGACTTTCTTTACTTGTCGTTGATAAACCTAATTAATTATTCTCAAGGTTTTATTTAAGAAAATATTTGTTAATTGCAGAAAAAGAAAGAGAAATCCCTCATTTTTAATCGCACACTGGACCTAAACTGCCCTTGTTCCCGCCGAACTCTGTGTTTGGCTGTCATGAATTCCCTGCCTGATGCTTCCGAAATGCAGCAACTTTAGATATTTGGATCTGATTAATGGTGATGTTGGCTCTGTTTTTGTTGAAAGCACACTTCACACGTCATTTTATTTCATATAACCAATGACGTGTCCTCGGTGAGCTCGTCTTCTATCTGCCACATATTTTTACGTCACTGTCCCTGATGATTCTCTAGTGTAATTAAGCGATTCCTGTCTTTTGGAACGATCTCGCCTTGTTGCATTCCCACCCACCTTGTTGCCTTTGCTGTAGATGAACACCACACATTGACAGAGCATGAGGTAATAAGGACGACAAGTTATAGGATGCAAGCAAAGTTCGCAGGTCAAATATGTTCAGCACATGTCATCTCAACAGGCTGCAGCCAGCGTCGTCCGTAATAGTATCAAAGGAGAGCAGGAGGAGGTCAGCGCCTCTGAAGAGCTCTGCCGATCACCATAAATCCTGTCACGCTGGTATGTAAACAGCTTTAACCACTGACCAGTAAAACCATCTGCTTATGACCCAACACGTGCAATAGCTTACTTTAGGAGATACTAAATGCTGACATTTGTCACGGTAAACTTTTTAAATAAAGGGTTGTGCAAGCTGATTAATATAAGCCCATAAACAGAAACATAACTTCATGGTGAGCCTTTTCTGCTGATGCTGTCAAGCCCTTTTTTCTTTCTTTTTTTTTTTTTTCTAATGGGTACAAGGGCAGGAGCGTCAAAGGGCTCATAGGAAAGATGATCAATAAATGTTTTATTACACAAGGACTGTAATCTTCCCATAGGATGACACTTTCCTCAAAATGAGTTGAAACTCTTTAGAACCAAAGTGGAATCTCTAATTACGCCAGATTTAGAGTCTTTGAGGTGTCATAACATAAACACAGCCGCCCCATGTTCCTGCCACATTTAGAAAACTCATGCCATCATGGTTAGGTAATGTGTAATGTATGCGACCATAATGAGAAGCACAGGGGTTTTTTTCAGTGTGACCTATTCGTTCCTGTGGATCAATGACCCTTTGGGACACCTGTGCCTGAAAACTGAAGAGCCGGAGCAGAGCTTGACCCACATGAACACCTGGCAGAGTTGACGGGACGAAGGACGACTATAATGTTGAAGAAATAAGTATTGTCATATTTAGTAAAGTTCGGGGTTGAAAATTTCAAAAATCAAAATTAAGATTTTGCTCATGTTGACATTATGTTTTGTTGAGATCTTCTGCTTCTGTTGTTTTAGTCTTGGATTATATTATTTTCACTACCTTTGAAACACTTCTGTTAAGTGTTTAGTCAGTACTGCCACATTTAAGAGTTTTATTTAGTGATTTTTTAACTATATATTGGTTTACTTTGCCTCCTGTTTCATTTTAGAGAGCTTGATTCTCATGTACCTTCTGTTATTTAGTTATTCACCTCCAGTTTGCATTCACACCGACTTTCTGTGACCAATTGTCATATCAGCATCAGATCATTACCTCTCTCAGTATTTCTAATTCTTCATTTCCTTTCTTTAGAGTCCTTACCGGTGTTTACATGGTTTGGGTTTCACCTCAGGCATGTTGCCTCCATCTTGTCTGTAGTGCCTTGAGGGTTTTTATTATTATTATTGCAAACTATTAAAGTCAAATTTATTTCAAGAGCAACCTGCCTCATCTCTAGGCCTGCATCACCACCTACTACACCGTTACCAACAATATCACAGTTTGTGGGAGTGAAGCTAGTGAGCTGAAACAGAAAAGAAAAAGAAGTTTAAAAAAACAGAAAAGCATTGAAAAGTTTGCCTTTAAAGAAAATCAATTACACTAAATAAACATATGTGCAGTTTTAAAAGTAAAAATCAACTAGAATATTTCAAGCATCGTGCAGAAATTCATCATCCGAAGGTTTTCTGTCTCTTTTACATAACCCACGGACGAGTGACTGGACTATATTAACATTGGGATATTGTAGGTCACGTAACCTCTTTCGCAAGACTCCTTGATCTCTTTGTCAATTAAGATAGTGCTCATTACTCTTTGTGTCTTTCAGCTTATTTTACTTATGAAGAATTAATTTTAGACAGACAAGATACGTCTTTACTGGAGCTGCATGATGAATAAGAATATAATCATCTCATATCATCTTGTATACTTTGGATTTTATATGAAAATGACTTAGGGAAATGTTCTTATAATAAGGGTAATATTAACAATTGTACCTTAAAACATGAACATGATACATGCACACACACACATACATACATATATATGTATGTGTACTTTTATATAAAGCTCTGTGGTTTCCAGAGGGGTAAATTACAGAATTCAACAAAGTTAGGCTTTTCCTCTAAGGAAGGCATTTGCTGCAGTTTCACAGAAATATCTTGAACTTGATTATCAAAAAAAAACAAACATTCTGACATTGACTCATATAACATTTTATTGTGATTTAAATTGTCTTATAATTATTGGATGTTAGCAGTCTGACTTGTCTGTAAATCAGGACAAATCATGAAAGCACCTGCCTTCATGGTTTCCATAGTAACATGAAACATAGCCTACAGTGTGCGTATCAGTGCAAATCTTCTTTGGAGGCGTGCAGCCCTTTTGACCTATCGATGTACAATACAGGTTGTTACTCAATATCAGTTTCCATTCAAAAGGTTGATTTGTGGTTAGAGTAAAAATAAGACCAAGCATCTAATAGATACAGTGATGAAAAGGATGAATCCCAGTTGTATCCTCATTAAATCTGGAAAGAAAAATCAGCTTGCAAATCCAATGACTAGATTTTAAGATGACTACTAAACTACAGAATTTCTGTAATTCGGCATCAGACTTTATTATTTATTTATGTTATTCAACACAAGCACCTTTAATTTGATTACAGTGTGAGACATCAACATCCACTTCTGCCTGATAATCTTCAAATGCTGTTTCAGCGCAATTTCATCTATACCCACAAAAAGAATCAGTGACGTATTTTTACAGATATCGCCTGAATCAGACACTCAGCCTACTCAGAAGCAGGTTATGAATTTATCCTTGTTGATCTAACCAGGCTCAAGTCATCTCTGTGTCTCTGGAAATCCTGGCTTCAGGCTCGACAGACCTTGCTAACCCACTCATCTTGCATTGTAGTGCACCTCTCAGATGTCCAGTGACCCTGACTGTCACACATAAACACAAACATGCAAACCCGACAGTCATGTCCGAGACGGTGACGACAATGGCATCGCCCAGTGTCACACCTCATGCACTCCCGCTTACTCTTTAATTCAGGATGTTTCCTCTGACGTCAAGTTGTGTAAAAGTTCTTTTTCTAAAGATCCGAGGTCATTAAAACAATGTTAATTCTTGAGTTACGTGTCTATGTAACCAGGGAGACCCTCTAATAGTCAATGAGAGTTATAAATCTATCCAAATGTTGGCTCTATTGTTGTGAGGCAAGCTGGGAGTTGGAAAAAAAGGTCACATCAGATGTGGACTAATAACACTGGGCAGTTCATGGAGATGGAAAAAAAAAGAGAAGCATGTAAAATTGAAAATGCAAGGAGAAGCTCTGACGTGCATGCATACAAAGCAGGGGAATGGGTAGTTTTAGATTAAAAGACAGGGCTTCTTACCACTCCTGCTAAATGAACACTTCCTACTGCTTCTTTTATTAGAGTAACAAACGTCTATATATGATTTTCTGTGCTTATTCAGTTATAATATTAGGATTAAGGTGCCACATATAAAAGAAATCGGGAAATTTATGTCAGGACAACACAGGCATTCCTATAAAAGTTTGGATTTCTGGTTTTTGTGTGTGTTTTTCCAAGTCAGAAAGGTGTGGAGGTATTTGGGTTCAAAGCCATTAATTTGGTCCAGTATGACAGAAGAGAAAGCCCGAAGCTAAGAGGAGGCGTTGTCATTCATGTCCTGCCCCTTCCAGGACCTGGAGGTATGACATCAACAGCAATAATGAAGGCAGCTCATCAAGGGCTGGACACCAGGGCTATAAAAGGAACTCGGGGAGTCCAGTGCTTATCATAACTAATAGGAACTAACCACCAAACTGGAGTGGACTCACTTATGAGACTGGAACCACATTTTCACTTTAATCAGACTGAGGAGAAACTACCACCACAGGTATATTCTTGTTGATTTATCATTTAGGAGGTGCACCAGAAGCTAAAGGTCTTGAACCACTTCTTTTAATAATATTAATGTGATGTTTTTGTACATATAGCTGATGTAAAGAGGACATGAAGATTTCATGAAAAATGACTCACAATGTGTTAAATCATACAGGTACAAAGGAATGTTTCACTTCAGCACGGAAATAAAGCAAAAAAAGAGATGTTTTAGAGTTTTACATAGGCATTGTAGATTAATGTACAAAAAATAAATAATAATAATGAATAAATGTTTTATTTCAATTTTAACAGGTCATCACTCAAACCATGGACTATAAAATCCTACTGATTTCACTCTGCATTGTACATCTCAACATTCACTGTAAAGGACGTCCTTTAAGGTAAACTGTCTCTCCTTTAGTTTTCAGATTATAGATCACCATCTAGACTACAAGTTATAAAATAAAAGTTATGAGCTATAGTTCTTCTTTACCGGCATTTCCTTAACACAACAGACTGCTACTGTAACGCTCCTCTGTTGGTTCTGCAGCAAACGGACGGTGAGTGAAATGCAGCTCATGCACAACCTCAGAGAGCACAAGCAGGTGCAGGAGCGCCGGGAGTGGCTGCAGCTGAGGCTCCACGGCATCCACAACGCCGCGCCGCGGGCAAGAAGCGGCAGCAGCGGGGACATGGAGAGCCCGAAGACGAGGAAGCTGCGCCCCGGGGATGTCGCCGAGCTGGGCGGCCTCACATCAGAGGAGATCCAGCACGCATTAGACCTCCTGGAGAAGCTTTTCGAGTCAAAACGGTCATGATTTTTGCTCGATTTTTATCTGACTCTTTACAGTTGCAGCTACATTTCCAAAACTGACCATTTTGACTTTTAACAAAATTTTAGTGCACGTTTTGCTCAGTCTGACTGTTTGAAAAAAATCTCTTTTATTTATTTAATTTTATTTATCATATTGATATTTATTTATTTCTCGATTAAGCAAAACTTTTATGATATATTATGCACTTTTATTTAAAATGTAGTGCTGTACAGTTACTTCTAATAGAAACGGCTTGAATTGGACCATTTTTTTTCTTTTTTATTATTACTGATTTGACAACGCTCTAATTGAGGGCTACTTTTGTTTCGATGGTTTTACATAATTTATATTTCGGTACTTCTAGTCGATTCACTGAATGTTACTTGCTTCTGATTGTAAAACGGATATTTAAGTTAGATAGCTTCATATAAATGCACTTCAACAATCAAGATTTCTATATTTTTATATGTCTAACGATGCCTTTACAAAAAAACATTTTTAAGCAAAGTAAAAGTGCATGATATGGGTAAATGGAAAGTATAACTATTGTAACGTTTAATACGGTGAGTCGCGCTGAGGATGAGCGTTCGTGTTTAAGCACGTGGAGGACAAAGTCACGTGACAACGTTTTGGGCGTTTACAATCGTCTCGCGATATTTGTCACGTGAACTCCGCTTCTCATACCAAAACAAATCTTTATAGCGAGTGTTGGTCGGCGCAAGCTGGGACATTTCCCGACGAAACGCGCGCTGTTTCTCCTACATTTCTATTAACATTCGTTGTACCGCGGACTGTCTCAGCAATCGGGTGAAAACGAGGAAGCTGAATGTGACGGAAAGAGGTAAAGAAAAGTTGTTTAATGTGTGTAGCGGTAGCTAGCCCACGGTAGTAGGTGGTGTGATTGTGAAATAAATAAATAAAATAAAAGCTAAAACAATTAAACGATCCTCCTGGCCGACTTATGACTGTGAAATGCAGCTTTTTAAACATCGGTTTTAAATTCATACATGTTAAAAGGCAGCAGCTGAGGAAGGACGCGTCGGACTGCCCCGGGTGACGTTTACTACCATAACTACCACAAATACCACAAATCACGCAGTCCACGACGAGCCCTTTGCCCAAACAGAAGTTAATTTGATCACAGTTTATCCACACAAACTGGACACGTGTCTTCCTCCGTGTTTTAAACGCGGATTCTCTTGAGTTTGCCTTGTTGGCTTAAACTATAAAGGTTACTATCTTACTTTTGACGGGTTTTAGATTAACAGGGTTGCATTGAGATAAAATGCAAGCACTCCAAATACAGACACCAGAAAAGGTGTTGATATTGCAAAAGATGGAACTAAAATACTTTTAGAATTTAACTTTTACTGCCAAAATTGTTGGTACCTTTCCATTAAAGAAAGAAAACTTACAAAAGTAATAACTTATTGAAAATAAACTCATGAAAAGCAGATATTGCTTTGGGAACGCAGTTTGGTAGAATCATTTGGGGCGGGGCACTAATGAAACTGGCCTTGATAAATTAGTTGGTGGCCTCAGCTTAATACTGTATTATACCTTTTTGAGAGAATCACAGCAATCAAACGGTATTTGTAACTCTCACTGAGACTTCTGAACCTGTTAACAGGTGTTAGGCCATCTCATTATGAGTAACCAGCTGTCTCAGATTTGAAGGGTTTCTTCTGGAGACTTCAATTTTGTCCAAAGATGTTTAATAGAACTTAGACCAGGGTTCATGAAAGGCCATTCAAAAAAAAAAAAAAAAGTGTATTAACCAGACGTTTATGGAAAGATTTGCTTGTAACCTGTTCTTGGTTGTTCTCACGGCAACATTTAGTTTAACTAAAAGACTTCATAATTTGTAGGCTGTCTGATTACTAACAAAATAATGAGATGTTCATCCATATAGATTAGTTAGAACTTAAATCTTAAATCAGTGATAATTATTTTGATTTGTAGTTTTATAGGACCTTTTGGGAGTGTCAGTGATTTTTAGTCATAGCCTCCTGATCAACATTTTAGGTTAGGTTTAGGGTTAGGCAGACCTTTTGCTTTGCAAATGTTGTGTATAATGTTTTGTATAATGTTGGGCATATTGATTTTTTCTGATCACTTAAAAACAGATCAAATGATGTGAATAAAGTAAGAATCTTTTCACTGAATCTGGACTGGCTTTTCCAAAGGAACACAACCTTTTAATTTTTCTTATTTTTTCATTTTCTACCAGATATGGTGTTTTGTGCTAGGTGTTTTTTTTGTGTGTGTTTGGTTTTGGCAATTTTTGTATTTATATTGCTTAAATATAGTGCATGGAACCGATTTTTTTTGTGTATATATATATATATATATATATCTTCTACAAAAAAATCAGGGATAGACAAGACGGTTAATCCCTTATTGAAAAGTTGGTAAAATAATACTAATACACCTAAAATATACTGCTAAGAGAACATTTACATTACAGATCAGTGAATTTTGAAACAATCAATTGACCTGACACTATAGCAGGTGTGGTCGGTTTACTGTCCCTTGTGTTTTTTAAGGGCACAGATTAATATCCCGAAAACGTAACTGACTTGAAATTGCATTAAGATTAAATGTTCCCCTAGTTTTTTTTCTGTCTCTTAGCAGTGTATTTCAAAAAGGTCACTTAATAAACTTTTAGGCTTGTATACTGCTTGATAACCTTTTCTCAATGTGGTGGAAATGGATTGTGTGAGGCGTTCATTAGATAATTTTGATTCCGATATATCTCAGAATTTCATTTACCATCTGTGACGCTTGGAGTGTATTTTTTTAATATAAATAACCATATAATTTCATATAAACGAACAGTTGCAATAAAATGCACCACTATAACACAGGGAAGTCAGAAGTTGAACCTTACGAGTCGCACTTGAAGGCAGCATCGCTCTGATTCAAGCGAGCACGCGGCCATTCACAGTTTACGGTCCCTCCGGTGACTCCGAACAACTGACCGGTGCAGGTCTCCCTCGTGTCACAGCTGCTTTTTTTTAAGCCTTGGACTGAAACTGTGGGGTTTAGCAGCCAGTGAAAGTCCGGGTTGAGTGTGTAAAAACGATGCCGATGAAGTTGGAAAGTAATGAGCGAGGATGCTGAAGCCGCCGGCAAGCCCGCTTTGTTCGGAGGAGCGCAAGGCTTTTGTGCCGCTGTCATCCCGCAGCTTGTTCCGTGCTGCTTTGTCTTCACGTGGCCGTCTGATACCGACCGGTAGGTGCGCGTCCGCTTTCGAAGAACCGACCGACCGAGCTCCGTTGTTCGTGCATATATACACCGTTAGCGGGCAGTTCTTTATATTATTTACTCTTAAAGACAACCCCAAAGGAAAGCCGGAGACCAGTCTTCGCTTCTGTTTTCTCTCTCATAATGAGCAGTGATGGTAGAACACCTTGTCTTACATTCCATGGCGTGGAAAATGTATTCTTCTCATAGTTGGATTTTTTTTATTAAAGGATATATCTGTTTTATGTACAGTGCAAATTGTTTTGTTGAATATGAACCCTTGCTGCTTGACAGCAGCTTCCCTGCCTTGGTCCTCCTGTGTCAGTGTCAGCAGCCCCTAAATAATTGATTGGACCCTCACCCCCTCATAGCTCACCTCATGCTTTTAATAGACAGTCGGGGAGCCTTGCACCTTTGTCATATAGTGTCTTTAGATATGTCTGTTTAATATATTTTATGTCTCTTTTTTTAACCCGTTTTAAATCTTGATCAGCTTATTGACCTGTTCAGCAAAAGAAAGGAGGGGAAAGTGTGCCATCATTGCCATCATTGGAAATTTGATCGCTGAAATAAAAGCCTATTTAGATTTTTCTTGCTGTGGGAAATCGTGGTGGTTGTAGAATTGCATTGCCCTGTGAGGGAAGAGAGCGTCTACCCGCCCTGAGAGAAATGTTGCCTCCTCAGTTCCTTTGTTCCTTCTACCCTGCCGGTCTGGCTTCTGGCTGCCAGCCCGTTTGGCTGGAAGACCCCCTTCCTTTCATTTTGTATTGCCCCAGTTCTGCCACGCATTTTAAGATCCCATTGGAGACAGAAATATACAAGTTGAGTCAGTCACATGTAAATTGAGATTTTCTATCTAGTCATAAATCATTTAACAGTTTGAAAATGACTTGTCATTTGCTGTGTGTTGTGCCTTATTTCATTGCATCGCGCTGGAACTGACTTTTAAATGAAATGAGCCCAAAGCGAAGAAGTATGTCTGCATGCACGTTTCTTTCCCTACTGCTGTGACCCTTGTCTTCAAGGACATTGGCAGTCTGCAGCAGCATGTTATAAACAGAGAAGATTTGGTTGGCAGATAAAATGCAGATGCAAAAGGAGTACCATCCTTGTGAGCAGAATTACGACCATATACACAACTTTCACGTTCATTTTTTGTTAAAATATCACTTTTTATTTACATATAATATTCAATCCTTCATGTCAGTGTAAGATTTGCAGTCATAATGCATGGGCCACACCGAGATGGCTACAGCTCAACACTGATGGAGTACGATAACACGAAAAATCCGTCTGTGACCTTGACGGGGCATTTGGGAGGTGGGCTGTCACCACACTGTGCCGATGATACTGCTACATCACGGTCTGTCCTGTGACTCTGGTCTGCTCATACAGACGCTTCTGCACTCGGGCAGGGCTCGGTCTTTCTGCCCCTCCACCCCGTGGTCTTTCCGTTTGTTGTGTCTGTGGTGTTATCTCTCACAGCGGGTGGTCATCATATTTCATCGCAGCTCCTCTTATGGGAGCTGAGCTCTCTTCATTACAGAGACCTGAATGTATTTCTGCCTTAGAAGTTCAAACCCACTGATTAAATTGCCATTTACAGTTTTCTCAGTGTAAAGGTTGTGGGTACAGTCATCAACAAAATAGTGGAAGAGTAATTTGTCATAATGATTTAACATGATAAATTATTTTGTAAAAAATTTAAATGAAATTGGTTGCTGCAGGTCTGATTATGGATTAATTGTTGAAGGAACCAGTTCTGCTGATTCAACGTTTACCATGATGTTTGATGTCGTCCAGAGTCTGTAGTAGTTGAGGGCAGTTTTGTGTTGTTAATCATACCTGACACTTGGTTGAATGTCATTTCTGCAATAGCTTTAAGCAGACATTGAAATTAGACATCAAATGCTGCTAAGCACTTTTGATGTCTCATCTTCACTCCTAACACTAAAGCTTATATTCACTTTTAAGTTTAAATTATTGTTTTGAACATGGTGGCAATATATTGCATTCCTTCAGTTTGAGGTTCGATTATAACTATCTAAATCTGAAAATAAAAATTCCCATGGGAAATGAGATAAAAGATGGCACAAACGAACAAAAAAACGCAACAAGAAGCACGGTCGTAGGAGTTGTGGATGATGTACAAAAATTAAGGCGTCAGAAGAGACTGGGTTAATAAATGCTCTTTTAAACTCCGTTATCCTAAATAAATGAAGGACTGACGCAATATATTCTGGGTTATTTCTGTGAAATACTGGAGCATATAAGGAAACGTCAATAGTGCCAGTGCAAGGTGGAGTGGTTGGTTCCCAAAACTTTAAACTTTGATTTTGTGGAGGAGGTAATCGATTGCCACCGTTTCTGACTGTTGTGTTGCTGAGGGACTTGAGGGACTCTGAATGCTTCAAATGTTGGGCCACCAGAATCTATTTTAAATTGCAGTGTATTAAACAAAAAAAATCTTTCAGGAGAAAAGAACTGGCATCAGACCATGACATTCTTTTTTTTTGTTTTTTTCTATCTCCATACGGTACGTTTTATCTTTAAACAAAGTGTCGAACCTGATTTCCTGCATTTCTCGTGTTTCGGCCAGTGAGGAGTGTGGTTTGCCGGGTTTGGACTACAGCCACCAGCAGCAGCAGGTCGGGATCATGAGTCTATACGGGGCTGGTGCCGGCGCTGGTGCTACTGGCGAGACCAGAGAGGGAGGCGGTGCGGAACATTACCGGGAACAACGGCGGCGCTCCAGTGATCGCTCACGTGAGTCTTCCCACGAGAGAGGAGAAAACCAGCTGACGCCTTGCATCAGGAATGTTACCTCTCCTACTCGACAGCATGGTGAGAAGGAAATCAATTTGCAGACACAGTTAAAACGGCACAAAATTTGGTGTTTATCTGACTCGCTGGGTTTTGTTTATCTTTCTCCGCCATAGACCGTGAACGTGGTGATGGAGGCTCCTCCTCCAGATCCTCCAGTCCACGTCCTCCCAGGGTCCCTCATCCCTGTTCCCACGTAGGCGCAGCTTTGAGCGGAGTGCATATACCTCGGCTCTTGGGTCCTCCGGGTGGGGAGCACCAGTCCAGCGTAACGGTTCAAGGATCCTGTGATATGGTCTACGTGTATGACTTGAGCAGCAAGGAGCACCGCGGTGGGCTGCGGTCAGGAGAGAGGGTAACGCTTATTGTGGACAACACAAGATTTGTGGTGGATCCTGGAATCTTCACAGCTCAACCTAACACCATGCTGGGCAGGTAATGATGCTGAGGTGTATATTTTTAGTCCTGGTAAAGGCTCCTTTCTTGGGGGGAGGGATAAAACATGTGGCACACTGATGCCCACACAACATCATTTATAGTAAAAACGTTACTCAAATGGGTTATTACACATAACTCAGGAATAAAAGAGCACAACATACAAGATGTAATTTAAACTCATTAAGGAAACAGTCTTTAACAAGTATAATTTGTTAAAAATGGGCAAAGTAAAGCTGTTTTGGTACCCTGCTCTCTATTTGAACCCTTCAGTTCAGATGCTTGTAGTTCACCGTTTCCTTTCCTGAATGTGTTTTCAAACTCAGCTTCTGATAAAAGTAGGAACTGAACAGCTATACCAGATGCATAATCCTCTTTTTTTTTTTTTATGGCTTTCGTATAGATGGAGGATTTTCCATAACCTTTCAACCCATCAACTATCTGTTAATCTCAGAAACTAAAAGCTTTAACTGTATTTGTGTATTTTTGTGCACAGTAAAATGATAAAAACAACATTTTTCATGCTTTTCTAGTACTGACCAGTAAAAGTGCACACGTCTGACTTAGTTAGCTGAGTCAAGGTTGTGGTTTTTCTTTTTTTTTTTTTTGTTAATTGTAAAAGTGTCATTTATAAAACCAATACATGGTGCCCCCCCCCCCCTTTTTTTTATTTCTTTTTGAACACATGCTGTTCCAACTATGAAGCTTTGATATAAAACAAAAAAAAAGTGTTGGGAGATGATCACTGATCAGTTCAGTCGGGATTATTGTAATACACATTTGTTTTCAGTCTGTAATGAATCAACTGTTGTTGGTTTTTTTTTTTTTTTTTTTTTTTTTTTCTTTGTTGGTTGGTGGTTTTAGGATGTTTGGTTCTGGAAGAGACAACAACTTCACTAGACCCAATGAAAAAGGAGAGTTTGAAGTGGCAGATGGCATCAGCTCCACCGTCTTCAGAGCCATCCTGGTGAGACTGCACGTGTCTGTATGCCTGCCTTGGGTATTCCTATCTGCCCCCACCCACCCTCCCACCTACCCTCCCTCCCCCCAGGGTCATAGTGAGTTCCAAACAATCCTGCAACACTGATGACAGCTTTTCATTCACTGGCCAATCCTTTCTTAGCCCATCTCTCATGCCAAACCTTTACCTGGTTTACATAAATGATATTTCAATATCTGATCCATTAAATGTAATAATGGATCCATCATAAAGCCTCCTAAAGTAGCTGACTTTGTAACCCCTAGACGCAGCGTCAGCTCTTTATTTTAAGAATCACTGCTTGCTACAGGAAGGGGGATCGTATATCTTTGAGAATATGTGCAGTCTCAGTAAACTCAGAAGTGCTCAGAAGCTACTATAGTTACAGCCAGACATTGCCCCCCCTCACAGTTTAAACCCGAGGTATTATTAAGCTAATCTTTGTCATTCAGTGAGACAGTAGTGAAAAGGAAATTAGTGTTATCTAACAGTCCTGTAATAAAAACAGTTTACCAGAGGGATGTTTCACAGGACCAAGATGGGGATTCAGTCAGGATACGTCAGTCATCCTGCTGAACTTAACCTACGTTTGGTTGCATGAAAGCATTTACAGCGGAGAGTTATATTATACCATGATTTCAGTTGCAGTAGGCATGCTGTAGTGGAACCAAACTGGAGTTCTTGAAATCAAGCTTTTAGAGCCAGATGATGCAGTTCTACGTCGAGCTTTTACGCCCAGGTGATGCGGTTCTACGTCGAGCTTTTATGCCCAGGTGATGCGGTTCTACGTCGAGCTTTTACGCCCAGGTGATGCGGTTCTACGTCGAGCTCTTTTACGCCCAGGTGATGCGGTTCTACGTCGAGCTCTTTTACGCCCAGGTGATGCGGTTCTACGTCGAGCTTTTACGCCCAGGTGATGCGGTTCTTCGTCGAGCTTTTACGCCCAGGTGATGCGGTTCTACGTCGAGCTCTTTTACGCCCAGGTGATGCGGTTCTTCGTCGAGCTTTTACGCCCAGGTGATGCGGTTCTACGTCGAGCTCTTTTACACCCAGGTGATGCGGTTCTACGTCGAGCTCTTTTACGCCCAGGTGATGCGGTTCTACGTCGAGCTCTTTTACGCCCAGGTGATGCGGTTCTACATCGAGCTTTTACACCCAGGTGATGCGGTTCTTCATCGAGCTCTTTTACGCCCACGTGATGCGGTTTATACGTCGAGCTCTTTTACGCCCAGGTGATGCGGTTTATACGTCGAGCTCTTTTACGCCCAGGTGATGCGGTTTATACGTCGAGCTCTTTTACGCCCAGGTGATGCGGTTCTACGTCGAGCTCTTTTACGCCCAGGTGATGCGGTTTATACGTCGAGCTCTTTTACGCCCAGGTGATGCGGTTTATACGTCGAGCTCTTTTACGCCCAGGTGATGCGGTTTATACGTCGAGCTCTTTTACGCCCAGGTGATGCGGTTTATACGTCGAGCTCTTTTACGCCCAGGTGATGCGGTTTATACGTCGAGCTCTTTTACGCCCAGGTGATGCGGTTTATACGTCGAGCTGTTTTACGCCCAGGTGATGCGGTTTATCTGTCGAGCTCTTTTACGCCCAGGTGATGGGGTTCTACGTCGAGCTCTTTTACGCCCAGGTGATGGGGTTCTACGTCGAGCTCTTTTACGCCCAGGTGATGCGGTTCTACGTCGAGCTCTTTTACGCCCAGGTGATGCGGTTCTACATCGAGCTTTTACACCCAGGTGATGCGGGTTCTTCATCGAGCTCTTTTACGCCCACGTGATGCGGTTTATACGTCGAGCTCTTTTACGCCCAGGTGATGCGGTTTATACGTCGAGCTCTTTTACGCCCAGGTGATGCGGTTTTATACGTCGAGCTCTTTTACGCCCAGGTGATGCGGTTCTACGTCGAGCTCTTTTACGCCCAGGTGATGCGGTTTATACGTCGAGCTCTTTTACGCCCAGGTGATGCGGTTTATACGTCGAGCTCTTTTACGCCCAGGTGATGCGGTTTATACGTCGAGCTCTTTTACGCCCAGGTGATGCGGTTTATACGTCGAGCTCTTTTACGCCCAGGTGATGCGGTTTATACGTCGAGCTCTTTTACGCCCAGGTGATGCGGTTTATACGTCGAGCTCTTTTACGCCCAGGTGATGGGGTTCTACGTCGAGCTCTTTTACGCCCAGGTGATGGGGTTCTACGTCGAGCTCTTTTACGCCCAGGTGATGCGGTTCTAAATCGAGCTCTTTTACGCCCAGGTGATGCGGTTTATACGTCGAGCTCTTTTACGCCCAGGTGATGCGGTTTATACGTCGAGCTCTTTTACGCCCAGGTGATGCGGTTTATACGTCGAGCTCTTTTACGCCCAGGTGATGCGGTTTATACGTCGAGCTCTTTTACGCCCAGGTGATGCGGTTTATACGTCGAGCTCTTTTACGCCCAGGTGATGCGGTTTATACGTCGAGCTCTTTTACGCCCAGGTGATGCGGTTTATACGTCGAGCTCTTTTACGCCCAGGTGATGCGGTTTATACGTCGAGCTCTTTTACGCCCAGGTGATGCGGTTTATACGTCGAGCTCTTTTACGCCCAGGTGATGCGGTTTATACGTCGAGCTCTTTTACGCCCAGGTGATGCGGTTTATACGTCGAGCTCTTTTACGCCCAGGTGATGCGGTTCTACGTCGAGCTCTTTTACGCCCAGGTGATGCGGTTCTAAATCGAGCTTTTACGCCCAGGTGATGCTGTTTATACGTCGAGCTCTTTTACGCCCAGGTGATGCGGTTTATACGTCGAGCTCTTTTACGCCCAGGTGATGCGGTTTATACGTCGAGCTCTTTTACGCCCAGGTGATGCGGTTCTACGTCGAGCTCTTTTACGCCCAGGTGATGCGGTTCTACGTCGAGCTCTTTTACGCCCAGGTGATGCGGTTCTACGTCGAGCTCTTTTACGCCCAGGTGATGCGGTTCTACGTCGAGCTCTTTTACGCCCAGGTGATGCGGTTCTACGTCGAGCTCTTTTACGCCCAGGTGATGCGGTTCTACGTCGAGCTCTTTTACGCCCAGGTGATGCGGTTCTACGTCGAGCTCTTTTACGCCCAGGTGATGCGGTTCTACGTCGAGCTCTTTTACGCCCAGGTGATGCGGTTCTACGTCGAGCTCTTTTACGCCCAGGTGATGCGGTTCTACGTCGAGCTCTTTTACGCCCAGGTGATGCGGTTCTACGTCGAGCTCTTTTACGCCCAGGTGATGCGGTTCTACGTCGAGCTCTTTTACGCCCAGGTGATGCGGTTCTTCGTCGAGCTTTTACGCCCAGGTGATGCGGTTCTACGTCGAGCTCTTTTACGCCCAGGTGATGCGGTTCTTCGTCGAGCTCTTTTACGCCCAGGTGATGCGGTTCTTCGTCGAGCTCTTTTACGCCTGTAAAGTTTTGTCCTGGCTTTGCGTGCGTTCAGTGAAATGGGATGAGCTCAGTAGGACGTGTTGACTCCTACTTTCTCAGACATTCCAGATCTTTTAACTGCACTAAAGGGCTCAGGTAAACATAAGTTTAGACGAATAACAAGGTTGGACAATAATTAAGTCGATTGTGGAAAAGTTAAATACAACCTTACAACCCCCATGTGATTTAAGATGTTAGTAGAACCGAATGATATCGACAATTCCTGCTGCTTCCCAATCCGGGGAAGGTTAGACTTCTAAACCAGTTTTGAGTTCATATTCTGCAGTGAGAGAGACTATTTCATTGTAAAAAAAAAAACAAAAAAAAACAAAACCATTAAAGAACATTTCCATTATTCCCAGGAGTGCATGCCACAGCAAATTCCCCTCGGGTCAGACCCTGCCATGTTCAAAACATTTCAAAAAGACGTGCGCTGCATCTTAGAACCTCCAGGCCCCTGTTGGCACGTTAAACGTTCAAGTATCAGAGAGACTTGACGCGTTTGGCTTGTTTGGACAGCTGACACTTAGCTGAAATCAGGTCAGGCAATAGAAGAGTGAAGTACAGCAACATCTCATAAATGTGAGAGTCATGCAGGAAATGACTGCATCACGAAGACTGGACACGAGTTGATGTGGGAGATGTAAATTTAGACATTAGTCTTTTTGAAATGGTTATTTACAAGTGTATAAGTGCCACTTCAGATGCTGACTGTTGTATATAGAAAAACCCATGAATAACAAACGGGTTACAAATTATTATGAAAGGGAATATTACAACAAAATGCTATTGAAAAATAGTAATAATAGTAAAGGGACTTTGTGAAATGGGGCTCTCAATAACATGAGTTGTAAATTAGTTTAGTTTAATAGTGCATTCTTTAAAAATGTGGGAGCCAACTGTACAATACACTTTATTAGTGCGGGTCAGCGAGCCAGAACCAGAACCGGTCCAGAACTCCAGAGCTGAACCTGCAAAAGAAAGTGGCATGTGACCGACTGTTTGGAGGTGAAGTTACTGCTACTGAATGTTTACTCAGTTTCTCCAGACCTCCCCCAAACCAAATCTAATCTTGCCAATAAATAAATGACAGGTGTTAACTTATGCTGTTAATTTGAGTATATGTTTAACTGATTTTTAAAACCTGATGTGGACGAAATAATGATGTTGTGATGGACAAAAGCTCACGAGTTATATTTGGTATAACTGCAAGTTATATTCTGAAATAATCCCTTTAATAAAGTCACAGTGAAGAGACAAAACTAAAGTTGCTCCTGGTGGGGTAAAATACTTTCCATAGAGCTTGTGAGCAAGCAGGAATCACGGCTTCCAGCTTTATTTGCTCTGAGACAAACCACTTAAACATAATAAAAGCATCTTTGTTGTTGAGGATGAATGTAAAAGCCTTAATGACAAAAGCCTGACCTTTTATTAATCTGTAAAATTGATTTATTCTTTGCATCTCAATGCCACATCAGAGGGCCAAGCTCCTTCATGGTCATGTGTAATATCATTTCAGGTATAAGGTGTTTTTTGTTTTTTTTTATAGTTAAACGGAACAAGTCACAAGTGGTTTCAGGTGTGGACGGATGTCTTATAGACGCGTCTCGGTTTTCCCCCAGTGCACATGGCATTAATAAACTAGAGTATCCACAGCCGTCTGACTGGACGTTGCCGTGGCAGCACGTTGCGGCCGTAGCAGAACATGTGTTCATTATAGAAACGGGTAATTACTGTACAAGTGAGAATAAGCAATATTCCTGGTCAGCTGGTTTGGTCTCTGGCAAGCACGTAATGTTATCCATTTGATAAGGGGGTGGGAGCGCTAAGCCGGTGTATGTGGTGGGCACATCTCAGGAGGCGTGAAGGTGAGTGAAGCGGAAAGAGACGAGGACTCACCAGAGTCTCACTTGTCTCGGGCTGCACAGAAACGGAAAGTAGAGCGAGTGGGGAAAGTGACGTCAGCAGCGCTGTGCTTTCATCAGTTTCTGCTCTTTATCCCTCCCCTCTCTCCACTTTGCCCGTCTGCCTCTCCCTCCCTCCAAGCACCTCCTGTTCCTCACCCCTCCCTCCTCTCTCTTTCTCTGAGTGAGTGGGTGAAGCAACAGTAATAATAGCTTCTTGTTTTCTTTTTTTCCTCTGCTTGTATGCGTGTGTGCATGAATGCCTGTCTACCCATTTACTTGTGTGTGTGTGTGTGTGTGTTTGCATGCGCTGGTGAAAATGGCAGGATTACTACAAGTCGGGGATAATCCGCTGCCCTGACGGTGTTTCCATTCCTGAGCTGAGGGAGGCATGTGACTACCTCTGCATCTCCTTCAGCTACAGCACCATCAAGTGCAGAGACCTCAGTGAGTACACCACCTCTGCGTGATTTGTTGTGTCAGCTGTGCAGGGCTGCAGGCTCATGTGGTTCCTCGTTTCCTCAGTGCACAGTTTGGTGAGTGCGTCGCACGGATCATTTGGTCGCTAATGTATTATTTCACTGCTGAAGAACGCAACCAGACATGTTCAATTTAAATTGCAGAACGCGGCTGTAGCTCTGTATCGGTTACGGACTCCGTCAGTGTGGAACCGTATCAGACAGAACGCGTAATTGACATTTAAAAGCTCTTTACAGCCCAGCTGTAGATGGATGTTGTGCAGTCAGCTTTCTGAGGAAACTTAAAGAAAGCTCTCTGTTTGTATTCGTGTCTATGTTTGATGAAACAGTCATGCGGCATGGATGTGTGTTTGTGGCGTGCTGGTGATATTTCTGCCTGCGAGCGTGTGGGAGGAGATGCTTTAGCTGTCAGGCTGCTGCTCTGTTCAGCTCTAAGTAGGTCATGATTAGCTGGGAGAGCTGCTGCTCGCCGTGTAGAAACACAACCGATAATGAGAAGGATTCTGGTCTTTGCATTTGTCTAAAGGAGCCAGATCATGTTTGAGTTTACACAAAACGGGCCGTTCTGGAGGACAAATGAATGCACTTGGTTTAGTTCAGATTATATTTAGGACAGTGGATGCGGTGCCACCTGAGCAGACGCGGCAGCGCTGGGAAGTCTACAGCCCCGCTCTAAAGAAAACGCTCTTGTATAACAGACTTAAGTGGGTAATTTTAGCATTTACAGTAACCCAGTCAAATCTCAGCTCTTGTAAGCAGAAAGATATGAACCCCAAACGATGCCTCCTCAGAGTCGTCTTGTGCTTGTAGCGTCAGCAGCAGGTCTCGGTCCGCCTCGGTTTTACTTGTTACCAGAGAGAAGGTTTCTGATCATACAAGTGCTCTCCTGAAACTTCTTTTACATTTCAAAGTCCTGGTGTCACTGTCACAAGAGGAAAAAGTGTAGAGCTCTGACGCACCCGGTTTTGGTGTAACGCCTTTTCTCTCTGGCTGCATACCCGCACACGGAGTTTCATCAAAAGATGCTGGCACTTGGAAAAGAAACCATTAGTTAATCGTAACACGGCCTCACCCCAAAGCACATGTCGCCCCTTCGTTCGTTTTTATTTTAAGGAGCTTTATTGAAATCAAGCTGCATTGATGAAGACATGAAGTCACAAGGGATTCAACAGATGCCAAAGAGAGTTTTTCTTTTTAAAAGAGGTTTAAGTCGAGCAAGAAATAAGGACAGGTCGTAGAGACAAGAAGTAAGAGGTGACTAAGAAGCAAACGGATAAGTGGAGGGTGCGTGGAGGCACAAGGGGGGTCGAGCATGTAAATGTAGGAAGGCGTCCTAAGAGTGACCTAACCCTCACAGCTGTAGGGGTACCCGCTGACCTGTCGAATATTATAAGTTGTGTTTAGGTTTATATCATCCACATACTTGGTTTTCACGTGGCTGTGTAACAAAAACACCAGGAGAGGCAGAAATGCACGTTTTTCTGTCTAATTTTCTAAAGCTGGTTTTCTCAAAGTCTCGGTCATCTGAAACGGATTCAAATGGCAGCTCGATGGTTTCAGAAGAGTTTATGCTGTTCCTTAAATGTAATTTCCTCCTCAGGTGCCCTGATGCACGAGTTGTCAAACGACGGAGCCCGGCATCAGTTTGAGTGTTACCTGGAGGAGATGGTGCTGCCGCTGATGGTGGCGAGCGCGCAGAGCGGGGAGAGGGAGTGTCACGTGGTGGTGTTGACGGACGATGACGTGGTGGACTGGGACGAGGAGTACCCGCCCCAGATGGGAGAGGAGTACTCGCAGAGTAAGACGCCGTCACCCCTCGGCCTCGTTAAGGCTGTAACGACTAACCCAGCGGCGGCGTTTTAATAACGATGTGTGAGAGCGAGACGATGGAGACGATGCTCTAATCTCCACACCAGGTTTTAACGGCATGTTCAGGCAGCTCAGACAAGCAGTTAGTCTTAGTAAAGCAGATATGAATGCCGTAAGTGAAAATGTTTCAGGAGTGATGGTGAAAGAGTGAGATGTGGAATCAGAACTACTACTGATGTTGGAGGTTGGAGTGGTCTCCCACCCGTGGACAAAGTCACACGTTGTGACGTGAACAGTAGATCCTCGCTCGCTGTAGCTCTCGGTCCACGTTGGTCTTTTCAGTAAGTACGCAGACCTCCTGCCCCTGAGGGCAGCGTTGGTGTTTGTGTAAATACTCGTGCATAAATCACCACCGAGTACAAGTCTGATTTTCTCAGCCTTGTAACCCCCTCCAACATCTGTTGTGCCATGTCTCAGCATCACTGTCCACTGTTTTAATCCAACTTTTCTTCATCCCATTTTTTGTCCGCTGGAGGGACAAATATTAGTGGAGTGAAACTGTTTGGATAATGAAGCTTGTCCACTGGAGCTCCAAACTAAACTTTTCATTTGCGACGTTTCGTTCATTGTTTTTGGTGTGATGTTTTTTTTAATTTATTATTTATTAAAATTAGTTGTCAGCTACCTTCTGGTCCAAGCCAACAGACGGGAAGCCTGTGTGCGCACGTGAAAAAAAAATTCAGAGGGTTTGAGAAGAGCTTTGAATCTCATATGAGGAGAGATTCACGTTGGAAGTAAAAATATAGATGTATTTGTAACAGCCCTCATCCCTTTTACCTGTAGCATCCCAGGAAAAGCAAGAAACGATGGAGCCAGAAAAGATTTTCACGTTTTTAACTTCACAATTCTCAATATAATAGTCTTGCTGCTTCAGTTCCGGTAGGTGGAATCTGCGGCCACGCCGTGAGTCATCTGTCTTTTCTCTCCAGTCATTTACAGCACCAAGCTCTACCGCTTCTTCAAGTACATAGAGAACAGAGACGTGGCCAAGTCGGTGCTGAAGGACAGAGGCCTGAAGAAGATCCGACTGGGAATAGAAGGCACGTCAAGTTTTCTTTCGTCGTCATCAAATAGACGGGAATTTTGGTTGCATTTCTTCTTAACGTTGTTAAAAAATGCCAGTTATTGTGAAATGAGCATTAAACATTGATGCAATGTCATAGTTTTGAACTTATCATAGTTTGATTTGCTGTCTGCAGTTTTTGTTTTCTCCTCCCTCCCGGAGAACTTGGCAGGTTGTTGAGCAGTTTTCCCGTGAATTCCTAGTCTAACTCGTAAATCCCTCTCCTCGGCTCTGCACTTTCATTTTGTGGTTATTTTCTTCCCCTTCATGGGATCAAAAGGATCCAGTTCTTTAATTGGGGTGCTGAAGGCCGCTTGGTTTAGGAAGATAACCACGAGACCTTTGAGCCAAAAATGAGAAGAGGCACCTACCTGGAAGACAGAAAAACAGCAGGGTGGTAGCGGGCAGCAACGGGGTTTATTATCCATCCTAACAGCCTGATCTAGTCGGCGCCGTCAACTTCATTGCACCTTATCATCCTGTTTAAGATGCAGAGAAGGAGCCGGGCCGGCGGTCCCAGAGCTCAGTGACGTTTGTATTGTAGTGAGAGATAAAACCGGTGCAACAGGTTTTTCAGGACTCTGCCGAGTCGTGATGGTAACTCGCGTCGCTCAGGAGTGACGCTGCACCACTTCTAGTGTCAAGCAGCAGATGGGACTTCTCTTCTTCTTTTAGTGTTGCGGGAGGATCAGGGTTCAGAAAGGGTTAATGACTTCTGCCTCTTCATTAGGTGGAGCTCACGGCCATGTGAAACGACGGGCACAATTCTTTTCCTGCTTGTGAAGATGGGTCACCATCACGCGGCTGAATGTTGGTGCTCACTCACGTGCAGCAGCGCAACAGACAGTAGCAATAGGCTGTTTTAATGTTACACAAGCTCCAACCAGGACCTCACACACTGAAGGATTCTTACCTTGTTTCCTCCAGTTTTTCTGTCTGCCGGGTAAATGTGAAGCCGGAGCTCATAAAAACTTGAAGTGGCCGCTCAGCGAGCCGGAGGACCTGAATCAGCACCGTCTGGCTCCTGTGTTTCATAAAGCCTTCGGTTTTTGTTTTCTTCCAGTGGGGAAAGGCAAATTGTGACGAGAACAGTAGTTCGCTTTTTAACGAGGCGCTGCATACCTGGTTTTAATCATCCTATAGTTTCACTTTTACAATATAGGCTTTGTTTGTTTGTTTGTAGTACCTATGAGGACAGGAGTTGTTCAATTGTCATATCGTCCCTGACAGGATACCCGACCTACAAGGAGAAGGTGAAGCGTCGACCCGGGGGGCGCCCTGAGGTCATCTACAATTACGTCCAGCGTCCATTCATCCGCATGTCTTGGGAGAAGGAGGAAGGAAAGAGTCGTCATGTTGACTTCCAGTGTGTCAAATCAAAGTCCACCACCAACCTGGCTGCAGCTGCCGCGGACATTCCCCAGGACCAGCTGGTGGTCATGCACCCTCAGGGGCCGCAGGTAGACGAGCTCGACACTCTGTCCCAGCCGCCTGGCTCCAGTGACCCGCACCATCCTGGGATCAGGCAGGGGCTGGAGAACAGCCCACAGGCCTATGAGGGTCTGAACCAGCAGGCCTCGGACAACCTGAGCCAGCCTGCATCCGGCAGCACCCAGCACAGCAGCAGCAGCAGCAGCAGCAGCCACACTCAGGCCACCTACCACTACGAGCCAGACCCTGACACACCGTCCCCCTCTGCTTGACTCAGCCGGCCATGCACCTCTGCCTTCCTTCTTGTGTTCACAGCACCAGCAACAAGTGCTTTCATTACACACATACACAGTTAAAGGTAGGGAACAGCAAGAAGAGAAGCTCAAATATTCCTCAAGCAGCAATTGTGGGTCTCATTCTCACAAAGCAACATGATGCACAAGCACCTGATTGCCCTGTTACAGCCAATAAGCACACATGAGCTGACATCTCAAAATTAAAGCACTTCTGACCAATCGTTGCTTTGTGAGCACAGATTTGATTTCCCTCCTCAACCCTCGACCCCACAGACTCACTAGAGTCCTCCTTAAACTTTCCTCCTCTTCCTCTCGAGTGGCAAAACACCACTTTGCCTTCTGCTGCACCTCTGCTGCAGCCCTGCTGCAGCCTCTCAGTCGACACAGCGTCCGAGTGTACAGGAACCTAAGTCAGCAGGAGTCCTCACTCAGCTCTGCTCACTCAGGCTACGTCCACATGAATCCGTTTTCAGTCCGTAAACCTTTTACAGACCGTAGCAGCGGATCTTTATCCTCCCCTTAATTGCACCACTCGCTCTTCTAGGTTGCTGTGCGTCCTGTATCATGTGATCATCACCAGAGGACACAGATGCACCTTAACAACCGTGTAAACAACGGAGCAGCGGCCCCCGCCGCCTGCGTTGTCCTTGGTGTCAGCTGTCGTACACACGAAGTCTGTATTTAGTGACAACGGCACTGCACCCGCCTGTATGCGAGGAACAATCTGCAGCAACAGTTACCTGTACATGCACAGCAAGCGTATATGAGCATGTGACACGCCCCCTCAGCCATGGATCCTTCCAGCGCCGGCGTGGAAGGGTTTTGTTTAGGAACGAAGGGGAACTAGTGTGGACGCAGCCTCAGTGTGTTTTCTTATCTGACCAAAGGAGTTTAGTTACATGCTGTACATGTGAAGACTTGAGTACTGTTTTACAGCATAATGAAGTGTGTGTATGCGTGTTGGTGGGATTTTTGTTTATTGGGGGGCGGGGGGGGGGGGGGGGGGGGGGGGGGGGGGGGGGGGGGGGGGGGGGGGGGGGGGGGGGGGGTTATATATGGAATGTCGTACCTCACTGGGAAGTGGATTTCAGCGTCTCTTAGGGACACTATTCAGATGAGACTTTTTCCAGTGGAGGTACCATTTTAAGTTTACACATTATTGAAGTTTTTTTTAAAGATGTTGCACTCTTGTTCTTTTGGTTCTTAATCGAGTTTTTACAGTTTCAGTTTCGACTGCGCTGCTCTGAAAATCTGCACAGATTCATTGTCACTGCTGTGAACATACAAGATGTCAGAACACTTTTATAATAAAAGCTATTCACAAAAACGTTACAACTTCGGAGCTTTTATTTTTCAGACCCAACAGCCCCCGAATTAAAGAGCTTTCTTGCATCAGACTGAAGACGGCGTTTATTCAGCAGAATTTCATTCTCACTGCTTCTGTGAAAATAAAAACTGAACTTCTCAAATGTTAAACAGCCTCTTAAAACATTGGTTTGATTTGCAGATTTAATGGTTTTCCTGACAAACGTGCACACTACAACGCTTCTGATACTAGATGGGATCTGGGAAGACTGGATGCAGTTCCCCTTTGGTCCTTCCTCAGAATCTGAGGATTAAGGTGTGGAAAATCAGATATTACCTGTATTTACTTTAAGGAACTGGCGTAAGGTTTCTGAATGAATACAATAACCAGCAGGAATGCGTTAACTTCATCATTTGACCTGCGTGAATGTTACCAAGTGCTCGTTCTGGCAGGAACATGGCGAGAGGCTGACGCGACCAGGAGCCAGTGACCCGGCTTTGACTCACTCCAATCAGATGCAGAACTTCGAGGGTCAATTGTAGTTTGGATTTTTAAGCCAGGAGATGAAAGGAATGTTTAATAGCTGGAAAAAGCCTGACTCAGAAATTGAAATTGGGGAATGAAATATGCATGCACTGTTCCCATTTTACCTACTATTATTTAATGCATGAGTTCAAAGTGCTTGCTCGTGCTCCAAATAAGTTTAGGGGGAAAGAAAGTCAGGATTTTCAAATTCTCTCAAACAAGTGTTTTAAATCAGCAAGACTCTTTGGAATAATGTGCACACCCGCCACATGCCTCAGATCATCCGGCAGCTGGACGGCAACATCATTTAAAAATACTGCAGGGCTGCCCTGATTGGTTAAAGGATCCAACATAAACCAACTGTGAACAAACGCCAGGAGATTTCTACTGAACGAAAGAAAGAAGGGAGCAGAGTCACAAACGTGGACAAATCCGCTATGACAGAAACAAATGTATTTTAAAAATATTTCACTGCCGATACATACAATACACTCATCATACTCATATATTTGCATAAAGTATACTCTTAACATGATATTTATAGATTTGATACATTGTCAGGAGGGGAGGGTATATCAACAAGGGCAACACTATTGTAGTGTGTGCTGTAAAAACAATGAAACAGAAAAAAAACCCCACTAGATACAGACGGGATCTCACCAGCCTGCAGCCCGATTGGAGGAGGATGTAGGGGGCGTGGCCAGCATCCAAGCAGCCCCACCCAACAACTGCATGCCTCGGGTGGGGTTGCTGGACCTGACGCAGCCTTTTCACTTTTCTGCTTCCTGAACTTGAGTCACGCTAAAGTCACAACTGCTTGATGCCGAAGATCAACACGCTCCGCTCGCGTGGAAAGAAAAGTCATTAAAGATGGATGGGTGCTCTGAAAAGACTAACTTCTGTCTGGACTGCTGAACAAACCACACGGTGACCAGTTCCTCTACAGTTTTGCAATATTTCTATTTAAATTTGTGTTCAGAATTAAAGGTTTTTGTTCTATCTGCACGTATAAAATCCGTATAACAAAGGTCACTGCAAGCAGATTTAAGAAAAAAAAAAATAGATATAAAAAAGTGTTCCTGTACTATAATATATATATATATGTATTTTGGCATTCCCTAATCTGTCATTTCAACATCTTAAGCGCATTTCCAAAATGCACCTTAAACCTGGCGCTTCACTTTAAGACCGTCCATCAAAGCATTTAGTGATTTAGTACATCTGCTCAGACAGCAGCTCAGCGCTCCGTGACACTTCAGCACCGTCGGACTTTAATAAACTCCATTTATTCCTTTTTTCTTTCCACTCAGGCAGCAGGACTGATCTCCCCCTCCCCCGATGTCCATGCACATAAAGCTTTTTCCACAGCATCCTCCTCCAATCAAACCAAACTTAAAAGACTGAGCAGCAGAGAGCTGGCGAGATGAACAGGTATTGTTGAGGACACTCATCATCGTGAAAGAAAGACGGACACCGAAATGAAGAACTCCCCTCAGACGCTCCTGGCTGGCCGTCTCTCCTGACCCCCCCATCAGAGACCGGCGGTTTACTCATCTTCCTTTACCAAGTCCTACTTTCTATCTCTGCAGCTTCTATTAATTTGTGTTATTTTTCTGTTAGACGTGCTCAACGTCATAACCCTCTGCACAGAAGGTAGTTTGTACTGACAGCTTCAGGTAGTCGCACATGTGTTGATTAAATGCTAAGCTTATCGATCTCAAAGGAAACTGCAGTTGTGTTTGTTTTTTTAAATCAACATTACATAAATATCTTTAGTAAGTAAATCAAGATTTTTTTTAGTCTCTCTAGTTGCTATCAGATACAAGTCAGAGGGGCCTGTTTCTTTTTTAAAGAGTAAATACAAGCCAAGGTATTGACAAAAAGGTAAAAAGAAATGTTTTCTTGGGGCCTTTTGTGTATCCAAACAGTGATGTATCAGAGAAATCAAGTTTTAGTGAGAACCAGCATCAAAGTGCTCAAACATTACAAAAGGAGGGAGCGCAGGTGGAGACCCTGTGACCCAGAACCATAGATCTGTGTTGAAGGTGTTTGCCTGGAGAAAACCGTCCTCAGTAAAATGGCAGTGAAGACACTTTCTCATAGAAGAGCACTTGAAGAGTCCAACTGCTCTTTCTGAGGCTGAAACGTATGTGAGCGCTCGGCTACAACCGAGCACACACCGGCACGCTGAGCTGAAGCTCCAGCTGAGCCCACCAACCTGGTTCTCTCAGTGCCGGCGTGCCGCCCGGCGACCGCTGCGCCGCCCGGTCAACATCACACAGAGGAGAACGGGGCAGTGGGTTTTCACAAGTCCGACCAGGTCTTTGGGAGCAAAGCTGGATCCACTTTGCTGCTTACGCCTCATCTCTTATCCTAGTGTTTTGGGTTTGTTTCTTTTTCTTAAAGAGCCCAACTAAGACCGATCACAGTCTATCCCAGCATGCTCTGAGAGACAGCTGGGCTCCACCCAGCACCGGCTGCTGGTGCGTCACAGGGCTGGTACCACAACAGCACCTCTACCCAGCTTATTTAAAAAAAACAATCAACTGCTAATACAGATTCATTTAGTCCACAACAATGACTTCTGTCAGTTGCATTGTGGGAAATGAATAGACAGGTGTTGTTTATACGGACCGTTTCTGCAACGTGCTTACAGTGGACCTGGGACCCCCCCCCGACCCGCCTCGGCTCAGTGACGGCGGTGACTCCTGGTAGACTGGACTCAAATGATGCCAACACACTTGAGAAGTCTCCCAGTCTGGGGAAGCCCGATCGGAGAACTTTATTACTGCCGTTTCTTTATGGAAGCTGGGTTTGTTCCTCCCACTGGGGGAGTTTCTTTTACTTGACCTTGTTTCTTGTAATATTTACCCAGGGGTCATTTCTGGGTCACTGAAAAGCACCTAGAGACTATTTGTGTTATAATAGAGGCTATATAAATAAAGTTGAATGGATTTTAATTTAACCAGGGAGGAGCGGGACACGAGTTCAACTGCTAACCTGCCTGGGAACCGGGAATCTAACAACATTTACCGCTTTTTCATTATGTTTTTAACTGATGGCATGTCATCTTCTGCCTGTTGAGGCAGTTGGGGTCAGATTTTGGATTAGCGCTCAATTTAAATTTCATTTCAAGTGATTTATTTATTTAACATTCAGACTAACTGCTACACTGTTTTATCTGACACACATTTTTTTTTTTTTTTTTTACTTTGGACTTGTGAAGACCTCCTCTGAAGCAATGTCCATTACAATATTTTGGTGGCATCATATCACTTACTACCATAGTAACGCAGGCCGTCTCATAATTCAGAAAAAAAAACAAAAAAAAAAACGATGCCGTGAGGCTGAGCTGCAGCGCAGCTGAGGGCAAAAGTCCTTAATGCTCATGTTAGACGAGGAAACAGAAGCTACGTGGCTTTTTCTGAAAACATTTCTTTTCCTTCAAGGCTTTGAATGCATTTAAAGAAGTGAAAAACATCTAATTGTGAATTTTTGGCCGTGGCGGTCCTTGAAGCAGAGGTCGTGTGTTTGCTTGCAGCGGCTGAAATGACCGCGATCGAGGCTCGGGCCTTCTCACGGCCACGAGGAGGCTGGAACTTGAGACCAAACGCTCCCCACCCAACACCACATCACGCTTCAACCACTGTCCAGGAGTATCCCAGAAGTCCTGTGTCGGTTTGGGACTGGCTGTTGACACGGCGCCGACGGGGTCCGGAGCTGCTGCTCGACAGAAGTCAGCCAGCGAAGCAGCGTAGACGTGTTAGCACCACAATTCTGCAACGTTTGTTTCCATTTTACAGACTGATGTTAGAGCGAGGGCGTCTCACTCTGGCAGGGAGCGCCTGATCTGCAGGCATCCAGCAGTGTAAAAAATAATACTTTTCTTTTGTTTTTTTGGAGTGGAAACTTTAAAATTCCTAACGTTTCCCCGCAGAAAAATTCTGCAGGTCCTCCTACAAGGAATGATGAATCAAAAAGTAGGAGTGAAATCTTAAAAGCCTTCCAGCGTGAACTGGAAACAACATCTAAATCTCTCTTTTCGTGTAAGTAAAAACCTTTAGCATCTACAGATTTCTCCGTTAAAATACTCGCTTTTTCAGACGGGCATTTTTGCAGTGTAGTTGTGTACAGAGGACAGGAAACATGGCAGCCAGAATTCAGTCTGAACTCTCCATCAGCGGCTCTGGTTCTTCCCTTCCAGCTTCCTCACAAGGGCCAGGGCAGGTCGCTGAAGTCGACGGGGCCGCCCAGGCCGGCGTCCGCCTCCAGCAGGGACATGATGACCGCCATGGCCGCCTCGTCGTTGCTGGGGCTGCTGGAACCAGGCTCGTCCATGATGTCTATGCTCAGATGGGAGTTGTCACCTAGACGATGATGGGTTGATTACAAAAGTGAATTAAAAAAAATTATATGTGGAAAAGATTGCAGACAGCCATGAAAGCTGAGTGTGTGTGTGTGTGTGTGTGTGTGTGTGTGTGTGTGTGTGTGTCTCTGACTCACTCATGATGGACTGGTTGGAGTAGGGGTAGCCAACAGAATCGGGTCCAGGAATGATCCCTGTGCTTGGCAGCTCCGGGGTCCCACCGTTCTGAATCTATGGAGGTGGAACACGGACGGCGACACGTTTTTAGTTTTCCAATGTCAGTATCATCTGTTGCTTGAGCTGTGGGGAGTCTGACACTCGACACTGAAAATCTTTACTGAGACCCGGAGGACAGTGGTGAACCACTGTTTTTTAGGAAGAACAGTGAATTACTTTAACGTCTGGCTTCATCTAACCAAAGATGTTGTGAAAACCTCTTATCAGCGAATATAATTAAAAATGTGAATGTTTAAAGTCACCCCAGGGCAGTTTTTACACGTTCAGTCTGAGTCGCGATGCCAGCAGTATCCATGCTTGACTTTCTGACATTAATAAGATCTGTTTTAGTCTGAAATTATGATTTTTTTAAACAGAAAAATACCATCAATACTTATGCAGACCAGAGACTGACAAAGTAAGCTGCTGTTGGATTAGCAGAAACGCGCTTCTGGGGGCATTTGTGACGCTGGTTTTTACCTTCTTGCCCCCAGGGGAGCAGGAGTCGGGTGGAGGGGTGCTGGTAATATTTAGGGGGCTGGAACCACAGCTGGAGGGAGATGAGCCTCGAATCCTGAAAGAGAAACAAGACGGATTCCTGTTTACTCATCTGATCAGTGTAAAGCGCAGGATCCGCCGCGGCGGATTTGTTCATACCTCGTATTAAAATTGGTTATGGTACATTTTGAGGTAATGAATTTCACTTTTCCCCAAGATGCTTTATCACACAATTGCAGCAGCTTTCGACACTATCGGCAGGATGTAGGACTTAGTCCAACGTCGTGATGCGTTTCAACAACGAGGGGCACATTAATAAGCAAGTGGTCCTCTCATATGGCTCAGGGCACTTTCACATACGCAGTACAGAAAGAATAGGACCATACTGTACAGATGTTTCAAGGTGATCAGAGCATGAATCTCAAGGATTCATACACCTTGCTATTTTCAGATGCACATTATTCCATTTTGATTGGATACATGTTTCTACGTTTTAAATCTGGAGTACTTATGCGAGTGCACTTCCCTTTCAAACTGGACACAACATGAGCATTGCGACATAATTCTGAAGAATTACAAACCATATCAGGTTAATAAAACAATTAAAACCAGTCCGTTGCAACACCACATCTGACCACACGGCGGCAGCATTTCACAAGAAGTTCAGACGTCAGTCACTAACGCAGCACAAAGTGCACCTCTAATGGGACAAACTGGGATTACAAAACGTGCAGGACGGTCCCCATTCATTAGCACCACGTGGTCAGAAGTGGTATTGCTACAGAGTGTCTTTAAAGCACAAAGTTTAACCTATCAAATATGTTACAAGTCTTATTTTTAGTTTCTTCCAAGCCCAAAAAGTCCTTGTGTTTTGAAAAGCATGTTGGCATTTCCGCCTCCAATAACTGTTACTGTTGATCCGCAGAGATCAAAACATCACTACTCCCACTTCCATTTCTCACTGTACATGTGTTGGAACCCTTTATGTGAAAATACTTGATGTTTGTAAGTTCAGGTAAATGGTAAAAAAATTTAAAATTAAAAAATCTACAGAATCTGTCTGACCAGAAAAACACAGCATGAGGCCAAATGCAAACATATCGTAGTGAAGGGGGAGTCATTCAAATTTGCCATAACAATACAATTACTTCACATCATTCTGGCAGGAAAATCAGCTTTTACCTCGAGGTTTCATTGTCAACACAACAGTCTGCACAGCAAACGCAGTGACCCATTTAACCACCACAAATATGTGGTGATTCTCCATTTAAACTCAAGTTTTTCAAATGACTAAAACTGACTCAGTACAGAATCATTATGAAATCTTTGTAAAAGGTCAAATTCTGCACACAATTTGTCACAGATGCTTTTCTCTGTAGCCAGCATGTACAACGATCTTCTGATATCCTATAAATCATTCTTGGCCACCGTCTGCGTCATCTCCATCTCTGATCTGGAATAAAATCTAGGCCACTGTGATTTTCCATTACGGGACCAACAGTTTTTTTTTTTTTTTTTTTTTTTTTTGCTCGACTAGTTTTGAGCATGAAACTAATTTTTTCTGCTTCTCACACCTCTGGATCTCCATCACTTCCTCTGCTATCATGCGTCCAATCTTCCCAGCTCCTGCTCGTGTGCCACCGGGTATGCCAGGTACAGTCTGCAGCGCTCGCCTACCGCCACCTGCCAATCAACAGCAACCAGGAAATTATCCATTTATTCAGCTAGAATCATAGAAAAAAAAAATAAAATGCAGTTGATGCAATTATTATTTTTGTTTTGAGTCATTCATAAAGGAGTGCAAGAAGCACTTTACCCTCTGAGGTAAGAACGCTGTCCATACTCTGTGGAGAGACAGCAGACTGAGGGTAATCTGATCCTTCCATCATAGGACACCTGAGAACGAATACCAAAACAAAAACGCACAAATGGATAAACTGGAGCCCTCAAAGCGCCTGATGTACGACATTCTGTTCATTAGCCAATTATTTCTGTGGAAATCTGAAAAAGATTCAGCATCAGGACACTTACGAGACAACAGTGTTGGTAGAGACGATGTATTCCACCTCCTTGGTCCAAGGGTTCATAAAGCTGAACCATCTGCTCCTCAACGTAATAAAGGAACCGTCTTTGATTTTGAATTTGTAACAGTTGGTGTTGATCTTCTCTCTCATCTGCAGCACTGCGGACGGTGAAAGTAAATCATTGCAACAACCCAAACAGACAACAAAAGGGATTCATAAACAGTCCTTTCTCAACAGAGCCGCTTCACAAAATACCTTGTCGGTGACATTCTGCCAGGTGGCTGATGTCATCCTGGTGGAAATACTCGTAAAAAGAGGTTCCAAGCAGCTCTTGGGGCAGGTATGCCAGGATAGCTGTGGCTCTGGAGGGAACAGAGGATGTGTTTGTTTTCAGTAGTTCCCAACATATTGATGGATAGTAAAAAATAACTTAATTTTCTTTCCAAACTATGTCATTAAAACTACTAAATTATCTAACTTTAGGAACTGTTGATTTCAACCCATAAAAGCTTGACAATATTATTCTGAAACTGTCAAAAATATTGCATCTAATAATGGCAAAAAACAGAGATGAATCCCAGCTATTAAAAGATGTTTGTGTGCACGATGTAGTGACATCTAGTGGCATAAACTGCAATTCGCAAAGAACTAAACAGTCCAATTCCACAAAAAAAAAAAAAAAAAAACAATTACAAAAGCTGATAAACAGAAACCTATCCTGCATTTCTGCCATTAAATCAGGTGACCCTGAATGTTAGACCTTTAAATTATCAGAGGTGTCAAGTGCTTCATGACAGCCTTTAGTGAGAGACTTCATTTGTTAACCAAAACTGTCAACAGCCTGGCTTATTGTAAAGGTTTTTTAAGAAGTTATTTGTATAAAATCTGAATGATTCACAAACACTGGCTTGAAGTCAATACACAAGTTGTATAAATGAGCTGCAACACTTCTCTTCAACTACACAACCATTTCAATTACATCAATTCTTATTTATTATGTCCTCATTCTTCACCGCAAAAACATTGGAAAAATAATAGCGAGGCAATAAACATGTCAGGGATAGAGTGTGGAAGCTGTGGCTGTACAAATCTGCAATATTGACCTTTAAAATTTGCCCTGGTTAATCCTCCCCCTGCTCACCTCTGGTCGACAAAGACGAACTTGCCGTCAATGGCGTGCCGGGAGACATACTCTGTGGGCTTCACTCTGATGTCTGCCAGGCTGGGCTGGGGGACGATGTGGGGGTGCAGGCGGCCGATGGCCACCAGACAGCTCAGGTTGCAGCCCTCGTTGTCCGGCTCGTTGTCCTCATCGAGCCCCATCTTAGTGGGCGGCCAGCTCTTCAGGTAGCCTGTGCTGTGGATGGTGCAGAAGCTCTTTCGATCAGCTGTAATGAGAAGGAGAGGAGGGGGCAGAGAGACGGGCGTTATGATGGAAACACCACCTTCACGCTACGACAGGCTGAAAAACTGGGTTCAGAAAGCCACATAACATCGTCAAAAAAGGTTCACCAAAGTATTTTTTGGCAAATGCATATGGGGGAATAGAAAACGAGAAAACACACTAAATCAAAGCCACATGTTTTCACCTAATCCAATCAACAACAACCACCACCAAATGTTGCCTAAGAAATGGTTTATTTCATTTTCTAGTTTTTTCAAAAAGGTGGAAACCGGCAATCAACCCTCCGGAGTCCAGACGCACAAATCACATGACGGATTTACAATGAAGTAGCAGCGAGAATCAGCCTCACAGAGTCTCTGTTCAACTCTGGTGTATAGTTTTGAAAGTGTGCACTTAGAAACAGTTTTTAAACCATGTTTATAGGCCATTATATACGATAAATGCCATGCTGTCTTCCAAATATTGTCAACACATTTGGTGGAGGAAGAAACGGTAAAAACAAGCGACTCTCAGGAAAGCACCACGGAAAACATGCACAAACAAAAGAGGAAAAAAAACAAAACATGGCACCTCCTTTCCTACTACTGTGAAAATGCACCACATGAACTGATCAAAAGATTATATGGCAGCACACAGCATGTGGATTCTGAGGAAGAGAGGAAAGTTGTAGGAGTATAAAGACGCTGCCAGCAGGTGGAGAACAGCTGGAGAGACACAGCTGCAGGTGGAGAACAGCTGGAGAGACACAGCTGCAGGTGTCAGGACAGCTGGAGAGACACAGCTGCAGGTGTCAGGACAGCTGGAGAGACACAGCTGCAGGTGTCAGGACAGCTGGAGAGACACAGCTGCAGGTGTCAGGACAGCTGGAGAGACACAGCTGCAGGTGTCAGGACAGCTGGAGAGACACAGCTGCAGGTGTCAGGACAGCTGGAGAGACACAGCTGCAGGTGTCAGGACAGCTGGAGAGACACAGCTGCAGGTGTCAGGACAGCTGGAGAGACACAGCTGCAGGTGTCAGGACAGCTGGAGAGACACAGCTGCAGGTGTCAGGACAGCTGGAGAGACACAGCTGCAGGTGTCAGGACAGCTGGAGAGACACAGCTGCAGGTGTCAGGACAGCTGGAGAGACACAGCTGCAGGTGTCAGGACAGCTGGAGAGACACATCTGCAGGTGTCAGGACAGCTGGAGAGACACATCTGCAGGTGTCAGGACAGTGATGTGACACCTTGTCTTGTGGCGGTCAGGTTTTTTTTTTTTTTTTTTTTAAAAAGGAAATCCAAAAAATGTGTGAGACACTAGTACAAAAATGTGGTTATAGTATTCAAATTTTAAAAAAGCTAAACCGTTTCCTACTTTTAGGTCCAATATTTCAATAAAATATTTCATAAAAGAAATATTACTTCACCTTGTTCCTGTTTAAAGTTTTTTAAACCGTGACTACATCCGATTTTGTAACTAGTGTAACACCAAAAACAACAAAAGAAGCATAAAGTTTGTCACCTTAAAATATTCAACTAGATGATTTAAAAAAAAAAAAAAAAAAAAAAAAAAAAAAAAGATTGGTTGGTTTAGGTTTAGATTTAGCTTGGCTGGTGTTAAGGGCTGCGTGACTGAATTTGAATGACCTGAATGCTTCTCTGAATATAAAGATGTTCAGTTTACACTCCAGTTCCCCCACCAGCGACTAGACTAAGCAGTGACCTGCAGCCAGACACATCCGTCACTTTTTGTCTCATAGCTGCAGCACAGACGTCGAAATTGTTGCTGGATAACCTTCTGAAGATGTAAGAGAAACTTTTATTATGATTCACACAAAAGCTCAAGGCAGACAATGAGCTTATCTTGGTATGAATGTAATGTAGGACGTGGTCGATGTAACTCCTCAAATGTGAGGATTTAGGCAAGTGTAGCCATCTAAACATTTGAACATGAAAATCAGTCAGGAAGGTAACGTAGAAATAAAACTCTGACTTCGTTTTCCTGCAGAATTTCTATTTTTTTTTCTTCCTACAAAAGATGTGATGCACCACTAAATTCAAGACTATCTAAACTATTCAATAAAGCTGAAATGATTGTGGAAGAAATCCTGAGTAAGAGTGCTTTCACACCTGATTTGTCTGGTTTGGTGAAAATGATGTCTGCTACCCGTTACGGTGGGTCTTAATTGGGACAGAGAATCATTAAAAAGGAAAGATCCTTGGTCTTTTTCCATGACTTAATGAATCTTATGTCATGGCCTAGCCCCAAAACGATTAAAAACTCCTGTACATTTCTAATATTAAAATAACTAACTAAACTACAAAGTAAATGTTACTAAATAATAAATGAACTACTTGCATAAACAGCAGTTATGCACATTGAGAATTCAGAAATCCAGACTGAAGCCATTTGCAGAACAAAGAAGTAAATCATAAAAATGACTGCAAAGAAATAAAAATGAGTGAAAAAACAGCGGGGGGTGGGGGGACGGCAAAGAAGGACGCCATTAATGAGCTAAAGTGATTAAAGGGATTACTTTTGTAGGACTTTTGTTTTCTGGGAATATTCTGCTTAGCTTGCTGTGGCACAGTGCCCCAAAAACCATTTCTAATCATGATAAATCATTAAGTTGTAGTTTTAATTATATTTTTAGCAAAAAAAAAAAAAAAAAAAATCTAATCTCTTTCCAAAGTGCCAATTAGTTGCAGTTATCTTATAAAAGATCTTCAGTTTTAAGAGCCGCTGTTACTTTTTCTACCATATTCAAGATTTAACAAAAAAAAAAAAAAAAAAAAGCCATGTATTTAAGGAGGTAAACCGTTGTGCAACGGCAACAGTCCCGTGCCAACTGAGGTGTGATTCCTTGTTGATCGTTAAAAATAGAGCACACACACAAAGAGACTGGAGTTTTTAGTTTCACAAGTCAGTAGCAGAAACACTGAAAAGGCTGTTTGTTATATGTGGCATAAAATGGGGGGTGCGAAGATAATCGTTATTAAAGAATAAAAACTGATAATGAGATGCTTTAAGCAGAATAGAACCACTTCAAGAGGTGCTGTAAGAAAAAGTAATGCACTTTTGGCCAGGAGGAGAATTATAAGTGACACTTTACCTTTTTTCTTAGAGCAAGTAGAAGGAAAGTCTTTGTCCTCCACTTTGACAGAAGGTCTGTTACACTTCATCCGACAGAAAAATGACCGTCTGGCTCCAGAACAGAGACGCGATGGACCAGGGGTGATATCCGTCTTCACTGGAAGACCGGCTGAAAACAACAACGCAATGCAACATTAACAGCTTTCAAAACAGTATTCTTCCTTCTTCGTTTTGGCTTCTTCCATAGTGGAAAGCAAACTTTTTCTCCTCTTTCATTGCACCCTTTTTAAACACCACTCTGATAAAAAGAGAGATCGGAAATATAGACTCCTGGAGCAAAATTCAATTGTTCCTGTCAGTGCAACAGCTTTAATTGATGTCCGTTTCCATCATTTCACCTGAAGCAGAGTTTGCTGCCATAAAATATGCTCTTGTTTCTGGGTAATTTATTCCAACTATTTTTCATCAATTGTTCTCTTTGGGAGATGTGTGTTGGTTGCTTACTTTTAGCGTCGATGAGCCTCTCTCTGGGGGCCGTATCCGAGGACGACAACTGCTCCTTGACCTTGGCGATGTCCTTGGGATGAAGATAGTCGAACAGGCTTTGACCTATCAGATCATTCTTAAGAAACCAGGGGAGACAGACATGATATAGAGACAGAAAATAAGAAACAAGATAAAATGATGGTATAGAATTTAAATCTATTTATAATCAAATTCCAGCAACATCTCATTCTGTCAGTCGATGCTCTCACGTCATTAATGTACGGTCAAACTTTTCCTGGAAAGCTGCAAAGCACCAATCTATTATTCACACCTAATCTGAGACAGACAAAATTTTTAACTCGAGTGAAGGTTGAATTTTCCATGACCGTGTAGTTGTTTGACAATGTTTATTTAATCCCCTTTCTAGGAAAAACAACGTCAGTACCGTACTTCCGTATCAGCTGCACACTCACTGAAAAGTACACAAAAGTTTCTACTGATAAAACTAAAAAGTGTGACTTAATTGATTTTCCATAACAGAGAAATAATGTACTACACACAAATGTCCTTATTTTTTGTGCTATAACAAATCTTACACTGTTGGAAAGCCTGTTTATTTTCCTATTAAAATGCCACATTTGCTAAGTAACAGACTTGATGACCTGTGCCATAAGATTTGGCAAATTATTCATGGGCACTACTCGCATACTCAGCTCTGCTGCTCATCCCACAAATGCATGTGTCTTACAAATGTGGCACCATTTAAGTGGGAGATAAACAGGCTTCCCAACGGTATAAGATTTATTGCCACGAAGCATTGTTACCACAAAGCAATTATCAAACCCAAAATTTCCTTACTTTTTGAGCCAAGTTTATACATGCACACACACCAAGAAGTCCCCATCTATTAGCCAGTTGAATTGTGTGTCTGAAAGTCAGACTGACCCTCTTATCTCTCGTTAGAAACCAACAGTACCAAAACTGATTGTACCTTTGCACTACAGAGACGACCTAGTGTAATGATACAATTTAAAGTCCAGCAGGGAAATCTTTAGCCCTTTAATACCGACTGGTTTCATAAAATAATGCGACAATGAGGAAGCAAAACCAATCTCATACCAGGAATTGACAAAATAATGATGCACTTTTTTTTTTCTTTTTTATAAATGTCTCCTCTGTTCTTGAAGACTCATCTTACCTGTGTGTAATTGAGAATCTTGTACACAGATTCAGAAACAAAAAGGATCTTGCCACGGTCGCACCCAACCACAAACAGGAAGCCATCAGCAGCCTGCATCAATTACAGAAAACATTATCAATTAACGTAATCATTAAGATTTGTAAAACCAGCCATATTTACAACCAAGTTTTGAGTGTCACCATAAACTCAAAAGTGAATCAAAAATGCATCACCCTTAATATCAAATGCTTCAGCTCATCATCTGAGAGGAAGGAAGGCTTGTAGTTTGCCTCTGTGTACGGGTTGGCCGCTCCTGCACATGACGGAAAACACACACAGCCATTCATCATTGGTCGGTACCAAATCAGTTGAAACCGTTTGCTCAGCTGCTGAAATCGCCGGCTTTCAAAACCAATTATCCATCCCTTTATCTGTTTTGGAACAAGTCGTTCTGTATGACCTTTTAACCGCTCAAAGACGGTGCATCAAGCAACATTTCATTCAACAGCAACAAAAATGTAAACAATGAAGTCGAATCCTGCTGTAATATCAAATTGTCCTCCTTGGATATCATGTTCACCTCAATCTTTGATTGTGAATGCTGCCAAAAAACAAAACAAAAAATTAAAAAAAAAAAAAAAAAAGGCATTGTTGTTGGTGAGGACACTTTGTTTTGTCTAAGAGTCAGGCATCCCTCAGCTCTCTCTCCCAGTATTCAACATTTCTACACCATCCTAACCTCTGAGTGTCTTCATGTGTTGCACAGCCATGCGAAGGACTGTGAGCTTATCCAGCTTGCGGGACATGGCGTTACAGGTGGGTACCAGTGATGCCAGCTCGTCGATGAAGCTGTTCATCTTGTCTCTGCGACGCTTCTCGATCTGGCTGTGAGCCTCTCTGCAGAACAAGAAGCAGTACACATCTTACTCAAAAAAAAAAAAAAAAAGTTTCACTGCTGATTGCTTGCTCTATTATAAAAAACACACAAAAAAAACATAAGAGCTAGTATATAGAAATAAAAAGAGAAATTACAGCTCACAATTGACAGTCTCCTCAGACTGTCAATTGTGAGCTGTATTTTCTCTTTTTTCACACTTTCACTCCAGCAGAATTCTGTACATTTGAGATGAACTCTTGTTTGTGGCTTGGTGGGATTCATTTCATCTTAGTATGAACGCAGTAATTACACTCAGGTCCGAACTACAGCACCTGGACTATGAACTTTGATGTGCACTAAATAACAGGAGACCAACATCCGGGACACAGCGTTTATCTGCTTGTAAAGGACTGGTGCAGTTCAACTGAGATATGAAACCAGCACACATCAAAGCCATACTTGATTCTTTGATTTCATCTTTGTTGATATGAGCTATTGTGGTATTATAGTTAAGTAAAGGCGACAAAAGCCAACAAATGACAACATACTGAAGAATAACTGTGTTCTAACACTGGACGTTCTGGTGATATTCTGGCTTGTTAATTCATATCCAAGGTTACTATGGATCTTTCTATATTATATATATTAAAAGCACACATGTGTTCTTACTCATATTCAACAAACAAATTTAGCCCATCACAACATGGCTTTGAAAATATATTAGTTCAGCAAAAAGGGTATATGTCAGACAAGCCGTCCAATAAGGGTGTGAAATTATCCATGTATCTTTTATAAAGGCATTGGTGGATATGATAGGAAAACAGCATTATTCATCATCATCTTCATCATCATCATCATCATGTAGTCTTCAGCAGATCTTAAAAGTAGGTCAAACACTTGACGCTCCACATATCTTTAAGAAAAACTAAATCTAATAAAAAGGCAATGGGAGGAAAATCTGAGCATACCCCAATAATCAATAAGCTTGTATAACGACCTACTGCATTTGATTCTGCACAGCTTCATGAGGCACCACATTTTAATCAGGTATAGGTCTGGACTTCAACTAGATCATCAAAACCCTTTTTGCAGCCATTCTGTTTTAAACTGGGAATCATTGTTGGATGACCCCATTTCAGCCAAACTGTAGCTGTCACACAGATGGCCTCGCATTTGCCTCTAGAGTATTGCGTTACACAGGAGTTCATGGTGAACTCAATGGATGTAAAATCTCCAGGTTCCCAAATCATACCCTCTCCTCCACCATGCTTCTTAACTGGAGTTTTGTGGTACCGGGAATTAAGACCGAACGTTTCCACTCTGACCTCATCTTTCCAAAGTCATTGTCCACATGCAACTGTTCAATTTTTAACTGTGCTGCAATGTTTTGCTGTTTTTTTTTTTTTTTTTTTTTTTTTTTTTTTTTTAATTGTAAGAGACACTTTTTAATTTTATATGCATATTCCATACCAATTCGAACTTTTGCTGATTTAGGTTGATCATATAATCCTCAAACAGAAAGCTTTCTGTACCCAATCAGAATAATTGACATTTATATCATACAAGAGATGGAGAGAAAAAGAAAGGGTTTTTATACCTGGCATTCTTAATCCTGCCTTGTTGGTCACTAAAAAGAGGGGAAAAAAAAGAAATCTGAGATAAAAAGAAACAGAAAACTGCACATTTATACAGTTAAAAAGGGTGAAGAGGGGGAAGGGTGCGGAGGAAGGAAATGGGGCCAAATCTAACTTCACAAGTTCTGCAACAGCGTCACAAATTATACAACGAGGGTTTCATTTAAGTGTAGAGTCCGGTGACTGCTGTTGTTCAAATGTGACGTACTTTAAACCTCCTCACATGCAAAGTTATGCAAAAGTGTAACAATGAGGGGAATTCACAGCCCACATTCCACTTAACTGTGTCCAAATACAGAATTGCTTTTTATACTCCTGATCTGAACAGACTCAAATAATTATGAATAATTAAATTAAACTTAAATGGGTCATAGGAGAGTTGTTTTTTTGTTGGTTTTTTTTTTTTTTTTTTTTTTTAAAGATATCATCTGACATTTCTGGTTGTCATCCAGTACAGAGCAGGAAAATTCAACACCACTTGATGTGATATTTCCTGAAATATTACACCTCATGCAACATTTGTTCCACGTCAGATCCAGCAGCTGATAACTTTCCACTGACAAATGTCATCAGTTCTTATTTTTGTGCCCCTGAAATGCATCATTAGCAGAAACAATCCCGCTGCCACGATTTGTTAAATAACATCTCAAAACTTCACAGCTCAGTGCTGGAAAACTGGGGACATTTCAGCAACCATGAATACAGGTGATAAAATGCTGCAAAGCTTTAATGTCACAGGTCAAGTCCTGATTAACAAATTGCATCTCCATCAAGTTATTCATTGATAATGTAGACAGTCTAGGCGCAGCAGTGGCCAGTCCTGGTCCTCAAGAGCCCCTATCCAGCATGTCTTAGATGTGTCCCTGCTTCCACACACCTGATTCAAATTAATAGTCGTCATCAGCTTGTCATCAAGGTCTGCACAACTCTGCTGATGACGCAGCAGTTTGTATCATAGTGTGCTGAAGCAGGGAAAAATCTATGTGCTTTACTTTATACTGCTTGTAAGTTAGAAAATGTGGACGCGTCCCTCTTTTACCAGTGTCTTACCTGCCCAGTTTATCCTTATCTGGGTCCATGTCACTAGAAAGAAAAAAAGAAGTGAGACTATTTTGAACAAAAATCGGCACACAGAAGAACAATCACAGCACTTTATTAACATGGAGTTATGTTTGAACTTACTCAAATGAGAAGCCATCAATTCTGAAAAGAAACAAAAATGTATCAATCAATTTTTGTCATTGATGTATTAAAAAAAAATGAGATAATTTACAATGTGTAAGGTGCAAATCGACACAGTGTTAAACGTTGTAAAACCAGAGACATTTTATAAACACCAAGGCTGATCATGTGGTCATGAACAGTCACATTTAACTACCGAAATCCTTTAGATGTTTCTATTCGTTATATGCAAATCTTTTTTGGTTTTTTTTTTTTTTTGCCGTCTTCTGTTTTGGCACCATTTTAACATTTTCTTATAAACTTCCTCCATTTCATCCCTTTTATTCATTTCCTCTCTTCATTCTTTTCTTCCAGAGCTCATGTTTTTTAGATGACTCAAAAAAATGAAACTACCTGTTATTAAAATGAAACAAAGAATGTAAATTGCTTATGCCTATGATTATCAGTCTGTGTTTTCAAACACTTATGTTTTCTTATAAACGTGTGGTCTCCTTACTGGTAGTCAGTGGTGCTGCCCTTCCTCTTGCGAGTGTAGTCCATGCCAGGTGTGCTGATGGAGCTGGAGATGAGGTCAGTGGAGCCAGGGGACATGAAGTCAGTCATTGTAGACGAGATGTCCATCCGTTGGTCTGCCATCAGGTCATCTGCAAAGCAAATGCAGACAGTTTAGCAGTTTATTGTTGAGGATGACAACAAGAGGGTCCACAGAACACGTGAGATCAAAGGACAACACATTGATAACAAAATCATTTTTCTAGTTTGGATAACCTACAAATAAATCTGTTAATATACAATTTTGTATCACAAGAGAACTGGCGGGTACATCAAGATTCAAAATTTCAGCAGCAACCAGAAATATACTGTTAAAAAAAAAAAAAAAAAAAAAAAAAAAAAAAGTTTTCCACTCCATGTCTGGGAGTGAAGTTCAGGGAACCTTTTCTGTTTAAGGTCGGTTAGAATGTCACTTTTTTCGTAATGTCAGAATAACTGGGAAAAATGAATTTTACATAAAACAGCTTGACTGTATCCTTTAATAGTTCTGAGAAATCCACATCATGGTGCTTTCTAGCTTCTGATAGGGTAAGTGACATCATCTGTGTTAACTAGAGGCACACTTGTGAATACATTTTAAAAGTTACACCAGATTATTGTGGGCAGCTGCAAATGGAGAAACTGATCTTAACTTTTGGAGATATTTCAGATATTAAACTTTTGGTCATAATCATCAAATGTTTCAGTTGGCGGCCTCAGAACGCCATCCCAGCTGTGAAGCATGAAGGTGGCAGCATCATGAGGAGATGATATGCTGCAGGAAGAGACTGTTGCATATCAGAAAATGGCCTACTGAGGAACAAAGATGATGTGAATATATTAGCAACATACCAAAATATGAGGCAACAAGTTAAAGCTTGAGCATGGGTAGGTGTTGCAGATGGGGAATAACCCCAAACATACCTCTAAATTGGTTATAAAGCAGTTTAAGGACAACAAGGTGAAGGCACTGGAGTGGCAATGACAAATCCGTGACCTGAATCCTACAGAAACTGTGTTGGGAGCACTGAAAATGTGTGTATGAGCAAGAAGGTCCACAACTTCAGTGGCACAAAATTCCTGAGGATATTGTGAGAACTTGTGGAGGAATACTCAAAACATCTTACTCAAGTTGAACAGTTCCGAGGCAATTTTATCAAATACTAACCAAGTGTATGTAAACTTCTGAATTTAAAGAAAGTACGAAGACCCTCATTATTTTGACACTTAGAAATAAAAGAAACGAGGAACCTTAACTGACCTACAATAGAAAATGTCTCTGTGAAATGTACATTTTGACATGGAGTGTGGAGGGGAAAAAAAAAAAGCTTGTTTAAAAAAAAAAAAAAAAACATTTTTTAGTGCTTGTAAACTTTCATTTGCAGCTTTATCTGGCTTGCACTACAACCTCTAAAGAAGAAAGATAAGACCCTTTAGAAGCTCGAAAAAAAAAAAAATAAATAAAATCATTTAACATTTGTTAAATAGCAAAAAAAAAAAGTGAGTCTTTTGCAACCCTCTGCATCAACAGATAGGGTGATTATTTCAGTGGGTGACAGTTCACAAATGCAAATAGCTGACCTATAACACCAGCATGTACCAGATTAGTCGCCTTGTCTGTACTGACAGCAGAACTGAGTGACAAGAAAACCCTGTGAAGGTTCAAGGTTGAGATCATAAAAGGTCTTTGCAGAACTGTTTAGTATAAGATTTGGAGGTGACTGAGCACTTAAAAAGCATTAAAAAAAAGAAACAAAATCAATGATAATCCATCATAAATAACATATTTCCCCTTAAACCCAGAGCATGAGCATACTCACTACAGATGTTCATCACAGCCTCTGTGTTAAAATCATCTCCTTCCATCCACTCTTGAGCCCTCAACTGTTGACACACACACAAAAAAAAAACATTTGTACCATGTCAGATCCAGCAGCTGATAACTTTCGACTGACAAATGTCATCAGTTCTTATTTCTGTCCTCCTAAAAAAAAAATGCATCATTAGCAGAAACAATCCCGCTGCTACGATTTGTTAAATAACATCTCAAAACTTCACGGCTCAGTGCTGGAAAACTGGGGACATCTCAGCAACCATGAATACAGGTGATAAAATGCTGCAAAGCTTTAATGTCACAGGTCAAGTCCTGATTAACAAAATGCATCTCCATCAAGTTATTCATTGATAATGTAGACAGTCTAGGAGCAGCAGTGGCCAGTCCTGGTCCTCAAGAGCCCCTATCCAGCATGTCTTAGATGTGTCCCTGCTTCCACACACCTGATTCAAATTAATGGTCGTCATCACCTTGTCATCAAGGTCTGCACAACTCTGCTGATGACGCAGCAGTTTGTATCATGGTGTGCTGAAGCAGGGAAAAATCTCAAACATGCTGGATAGGGGCTCTTGAGGACCAGGACCAGGACTGCCCCCCCCCCCCCCCCCCCCCCCCCCCCCCCCCCCCCCCCCCCCCCCGGTCTAGAGTGAAGTACTCAGAACAACGACAGAGTATGGGGTACTAATAAACAAAGGTAAATTTTTCAGACCAGTGAGAACCACATAAACCTGCACAGCCAGACTACTGAGTGTACTGAAATGGTCGCAAACTTCTTAAAACCTGAAGAAGTTAGAGAAAACCTATGTGCCTTACTGTATACTGCTTGTAAGTTAGAAAATGTGGATGTGCCACTCTTTTAAGCTGGAACCAACAGATTTAAATCAAAATTGCTGATGCGGGTATACCAGTGTCTTACCTGCCCAGTTTATCTTTATTTGGGTCCATGTGACATCCATTAGATAATGGAAAGGAGTGCATGCTTCAATGAGCCTTTACAGGAAATATTCTGAGACTGTGTATGTACAAAACAAAGAACAAAAAAAAAAAAAAAAAAAAAAAATGAGGGGGGATGAAACGTACTGTAAACGTGTCATTTAGGTCAAATGATGAGTCAGAATAGACAGGATGCAGTGATTGTACAGAAGTACTGTATATCATGTTATTAACGATACAAATGTGGGTCACACGGCATCAGCTGCATGACACAAGTACAGTAGGAGGTGGGTGAAACATATGATTCAGCTTTTAATTTCTAATTGAGTTACTTTCCTTGCAAAAAAGTTCTACAGAGTTTTTAAAATCAAATGATCACATGGCTGACCTGATTCATAACAAAGGCAAGGGTTTTACATCATTTCCCCTCTGAACCGAGGGGCCGACACCTCGTCTGATGTAACGCACCAATAAACAGTGAAGAAGAGGGCTTATGAGTTTGGTGAGCAATGCAACGCCTGTGCCATGAACACAAAAATATATAGATACACCTTGGAGTAAACATCCACAATAGTAAAGCGGTGCGTTAGTTCTTAAAAGTTCTTAAAAAGATCCCACTAAATGTAAAACCAGGTTTATAGTTAAATAAAGATTGTTTAGCAATTTAGGACATGTAGAGAAACTCAACTGCCATTGTCACTTCCTTCATATGCAAAAGTTCAAGTGAAATATTCAGATGAAAAACAATCCAATCCAAATACTTCCAATGTGTTACAAAAACACATCAAGTTAAGTATGGACATGCTTCCCAACTCAGCAAACACCAGCCCACTGTCTACTGAGCCCAGGAACATCAGACCACCAACTCTAGAGCACAGTCGATTTCTACCAGGACAGGAAGTTTCATAAGGACAGAAACTGTCCGACAGATGAAAATGGTTTGCCCCGGTCACGCTCCGGACAGTCCCGAATTCCAGTCCCAGGCCAGTCAATCGGTGCATCTCCAGTTTTAGAAGCTGTTGGACTGGAGCGTGCAGCATCACCACACTGTTTTGTAGCAATGAAGCCTGTTTGAAAAGGCCAGATGACTTGTTTGCCTCTAATGCTGCACTTCACACATCATCTCTGCAATCTGAACCTTGTTTTTCACAGTAGATTTTCACCTAAATACAACCACTTAACTTACAAACATGTTTGTGTAATATGTACAGAAAACCTCCATGTCCTAAGATGATGCTAAATGTGCTCTGTGATCTTGGCAAGGAGCATGTTAACTTGTCAGTTTACCTGAGCAGCAGCACTTTCAGCACCGTTTTTAGATTGAACTCTGGAGTTTAAAAAAAAAAATTAAAAAAAAAAAAAAAAAAAAAAAAAAGCACCCCAACACATTGAGCTGACTTTGTGAAACTGAGGATCCCTCTCTATTCATCTCTCATTTTACACAGATTAACAATTGCTTGTGAATCCTAATGGTTTTAATTAGAGGAAAATCAACTTCTTTTCTTGGCTTGTGTAGATGTTTTATTTCTTCTCTGAAAGGCTTCTTCTGTTCTGACCGACTGCGGGGGGAGTTTCAGGGCTTTAAGCTGTTCGGTTATTCATACTTTATGAGTCATGAATTCATACGTGAATCATTGACCAACCCAACCCTCCTGTGTGTCGTTAGGGTCTTTCAGCTACATGCCAGAAAAACTCCCCATCACTCAATAAGAACTAAAGAAGTATTTTAAATGAGTGAAATGTCTTGACGAACACATGAAAATGAAATGTGTCTCCAAATCACACACCCCAGGATCATAATAACCTGGATGACACCTTTCCTTGTTTGGAAATGTTTACAGAAGACATGGGCATCAACAAGTTACCATCAACTCCAGTGACATCATCTTAAACGTTCAGCGTTACAACACTACACAAACACCAAGTACATGCATACACAGGGTGAAACTGCACTGGAATCCACTCTGAACAATAATCCTGAGTCCATCGTCAATATCATTTAACCGTCAACATCCAGCTACTGCTTTCTTGTACTGATATTTTTAGGTGAACCCAAAGTTTTGTTGCTTTAATTAGGCTAAATAAAAACTAGTCATTGACAGTAGCTCCCGATCTGAGTATGAGTGTTGCCCTTAAACAAGGAATTCTTTTCATCATCTTTTTTTAATGACAACCAATTAAATTATTTAGACCAAACATCTGCAAACCATCATCTGGCTGACTGAAGCACTCGTGCTTGTTATTTCAGAAAAATCAGACTTATCACATTATTATTTTTAGTTGGCTGCCCTGCCCAAGTGTCAAGAAGGCGAGCACATAAAAGATCCCAACTTGCTACTGTTGGGTCGGACAAGGAAAGAAGGCAGCTCGACTGACCGAACAGTTTTTTTTCCCCTTTGTTTTCTACTTTGCAGAAGCTCTCAAATGAGTCACACTGATGCTCAAGATTCACCAGTTCAAATTTGCCTCTGAAATGAGTCAGAACCTCCTACACATGAAGAGAGGACTGCTTCAGGTACCTGGATAGGAAACTGGAGCAGGCCTGTTGGACTGGCCCGGTATCGTTTGGATCAGTCTGGTCTGCTCCGTTTTGATCTGGTCTAGGTTTGGTTAGATTCAGCTTGACCTAGTTTCAGCCGCTTTGATGTGGTCTGCCTTGATATGATCTAATCCTCAAGCAGCTGGTGCAATCCCTTCACCTCTGCAAAGAAAGAAACAAAAAGGTGTGTCAATCAGATGTAAAGACGAAGATGTAAACAACAATTAAATAAATTAGAACCAAGTTACAAATAAGTTATATTTATAAAAGTACACAACATGACACAGATTGGTCAGAGTTTGCACAACTGCTACATCAAAGCACTTCAATACTTTTTAATGATTCCCCCATGAGCAGCAGCTTGCTCTCCATTTTCATTCATGATCACTAGAATGAAAAATAGAGCTGCTCTAAAAAGATATCAGTGATGTGCAAATAACCTTATAATATGTAGCAGCGGAAGAGGATGCCATTAAAATATTTTTTCTAGGTTTCTTATATTAAAAGATTGTTGAAAGGCAACAGTTGATAAAGGGAACAAAATAAGAACTGCCGTCAGCTCAAGTGGCTCTGAGAATAGTGACCAGCATAACAGAAGTTGGAGCTTCCAAATTCACACAACACAGGTTTTCAAAGATTTCTAAAAAAAAAAACAAAACTTAAATGCCTGTATACATAAAGTCCTGGACATGCCACTAGTATTTATTTGATGATTTTAGAATAAAATAGTCCAAATGGCACTGAAGAGGTTGTTCGTTCCACAATTACTAATATGATGAAGAAAAAAAACAAAACAATACATGACTGCCATTTCATTCTGTTCAGCTGGAGGTTTGCCAGCATCTCAGATCAGATAACATGACATGAATTTCCAGACACTAAATGGTTCTTTACATTCTGAAGTCTTGATCTGTTACTATTTTAGGTTGCATCAATCACAACACTCTAAAATACATTTTTTTTGTTTAGGTTGTCAATGAACTACAAAGCACTTAAGATATGTGCAGAGCAGCAACTTCTGTACTAATAATTCTAATCTCGATAAAAATCAACAGCACTGGTTTACCTGATTGAGGCCATGGTTGGTGTGTGTGTGTGTGGGTGTGTGTGTGTGTGTGGGTGTGTGTGTGTGGGCAAGGGTGGAGTGTTTTTTAGAGACGCTGTGGAGAAAATGTCAGTTTCAAGAATTCTGCAATCTGCTTGCAGATGAAATTGTGCAGACGGTTCTTGTCGAATAAGGTGTACTACAAGTTTTGCTCAATTTAAAAAAAAAACAAAAACAAACTAAGAGGAGCAAGTATGCAATTCTTGAATAAACAAAATAAAAAACTGTTGTGGTTCAGAAGAATTACTTTCAAAAAGGTAACCTACATATTTATTTGCTGTAGCAGTACTTTTAATCTATGACAAATTTCTTAAAATGAGTGAATAAAACATCCTTAACTGTGTGCTTAAGAGACATAGCAAAGGAGCAAGGCAATAAGGTCTCGTGTCAGGGAAAGCTTATATAGTTGTTTTGTATTTTTGTGTTGTTGTTTTTTAAAACTGGAACAAATCTCCTGTCTAAGAGAAAACCACTAGGTTGTGATTGAACCATGAAAGGAACTGGTGCTGGAGAGAAAACTGGGTCACTCAGTCTCTATGCTCTCAAACCAGCCAGCCTCAATTTCCATCCACCACCTACCCTTACCTCATCAATGAGTCAGCAAACCATTCAGCTTCGTTTCCCTGTCCTACACTCCACACCCACTCAGCCAGGAAGCAACAAGCAAAACCTGTTAATGAACCAAGGAAACATCCAGACAGCAAGTTCACAGTCAAATCTCCTCGCCGTTCCACGCTAGCCAGGGATAAAGACTGCTTTGGAAAGCTGAAAATTATTAAACTAATGGAAAAATCAAGGCGTCATAATTCTAAACTAAGAGTGCAAACGGGCATGTATGCATTTCAAACTATGATGTTAAGGACAATATGGTTTGGTAAGTAAAGTGGCATAGCAGATGCATTATACCAAGTTTGATGAGTGCTACACAGAACTATCCTTACTGAACTCAAGTTTCACCTGCAACATTGCAGTAGTGCTCGTTTACTGCATTAGCAACACTTATTCACACAAGTATTTCATTGCCACCAACTGACATGTTGAAGTTGGGAAGAGTTGTGGAAATTAAAGATGCAATAACTGCAATTTACTTTTACATGGTGTCCAACATTTCAGCAGGTTGCAGGATCTCACCTCTCCTTCTACTATTGGAAACCCAAAAACAATATCGCCAAACAGGAAATAATCATAATGGCTGTGCTTGTTATGGTATTAAGGATGACAGTAAAAGACAGAATGCCACAAGCATTGGCTTATTTTTACCTTACAGGCATTACAAATTGCTAGTTTTGTTGAGTTTGAGTTCTGTACTCACAGTGAAAACATAAAAACCCAAAAGACATGCATGTCAGAGATTGAATAGCTTTCCCATGATGCATTTACTAACAAGTTAAAATAAGGTAACATTTTTTTCTTGTAAAAACATCCACCATTATCTTGTATGTACTAGGTTTCACTGAGATGCTGAAGTTGCACGTTGGATACAGCTCTCATTGTCTTAACAGAAAAGCACCTTTATGGGTGTCAATTTCTCAGATAATGGTTCCGAAAATGAAAGCAACAGCTTGCAAATTTATTCAAACTTAACCTTCACAATAATTACATTGAAAAGAAATTTAAGTAAGTAAACAAAGAGGAAGTTCAACATCGATTCTTAACCAACAACTTACGAAGGCAAATAGTGAAAGAATAAACAAATTACACAGACTGAAGATCATCCTTTAAAAGACCATGCAAAGCTTCCAAGACGCTGGAAAACTAAAGTGAAATATAATATGAAATGAAATATAATGGAAAACACAAACAGATGAGAGCAACGTGACAGCCATTACGGAGAGAAAGGATTACTACATCAACAAACTAAGGACACTACTGGTATGAAATATCCAGCATTAGTGGGCATCTGTTCAGGTCCAAACATCTCTATGAACATTGTGGGTCCATGTAAACAGTGTGTGTGTGTGTGTGTGTGTGTGTGTGTGTGTGTGTGTGTGTGTGTGTGTGTGTGTGTGTGTGTGTGTGTGTGCACACAAGTTCAGAAATAACCTTTGCAAAAACCTTTAGGTAAGTAGCCATATGGGACTATTGGATAATAATGTCTGGTACGTATGTTCATCTAGTGAAAGCGCCTCGAGCATGTTGTATGGACATGCATGTTCCTCCCATGTCAACAGTGATGTATACGCATGTGGAATTGACCCAATCATCCATCCGCAACCACTGGAGCATCTGCCCATTCTGATGGCACATAAAATGTCCTGCTGGAGCTGATTAGTAGGTGAAACAAATAGGACAACAAAAAAAGTGCATTGTTTTTGCTGACAGTTAATTGAGACATCTTTGTTGAAGACCAGGTAGGTTTTGTGGATACATTTTATTTTAACTTTTTAAAATAGGAGTATGATACAAAACTGTAAGGGTTTTTTTTTTTTTTTTTTTTTTATAAATAGCTCAGCTGGGGGTAGGGCTATGCAATCGATCCATTTTATCAATTCACTCTAATAGTTTATATTAATTTTTGTAAAAAAAAAAAAAAAAAAAAAAAAAAATAAAAGAAAAGAAAACCAAGCTAATGCAGATGCATAAATGCTTAAAGGGTTATGGAAAAAAAAGTCACAGTATGTTAACATTATCCCACAAGGAAGCCAGATGAACGTGGCAATGCAGTGTGCATGACAACACATAATGCTGCAAAGGAATGACGGGTGTTCATTACAACTCATAGAAAGACAAGTCACCACTTGTAAACAGCAGAAAATGCAGGTAGAAGATGAAAGAGAAGCTTCATACTGCAGCCACAAAAGAGCTACAATTGTCCATTTACTTCATTAAATGTTAGGTAGACCACCCACATAATGAGAACAGGGTCTCTCGTTACAGAACAGAGTCACAATTATGGCAGCACAAGAGCCTTATTCTACAATTTACTTATAAAGTTGTTTTTTTTTTTTTTTTTTTAAGTGTGGAGAAACACTCTGAAATCAGTGGCACTTTACGGTGTCTTAGTGTTCCATGGTGTTCAAACATGACTGAGAAGGTTGTCCATGGAACATAGCCTTCATAGAAGGAGTCATATTGGATGATAATGATAGCAATAACAGCATTTTCCACAACAATATGGGCCATTTTTATCCTTCCAACTTGTCATTTGAACCACAGAAATCAGGCGCCTACTCGCTTCTGAGCATTTAATCATACAACAATACAAATAACTTTTAGTTTCTGTTTTTCCTTTACCATTTTTTTCCCCTTTTCCATTGCGTTTTTAAAAACAGAAAAAACACAATGGGATTGTGTTTAGCTTTCCCTTTCTTCTGTTATTTTGCTTTGGCCTTAGAGCAGAAAAATAGTAAAACATCTGTTCGGTTTTTTTTTTTTTGTTTCATTCAGAAACAGAAAGTTAAGAAACATGTGAATACACTACTAAATCTACAACTATTAACCAATCTGTCTCACATTCAATCTTCTAGAAATCCCTTAATTCGCCATCACTGCTACTCATAAAATAAATAAAAAAAATAAATAAAAAAAAGGTAATGTACTATAAAAGTAAAAAGTGTGATGAAACTGCAGCTTTAGTACCTGATACACAGGGTTGGAAATTAAAAGACAGCTAGGAGTACAATCCATTAACCACTTTGCCTGCAGCACCAGCTTGACAGTACAAGCTACTCTGCAGAAATGCAACATATTACAGGAGTATAAGCTTCAAAATAACATATACAAGACACAGGGGTTAAAAGAGATGCAGCTGATTGTGCCAAAAATATCTCATGTGATATTCCAATGAAAGTAATCATAGTTCACCGTTTCCTCTACATTTATTTAGGAGTGGCGGCCCACCATTCCTAAATCCTAGCCACCGCTCCTTTAAATTTTTTTTTTTTTTTTTAAATTAAAATTTAAAAAAAAAAAATACACAACCATGTATGTATAATACAGTCCTACACTGGGTCGGGTACTCAGGAATACTAAAGGTAAGTCACAGACAACTATCCTGCTCTGTATCTGTCACTTTCAAGGCTTGAAGTGCCATCGCGCCAGGCACCAGGTGTCCTCATGGAAAATAAGGCAGCAACGTACTGGAGAAAAGGTAGACTGATTAGTATAAGATAACTCGTAATAGATTTTACAAGTTAGACATTCTCAAAATATTGATGCTCAGCTAAGATTATGTAACATATTGATGGCTTTAATTGGGCCCGGTGCCAAGTCCGTGTCACTAACTTGAGTAAACTAATTGGTGCCATTAACCTAATAGGTACATTTTTAAACTTTTGAGGTATCGCGTTAGAGCCAAATGAATGGGGAAGTTCAGCAGAAACATGGAGGAGGAACCTATTTAATTACATGTCATCCTGCAGTGTTTAATTTGATTCAGGACATGGACATAACAGCAATAGAAAAACCGTCATCCAGAATGACGAGTGGACACAGCTGTATCCCTCCATGAGCAAGCTCGCAGCAATTGCCATAACGGTTCCCACAGCCCAAGTGTGAACTGTGGGAGGGACTTTTCAACAATGAATGGGGTACGATGTTGATTAATACATCAGAGACGAAGTAGCAACAATTTAAAAATGGAGTAGGGCGTAGGAATCTTTTAGGGTGTTGCCATCTTTTGTGTTGGATGGGCATCATTACTGATTCTGTCCCTCAATCGCGTTGTTCAGTCCATAGCGTCATACGTTTAGGAAAAAAAAAAAAAATACACCTTTCTTGGTCACAGTGGTAGATTTACCCAGAATGGAAACAAATTTTTGCTTCACAACAAAGCAGATGACTGCCGTCATCTACTTTTGGAGGTTTTAAAACAATATATCTGAAGTAAAGCCCAGACTGGAGTCTTGGGGTTTTTCCCCTTTTCTGAATTAAACCTGGTTTATGCTTCTCTGTCAAATCAACGACATCACGACAGAGCCACTGCGTAGACATGAACCCCCATCTGTAGCGCTCATTGTGGACATTTGAAATTTTCTGACTACACAACGTAACGCAGATCACAAGAGCTTTTTGGTCCACAGCACTGCATTATTTCCAGCACTTTGTTTTTCCACTTTGTCCTTTCTGCTAGATTTGTTTAAGGGGCATACAGACCACCTCCTTCCATGACTTGTCTTTCATTTATGACAAACATTTGAAATAAAGCATTCACAGCTCCTAAATTGGTCAGCTCCAACTACAACAACACCCTTTCTCAGATAAAATCTAAACCGAAAAGTAAACACTCAACTAACAAAATTCATGTAATTTCACAAAAGACCCCTCCAAAACTCGTTACGCCCTATTGTTTTGGTGGTGAAGTGCTTTATGATACTTCCACCTCAATGCAGAACTTTAAAGGGTAAACAACGGCATCAAGCTGACAGCATTCCCTTTGCATCATGTTGACAGAGAAGCATAAACCAGACTTAAAACTGAACACACAAAGTAAAACACGAGGTGGAAGTTTGAGTTTCTTTTCCCTTTATGAGAATTCATACGTCTGAGAATGTGGGGTTTTGTTTGGTCCAAGGGAAAAATTGCCTTTTTTTTGTGTGTGTGAATAGTGAATGAGGGCAAACAACTGACGACAGATGTTCCTTAATCGTAACTCTGGTTACAATTGTTGCCACAGTTTATCATTTTCTTACAACTTCAAAAATACAATTAAAGTTTTCCACCAATAATTTCTAACATATCTTTCTGTGTAATTGATTTTAATAAATACATATTTTTTTTAAAAGTATAAGATGTAGGAATCAATATTGAAAATACGTTGTTTATTAATTCATCAATGGGAAAGAAATACAAGCTTATGGCAGCCTGTTTATGTTTTTTTTATTATTTAAAACAAAGTTGTATTCTCTTTGAAACAGCAAATATTTTTAGAACAATGTCAAATATAGTTCTTAAAAATCGAATAAAATTTGATAAAAATCTAAACATCCGTATCAGACAACAACAATCAGTCTTTAAAAGAAAGAAAGTGTTCCAGCTAGGAACAAAGAGATCCTACCAAAGACAAGTCAGCATGAGCTTTTGAAACAACTTATTACTCACCTACTGAAATACAAACTACATTTTAATTTTTTATTTGTTACCTAAATAAAGTAAACCATTTTGCAGCTTCCCAATATCTTCCAGTAGTTTCTCTGTATTCTGCATGTGACCTGTCTATCTGGTGGACAATTGTTTACTTGTTTATCGTAAGCATACAATCATTAATTGAAGCCATATACAGCCCTTATCAGGTAATCGAAATCAAGAAAATATCCTGCCTTGTTTAACTTGGCAGTTGCTTAGCTGTGAATGGAGCATGCCAGCAATGTTAGTCAGTCCTCTTCAGGGGCAAAAAACACTGTTCTGGAAAAAGATAGATATACTACTTTTATGATATTTGTTTTTAATCTTTAACTCATGACAGTTTTTTTTTAACCACAGGTTAGTAGATAAGATTAAATGACATCATAAATGCTTAAAACACAAATCATTTTGCTGGATGGCTGATATAAAAGGAATTACAGCCACCAGTCTGCATGTAAAGACATACCTTATGTGCATTTATGTGTACTTTACGACTTAAATGGATAATTTGATGTTTAAAATTTGGCATCATTCATCCCATTTAGCTCATTTTCCTGTCTGTGCAGCAGTAATGGAAGCTACAAGTGCCAGCAAGCAAACTTAGTATGAAGTTCAAAAATAAGGGGAAAGGCTTCTCCCATGATCATCTCTAAAGCGCAAGTGTTAACACATCATTCCTTGCTCATTCTATGGAAACCAGCTGAAATGATTTTCAAAACTGAGAAACTGAGGTTGTGGGCAGTTTCTTCATTTTGCCATTAATCCTCCATTAACTCTTCACCAGGTAATTTGACTGTATTGTAGCCAAGAAGGGGCTTACAGAGTTGGCCATTTCCCTATGGAACCATGGGATTTCTTTTCCCAAACGTTGCTACTGTCAAAACGTGTCAAATGCAAAAAATACAGTCTGCTTCACAGACTTAAAAGAAACATCTCTAGATTCACAAGACTTTCTACATTTGGTTTAGAGTGCCCTGTGGTGCTTCTTGAAACTGGGGATTGGATGGCCATTTTCAACCATTTTTGTCTTATCTAGAATACTTCTACATTACCTTCATACCCATCATACCTCAAGGCAGTTTGCAATCATTTCAGAAAGATACAGCAAAATATCACGAGACATACGACATACTGTTATAAATATATTAAGTGATATCTCAATGGTAAAATGCCTCCTTTGGAAGTGTCTGACTGGTCAAATTTCTGTAAGCTTTCCATGGCAGTTGGCAGTGCCTCATTAAGATGCATAATTCCTGTTGCGATCAGGTCAGGAAGTGATTACTTATGTTTCCAACAATGGTAAATCCAACCACACATGTTCAAGCCAGAATTTGATCCAGCATATAAGTGTCTTCAATCAGAGGAAATGACACATAACCAGAAAATGTCCTCCTCGTGAAAACAAACTAGGTGGATTTTCATTAAACTTTCTCACAAAAATAAAAGTGACAATTCTAAAATTGTGAAAAGGTACTGCTGCAGGCGGGCGGTGTTTCCACTGAACGGTGCTGTTCTTTTAATGAGCGCAACTCTCTTAGTTCACTCTATGCATCTCTGCAACTCTCATATTTCTTCCTGGGACACTTCTCTTCAAAACAAGTAAGAAGATGATCTTGTCTTCAAAGTAGATGGATGGAAACATCTTTAGTTTTGGACAAATTGTTGTGACTGTATAATGTATAATATAATAATGTGTAATGTACAACAGCTGGTAACTAGACTCTGATGGCCTTGGATTGACCTACTACATTATATCCAGTGATGCAGGAGATGTCTATCAACTATCAACACATCTGAAAAACTACCTAATGAAAGCATTAAAACGTTTTTGCAACATCTGGCAGTTGTTTTTTTATTAATTCTGTATTTCTGTAATTCAAGTGGTAAAGGAAACTCACTAACACAAGTCTAAAGCAAAATCTCACCAATCACGATAGTCACCATTCTACCCTTACATAGTTAAAATCCCATAATAAACTCTCGCACTGTAGAACTTGCATTATATACAGCTTTTATACACCATGTTTATTTTAAACAGAAATTCACCACCACTCCATACATTTCTTTCTGAACTTAAAATGATACAAAAGTCCAAAAAACAAGAAAAAACGTGTACCATGTCCACTTTAAATCTTGGTAATGGGTTGTGGTGGTGTTTGTCAGAGCAATGTGATTGCTGTCTGTTTTGGACAGCAAGTTGTCTGTTATACATCTCTCCCCAAAACAGAAATACTTCCATACAAAAGAAGCCCATCTTCTTAGGAGACTAATTTTTCACCTGTGGATTAATGTCTGTTTAGATAATGTTATGCTTACCCTAGTTGTATATGCCAGGCCATTTTTTAAATGATTGGTGTAACTAGCACACATGGAGAACAGGACTTTTTATTGATGTGCTTAATTGTCACCCAAAAAGGACACTACAACTCTATAAACCCCTTGAATTGTTATGCTTTAAGCCATTGTCAGACATGCTGCGTGATGTATAACTGCAGGCTTTGCAATTTACTAATTGTGTTAATTAAAACAATGCAATTTTGATTTGAATTTGATGAACTGTGCAGCCCATTTCTAATCATGAGCTCTCAACATGCAGTGCAAATTCATTCAATGGCTGTTAATTTAAATCACGCTTATTTAAATGTCAACCTATTGGCTAAGCTTGTTACTCCATTATTATCCATTTTTACACTGAGACCCTTCAACATTGCCCTTTGAAATAGCCGCCAACATACTTTGCTGTTCACCAAGCTCCAAGCTAAAGGCAGCATTATTGCAAGCCAGAATATAAATACAGACAGCAACCATTCATTCCACACGAAATGCAAAACAACATTGCTCTGCGTCATCTCTGCTTGCTCACTCTTTGTAAACAGAAATGGTTTATGAGCCATGATCTAAAGGAACAATGCCTCCCCCACACTCCCTACTTTTTACACCATCATGCAAATAAAGGTTCACCTGATGAAAACTGTTTTGATGGAGGTACAGTAATTTTAGTTGGCCCACATCAATCCCTGTACACCCCAGCCACCATCAAATGAGGAAGCTGATGTAAATCCCCAGAATGCTCAAAAACACCTGTGTGGGTGTGATGGGTTGTGTCCTTCATTATAAAAGGTTTATTATCTAGGTTGGTTTATTTGCTTACATTGCAGCTTGGGTTGTTGTTAAAAACAATCAATGCCTACTGTTTAAAGAAAGTTCTTAGTTAATATTTAATCAATACTAAGCTGAGCAGATAGTTGGCATGAAATGAAAGAGTAATTTTTATCTGTAACTCTAGTCTGTGGGATGTGCTGCTGCTTCTTGAGTGGAACTCCCTATACAAAAGAGACCTGCGATATCAACAGGACCTTCCTGGTTAAAGAATGGCTGGTTAAATAAGAAAGAAAAGAAGGGCTTAAAGACGATCTTCATCACCAACAGGCAGACCACACAGAAAGATGATGTATTCATTTCATTCAGCTACAAGACTCAGCCAAAATATGTTGATTCATAATTAGGTCCCGTGCAATTCATAATTAAACCATAAATAAATACAGATGAATCTTAAATTAAAACCATCACTCAGAGTAATACAACTCAAAAAATGAATGAAATCTTAATCAGAGATTTTGAATAAACAAATGAATATCATCTAATGCTCCAGCCAAAACAAACAAGAAAAATTAAATCACTTCACTGAGCTTTCTGAATGACTCACCAACCATCCAAATTGAGAAAGAAACAAAGAGAAAAACCACACATAATTATACAACATAAGTCATGATGAGGGGGCCGTGCTGACCACATTTTTCCCAACAGTTATTCTCAACTTTGCCCATCCCAATAACCTTTACGCTGTTTTTTTTTTTACATTTATGTCCTCCAAGTTTACTTAAGCAAAATTCAGTGATCATTTTGCCATTCATGAAAAACAAAACCTTTGTAGCAATATGTCAATAATGATCAACAGTAAAATATGCTTCTAAGTTGTATAGAGACTAAAACAAAACAAAATGTTTTGTTATTCACTGGTCTGTGGTTCAGCTCAGGTGTCCGAAGAGTAGTAGAAACAACAAAATACAGATTGCTCAATTAACAATCTAACAAATATCAAAAGGTAAAATAAAATAAAAGTTGACCCAGCGTTTACCCAATCAGCATCCGATTGTGGGTAGTCTGACACACACACACCCCCCCAACAACCCCCACACGAGTCAATGATATTTCCGAGAACATCGTGATAAACTATTTAATATATTATGAGACACCATCGGGAATCCCACCACAAGTTGCAGTTCGACCCAGTTCAAGTTGGGGAATCCTTTGCTCAGCCAACACAACACGAAGACTGCTCGCACAACCAAGGTTAAAAAACATGTTTAACGTCTTCTGGCACCCGCTGCGGGGACCAAGGAGCCGGAGCCGTCTCTGCACTACCACCTGCCAATTCAACAACTGCGTCGTGATGTTTCATAACAAGACGTCAGTCTGCTATTTCGAAATCGCAGTTTAAATGACTCGTCGCGGGTTGCGAGCAGTCTCCGGCGCTGTTTGAACGGACGTGCGAGCCGCCTCGGTGGGATGGATGCTGTCGAAGAACCCGTGCTCCAGATTCCCATCGAGGCCTGTTTACGCGGCTAGCCAGCTAGCACTGGCACCGAGCGGACACTTAATCGTTCGCACTTGGGTCACGTTTGGTTTTGTTTTTCTATTATTTTCCTTTAAGCGAGCCCGTGGTACTTACCTATGCCCCCCGTGGCTTGTTTTGAGTCCCGGTAATTACTGTCAATAGTTAAAACCCGCACGGAAATCAAAGACGGTTGTTTTTTCCTTATTTTCCTCTCTATATGCGCCTTTAATCAGCGGCTGCAGAGCGTCTGGGTGACTCGGATTAGCCTGTAGCCGCTAGCTCCGGGGCGCTGACGGCCAACGTCGCGGCTCCTGCTCCACAAACCACACCGACGTGACCGCGGCGCTCACGAGCCATCGACGATGTCCATCACTGATTAAAACCCAGAGAGCCCCCACAACGACGCGTTTCATCGACACACGCGCGCGCTCGTTCTCGCTGAATACTTACGAAACGTCCAATGAGAACGGCGTATCCATTGAAAACCGCTGGTAACCTGCAACAGCAACAGCAACACGCAGAACTGTGACATAAACGATTTTCAATCGGTGACCCACTTTCTCTTCACCGTCATGCCTGTCGGACCACTAACCTAGTTTTTCGCCCAATGGCGTAAGCGCCCTTAGACTAGGAATCGTTTTAGCCAATCAGGCGCACGTATAGGCTGGGAAATTATGATTGACGTGGTAGTTGCCCAATGACCGGTGTGTTAGAACGGGACGCAGAGGCCAGTTGTGTGTGAGCGTGTTAAAAAAAGGGAAGGAACGAAAAAAACAAAACAGTACAACACGAGCTGGTGCTGTGCCCAAAACCGTATTCTGGGTTTCAACACTTAAAATAGATTTACAATGACCAAGAACGGCGGTTAAGGTTAGGGTAGGAGAGACGTGAGGGGGTTAATGAGACGTCTAAATTTAAACGAAAACAAACAAGAAGTAAACGCATTAAAAACAAGTTTACACATAATGCAAATAACTTAGTTTTATTATAAAATATGTCATTCTTTGTTTTTTTTTACACAGACTGCAGCCTTTGCATGAATATCTTTGATTTTGTGTGTTCTTTTTTTGTGGGGGGTGGGGGTTGCATGCCCTGAACATTTCATTAGTTATATCTTGTACATTTGACAGCAAATATAAATACAATCGACTCAAAAATGGCAAACTTGACAGTATTACTAGAGGAAAAAGACTTGTGATAGTGATTCGTAATATCAAAAATTTAACAAAGTGCTACAAAATGTTCCTAAGAGAGAACATCAGTGTATGTTCTTCATGCATATCTCCTATTTGATCACATCACAGACTTCTGGTGACTGCTGAGTGCATGTCAATAAAGCAATCTCATTGTCATGTCCAAGAAGCCAGTTTCAGGTTATTTTGTGCCATTAGTGCATTATATCATTGGAAAAAGCCATTATAAAACAGTTACACTGAGGTCATAAACAGATGGACATGGTGAGCACCAACAGTCAGGTATGCCATGACATATAGATATATCAAACACAATCAAGGCTCAATACAAACGTGACTTTCGTAATCATAATGAGTATGAGCAAAATCTCCTGAAATGACCAAAACCGTTTGCACAACTAGATTCATCTTATTGCTGTGTCATAACAACCTGGGGATTTTTCACATAGCAGTGTACTTTTTCAAGCAAAATAAACCACGAACACACACTTGTCTGTCATTTATTTGTCTGTGTAACTTAATCCTCCCTGTCTCTCTTTTTTGTTCCGTCTGGTGGGTCAGTTCCTCAGCTAAATGAGAATTATAATTTGAATTCCATCTGTAGCAGAGAAAAAATGTTATTTCAAGTAACTTTCACAAAGTGAATGCCTATACAACCTGTATTTAATCACCACAAAGGACCAGGCAAACTTGATTCTCCTTCCTTTGGATCATTTTGATTTGTCTTCTTCAAGCTTGTGTATGCCACGCCAAACAAAAAGTAAGACATTAAGCACTTTCAATTTCATTCAATATCGAACTAAAAAAATATTCTTTTTCAAAAAGCAACACTAGCGGTAGGTCAGAGTCTAATCCTCCTTGAATTTGATAAAAATGTATCATGAATATGTAGGAGTCTTTCTGTGTGAAGTTTGTATCTTCTCCCCGTGCTTGTGTGGGTTTCCTCCATGTACTCCAGCTTCCTCCCGTAGTCCAAGCACATGCACACTAAATTGATTGATAATCTTAAATTGACCGTAAGTGTGAGTGTGAGTGTGCATGATTGTTTGTCTTTTTATGTGGCCCTGTGATAGTCTGGTGACCAGGTCCAGGGTGGACCCCTGCTATGAAAATGATCTGTTCATGACAGGTTCACCTTAAAGTGAGTTTGATTCATTTTATTTAAGCACTTTCAGTTCAGCAGTTTAAAAATATATACCAAGACTATTTATTTAAAGGGATACAACATTTGGTGAAATAACTATTATAGAAATATATTATACTTTTTTTTTTTTTACCATACTAAAAAACTTAAAGGACATGATGTACATCAACACTGAAAAAAACCGTATTGATTGAATAGGGTTATTTTCAGATCGTTGCATTTTGTCGTTTTCACCGCTAGATGGCAGTGTCGATGTTAAGAAAACAAACCTGGATGTAAAGTTCAGGCTTTGATTCTGTATTGTGTGTTACTGGGTTTTTTTCTAATTTTTTTCTCACTTCTTTAAGTATCGCTTCTCCTTCCTTTCTTTATATTTTATTTATTTTAATTATTATAATTATTTATTTATTAAAATTATGTTATTATAATTTTTTATATATATGAGCGGCTGTGTGGTAGATGAAATAACCTAGTCCAGCCAGTTTTCGGTTACTTTGCTACCATAACTGATGTCAAATAATTTTCTTTGCAATCCATTAGGAACAGACACATGTTTATGACTGCTTTCGTTGCCTTCGTCCTCTTCAAGACATTTATAACCATTTAAACAACATCTAAAGTTAATATCTTAGGATGCCACCGGGATAAACATGCAACTATTTACTTACACATGAAGTTTGATAATGAGTTATAATCCACACTGCTGCCTATTACTGAACTCGAAAAAGCTACACTTTTGAAATTATTTATTCACAGACACGTTTTTATTTTTACCTTGGCATATTTAATTGTATTTCAATAAAACATATCAAAATTAAATTTGATTTTGAAGTTTAAAGAGTGTTAAAGTGTTATCGAGATCGTTAGTTACGAGGAGTTTGTGAACGCATCGCACCCGTCACATGGCAGGTGATAGCGCGGAGGGCAGCTCGCGCGACAGCGCAAAATAGTATAGGAGAGCAACAACTGTACACTCAAGTCTGGTCACGTTTTTATTTTTGTTTTATTTTATTTTATTTTATTTTATTTTCGCGTGTGACGTATGTGCGGCAGAGGGAGATTCACATCAGTTCGCGTTTTTTACGCTCACTTTATTATAGCGTTTCTCCTGCAAACGCAATTAAAGGATACGTATCGATAAAGCTCCGGAGAAGTCGCTCTGCGTAAGTAAGACGCTACTTATTGAAGGTTTTTCGCTTCTGTGGTGCAAGTTGCGTGTGTTTGTGAACATATATTTAAAATGTCTTAAAATTCAGCTTGCGTGTCTGTGTAGCTACAGTTTTGAATATAAGTTGATATTGTAGAATAAAGTGCAAACGTTGTGTCAGTTAATGAAGCTGCTTTCTCGAACTGACACATGTTTGACACTTCCTGAATGGCACTTAAAAGCATCGTTATAGGAGTCTCTTTTTTTGGGGGGGTAAGTAAGTTCATAGTTCAGTGGCTGCTGCACATGTGGGTATATTTTTAATTATGTTTATTGAGCCCTAATGTGTGGATTTGATAGACAAGACTTGACAAGATTACACACTAAATTATAGAGACACTGAGTGAATCAATTGGCTATAGTCACGTGACTTCAGATAACGTATTTGGAAACACTGTACTTTAAAAACAATTATATATTAAAACTATATATATATATATATATATATATATATATATATATATATATATATATATATAAATACTGGTGTTTCTTCACTTGCTCAGTCATGGACTGTCAGCTCGGAGCAATTAAATGATGTCTACTCGCGCAGATACATGCTGAGTTAATGCAGATCATCAATTTCTGACAGCATGAGTTAAAGGGGGAGACAGAGGGGCTGCTGATGGGCTAGCAGCAGAATATCAAGGCTGATGTGTGGACCCCCTCTACTGAAGCATCTGCTGTATCTAACGCTGCAGAAGGTGAACACACAAAGTCACAAACGCACACATCAGAGAGGGGCGACTTGAGAGAGCTGAAGGAGCGCCTCCTTACTCGGTGAATACAGCAGGACGGTGCCTCTTTTCTGTTGCAAATCTCATTTAAAAGGGAGTGAGTTGAAAGGCATCATCGCCACTAATGACAGTGAATTGATTAGGGCTCCTCTGGTTGGTATTACCACTTTGAAACAGGTGAAATGAAAACAAAAGCCTGAGTGAAGTAGCAATTACGCTTTAAATAATAATATTAATAAATGTTGTTTTAACAGTTATGAAACAGTTTGTTTTGGCAGGTCCATTAACTGTACCATTTTGGGTCCTTGTCATGCATATGTTATCTGTACACACACACACACACACACACACACACACACACACACACACACACACACACACACACAGTATGGATGATGATGATGATGATGATGATGGCACTCATCCCTGTGATCAAAGCAGCTTGTGTAATTCCAAGAGCGTTCATTTTCTCTGTAGCCATACAGGATCAGATTATTCCTCTGTCATCTTAACTGCTGCTGCTCGTCACACTGTGAGTGCAGCTCAGCTGAGGTAATGAGGTAATCCAGTGATGCTGCATGACAGATGCAGAAGAAGAGAGGGAGATGATGAGAGAAGATAGAGGTGAAGGCCAGATTAAGCCAGAGGAATGGGAATGAAGGCCGACCAGGGAGACAAAGTCAGGCTGTTAACTGTGTTAGGAATAATAATCCTCTGTGTGAATGCCGAGGGAGCGGAGGAAAAGATAGGAACAGTGATAGAGAGGGGAAAAATGCGCATAAAAATGAAATAAGAAGATTATTAGAGGTCATCTTTGGTCGCTGTCAAGGAAAGGAAGGAAATTAGAAAACGTTTGTTGAGAAACGCAGCGGATAGACATGGCATGTAGACGTTATGCTATCTTGGTGTAAGTGAGAATAAAGGAGAAAATAGATCTTGTCCTAGTAGTACAGTATTTTAAGAAGAGAAAGCAGATAAGAGCAAAAATGAGGGGATACATTTCTTTGCAGAGAGTGTTTGACTGTCTTCACCACTTGGACCCAGAGCTTCAGTGTGCAAGGGCAAACTTAAAGGTTTTGTGTGCAACAAAAGAAAGTCCTGCGGTAGTGGAAACATTTTAATGTGTAAAATATGGAAAACAAGTGTATTGTATTGAAGCATTGTGTAACTACATAACAGCTTTAATCCGCCTCTGAAGTGCAGCCTGTGCTGTGGGTTTGACAACTGATGATCACTGAAAAAACGAAATAAAGGGAGAAGCTTAGTTAGAAGTTTCATGTGTTTAAAACCACTGTTTCCCAATCCCTTGCAGCAGCAGCAGCAGCAGCAGCATTCAAAGAGCCACACACAGATGTATTCATCAAGGCAAATGTGAGATGAATTAGTGTGAGCAACCATTTTTAAAGGGAATATTACCAACCTTGATATTATTATATTACCACTGGGTCATTCGTGTTTATCTTTTTGAAGGTTCTTTTTTCTTTTTTTTTTTTTTTGCTAAGCCAGGCAGTTGTTTATTGTTGTTGTTAATTTTTATGGATTTGTGTTAATTGGACTAATTTGGAATGTGTTAAACTGTGTTTTTGAAGTGCCTTGACATGGCATTTGTTGTTATTTTGTGCTATATAAAGAAAGCTGAAATGAAATTAAACTGCTGCATAAACAGTTGCTGACCAAATACATCAAATCTACATAAAGCCAGTATAATAATGACATCTGAAAGAGAAAAGTTTGAGTTTTTGAGTTCATTTGGAGATTCTTTGTGGCCAGGACAGATAGTGGCTGTCATTGGTATTGCACTTTTAAAGTATTGCGCGTTGGCACGATGTACGTTGTTTTCCACAGTCGATAGTTAACCCAAACTATTACAGTATCTTTAGCTGTTTACTGACGGCATTTCTTCAACTCTGACATGACCCTCTACAAGTTGAGGTTCATATCTCTCACCGTATGATTTAGTGTATTAATACACAGAGAAACTGTTCTGTAATGTTTTGATTGTTTCTAATTTACTCACATCTTACTGTACACCATTACTGACTTGGATGGAAAGAAGGGAAATTAGCTGTGTTGTTAACAAACAAGTGGAGGATAAAAGCCTGTATTATTTAATAATCTTTCCATCAGCTCTTGCTCTGGCCTTTTTAGCAAAAAGCCATGGCTGTGAGATTGTGAGATGACGTAGGACTTTGGAAGCTAAAGGTAAAATATTCTGCATTTATCTCAAATGCCGAAATTTGCCTTCATGTTTGACAACATTTGTTACGCATTTGCTCAGGTATGGGTAAGTGTTTGTCACTCCAGATTTAAAGCTTGCATCAGATTATAATGGCAGTAACTTTTTAGTTTTATTTACTTACCTGTACCTACCTATAATCATACCTATGCCAAGAAAACTGAGCGTGTGAGCATGGCTGTTGACAAACCTCACAGTCTGACATGTCAGAAATGATGTTAAAGCAACCAGCTGAGGAGCGGAGAAGAGTGGAAGTGAGGGCGGAAGGACGGATGAAGATGATTAAAAGGAATGAGCGAAGCAGAGAACTCAGGAAAGTGAAAAACATGAAGGCACAGTTTAGGATAATAGGGTAGAGATCAGTACTAGATTATTAGTGACAGGTATGAGGTGGGAGGACGTTTTCACAGCAACAGTTGCATATTAAAGTAATTATATGCTAGCAGCAAAATTTTCCATTTAAAGCTCCTGATTAGATATATGTGCATACAGTATCTGTGTGTGTGTTTTGGTGTTTGTGGATGAGCTTTCAAGAATACCAAATGGGGAAATGCATATTAGAGCTACATGGATGCCTTTATCTTCAATGTTTTGTCCTTTTGCTTCATCCTCATACTCGCATTTATGCAGAAGGTGGCAAAATCTTTTTATAAACATGCCACTGAGTGATTTAATAGTTATAAAACTCTATAAACTTAGTAAACATTATTCCTTCAGTACAGATATTGGGATTCTAATGGCCTGTGTGGACTACATTTGATCATGATCTGTCCTAGCAGCTCTGTTAGATTTTCCAAACTGGGTCAAAGTTTTCCCTTTTATCAACCTTTTGTGTGGAAATGCAGAACATTTTCACTACGTTTAAAATTTTTAATCAGACCAGATGATACAAAAACATATTTTAAAAGCCGAGTGAAACGGATGGTACAACCTGAGTTTACAGCGGTGTTTATAGCAGCAGGTTTTATGGGGTGGAGTCAGCCGCTCCGCTGCACCCCTCTCTGCTGCGAGGTGTGCCTCGTTACTGTACACTCACACAGCAATGCTGCGCTTTTTGGTGGGTGTTTCTGATGTGCTTTTGTCATACCAATAAACCACCAATAAAATTTTTCTCACCACTTGGTTTAACAAGAACGCCGCTTTGACTCTGTCCTGCCCTCATTTATGATTTATTCGACTAGTTGTAGGTATGTAGCTGCAATTTGATTGGCCGACTCTTGCATCAATGCTGCTGCTGCTGCAGATGGGCTTATGTGAGCCAGGGGTTACAGAGGTTTTTGTGCTACCAATGTCCAAGGTACACAGAGGGGAGCATGAAATGAAGATGCGCCTCGATAAAGATGAGGAAGCTGGATAATTCTGCTCTCATCTGGATCTGCGATGTTACTGAATAACTTATTTTCTGACCTAGGTTGTTTCCGAATTGCAACTGGAAAAAGAAAAAGACCCAGAAAGTTGATTATTCTCTCCGGTTAGAGACATTTCTTGGTTACAGTTTGTGGGTTTTGGTTCTCAGAATTTGGGCTTTCATTCACAGTACATTTGGCTTTGAATTGACACCATAGTGTGCTGTCAATGTTTGATTTTCTCTCTTTAGAGTTTAACAAACAGCTTTGACGTTTTTCATCTTTTTGTTACCATTTCAGTCAAGGCACATGCATACACAATTTATGTACACAAGATATGTATTTCTGACATTATCCTGTTCAGTTTTAGTCAGTGAAGAAATGAAATGTGTAAATTATGAGAGAAGCATGGATTAATGGATTGTTAATAAATGTATGAAGCAGCCATTCTTCTGTTATCTATACCCGTTTGGAATATTTTTATTTATTTATTTTTACAAAGCCTTGGTAATATAATTTTGTTTGCATCTGTATGCATCTTGATGGCCTTTAGGCCTCTAAGCCCTTGTAAAACACAAAGACACACACATTGTGTGCTTCTCTGACTGCAACATTATCCAGTAACATGACCTGTCTCGGGTCTCGTGCAGGTAGCTGGTTAGCAGGCTGTGACTGGTTGTAACTCTAGTCTCCTGTAGCCAAGGTGCCGGCATCTGTAGCTTCACTGTTTCCTCCAGCCTCAGAGGCTCAGCCAAGTTTCAACCACCCTGCTGGAATTTGTATTTATTTAACAAAATGTCTTTTTAGCTGTAATGTCGAGGACAAGAACGATGGTATTCGATTGCACTGACAAGGCTGGTGTCTAGAAACTGTAGGCTTTGTCATCTCACCTGGTTTGACCTGATGGAGACCCAGCACAAATAGGCGCTGGCGTTTACCAGCACTGGTAATCCTATAGGACCTCCTCTCGACCAAGACACAACTCTCTCTTTCACAAAGGAGTTGGTTTAACAAATATTTAGATTGGAGCAATGTTGACAAACGTGCATTTAGGTTGAAAAAGAAAACGAGGGTCATTTTATTTGTGATCAGGAGTCCTATACAGTCTGTGCAACTAGCTGCAAAGTAGCATAACGAGATGTTTCATCAAGCCTGAGGGAGAAAAACAACTTTTAACATCCTTTGACTTAAACAGTGGTGCAAGCTTATAACAAATAGCAAGCTTATGTTTTTGGCTTACGTCTATGGGATTATTTTGTATTAGATTGTGTGTTTGTAAGATAAATTGTATTGACTTTCATGGCAGCCTAACTATGCCTGAAGCTCCATGAGAAGCATGTTTTGTCTGTCTTGAAGTAAAAAACTCATCAACTCATGTGTCCTCTTCATTACCACGGAAGTTAGATTTCTTCATGAATACATACTACAACCGAATATATCAACCCACACTACACTTTACTGTGCTTTTTGTGTCATTATTTGCAAAAACCAAAATACTTTTTGCCAACCTCCACTAAAATAGAATAAGAAGACAAGAAAAAAGAAGAACAAACAAACAGGAAACTGTTTAGAAAGGTTGGCTAAATAGCTGAGATGGCTGCTACACTTCTTTTTCCTGTGTTTGTATGGTGATGGTTGATATGGTTAAAAAGGGAACGGCAGGAGGAGTGTACGCCATCTCCTGCTTACGGGATATCCAATCAGCACCGTGCAGGGCTGCAGGGCTGCAGGGATGCAGGGATGCAGGGATGCCTACCTGTGTGGAGCTTACCAAAAATTCTTGTTGCAGGTTCATTCCTGGTAATAGAAACCAGATTGAGTTGTATAACCAGCACTTAATACTTTGTGTGTGGATACTACTACATGCACTGAACTGCCGACAGTCATGAAAGCGTGTGTCAGTGCTTCGCGTCAGAATTTTTCCATCATCTCCTTGGCTTCAACCAACAGCAGAACGAGTCCACCATCAAACTCTTCAGCATCACTCACGCTGTCCTCTGTTGTCCTTTTCCATCGCCAGCTACGTGCTGATTGGTTGCTTACAGCTGTCACGTAAAGTCGTGAGTGCCTCTAATGTGCTAGTATTAAGTGGTGTTGACGTGTTGGGTTTTACATTGCTGGCTTGCTGACACTGGTCTTTGAGGTCTTTGAGGTCTCTGTTGATTTCTTCCCCTGAGGCCATGTCAGGGCTTCAGCTGGAAATAAAGTATGTGTTTGGTATAGAGAGACAAAACTCTGTACAGCTGTACTCCCAGGTGTTGCTTCAATGGCTTTTTGTTCTGGTTCAGCAATTAGGATCAGGACTCACTGCACAAATGACACATAGTTTTCTCTCATACTTTTATCTGGATAATATGTTTTATCTTCAGGCAAGAAACCTATTCATCACCATCCTGTGATTACTTGAACTGTATAAACAAAGAAAGCTTTAACCGCTGAGTTAAGTAGGGTTTTGAGAAGAGCTAACAAGGAATGATACCATGTAAAACATGGGAATGTTTTATGTGATTAAGCCATTCTCTTTCCTCCCAACATTTCTACAGCATCTCCCTTGTTCTACTACTTGGATTTGAAGTGGTTGTGTTTTTCCATGATGAATGTTTTGGAAGCTATTTCTTGAACAAAACAGACATACTTATTTTGTTTTTAAAACACTAAAAGGCCATGTTTTTTTATTAGATTTGAAGTAATAGCAGTAATGAGGAATGCACAGGAACAATTAAGTAGTTACGTTTTCTTTTCTGGGAATGCTTTCATAAACTTTTCTCCACTTCTCCTTTGCTGTTTCTTAAAACAAAATATTTGAATGATATCAGTGTCTCTGTTGGAGCTGTGCAAGTATTTGTTTTGAGATTAAAAACATAGGCCAAAAAAAGGGGGCCAAGCAGTAATTTAAAATGGAATGAAATTTCACGACTGGATTTGTTTCACAGGTGGCGTCCTATCACAGTTCCCTGCTGGAATTCACTGAGCTCTTGACAGCGACCCATTCTTTCACAAATACTTGTGTGTGGCCATGGAAGTGATTGGAACACCTGATTCCCATTATTTGGGTGGGTGAGTGAATACTGTTGGCAGTATAGTGTACATGAGGCCCGTTTCCACTAGCTGGAGTTTAGGGTAAACCCGCCAAACAGGAACCTTTAACAGGGCCGAGCGTCTTCTCAGCCCCTTCAGCTGGCGTGTCTCCATCACACTGGGGTGTTGCGCAAGAACCTTTGACTGAAAAATAACAGTTGACCACGAGGTGACGGTAATGCACATTGTGACGGCATACAAGGAGACAAAAAAGAGGAATTCTGAGAAGGAATAAAGAGAAGAAGAAACACAAACAAGGGATGCTACTGGCGTTTTAGTTTTTTGTTTTTATTTTTACATACACCGCGCTGTAGCGATTAATAGAAACCCCCCCGCCGGACCTTTACATTGGCGTAATATAATGGCAAGACCTGAACGATTTTTTTTTGTTTCTTGTAATCTCCAACTTTATCAAGTGTAGTCAAGTGTTGTCCAATATGATCAAATGAGTTGTGGTCAGTTATGTTCACGTGAGGGTGCTGAACTAATTTAGAAATCCTGATAAGCAGAGAACCCCGCCAGGAGGTTCCTGTTGGACAACCTGAGTAACTCTCCTACTACAGGAACATTTTTCGCCCTGTAAAGGTTCCTGAAAGCCACTTTTGCAGGGCTGTTCCTGGAAATGGAGACACATTGACAATGTAGTGCTATCCTACCTTCTGCACAGATTCAGAAGAAGGTGGATATCAGAGATTTTAGGCAAATGACTTTTGTAAAGGTAAACCCTTAGTGAGATTCTTATTTTTCCAGTTTCAAAGTAAGAACCTTTCAAGTTCTGTTCTGTGTTGAGAGCTGTAGTTATGGATATGGCTATACCTGGATGCATTAACTTATAAACGTAAAATAACTTAAACTTCAAATAACTTAAAATATCTATTTTCTTTTTTCCTGTTGTAACACTAATTTCTTTTCCGTGTGACATGTGATGCATTTCTTCTGAGATATCAGAACTGTTTGTATCCCACCTCGGTCTCTTTATGAAGGGTACCGGTTTGGTTGTGTTGTTTCAGAGCTGTCGCGTTCATGTGAAAGACTGATGCGAAACCGTTGCAGCTATGAATGTGAACATTGTCAAATCCGACTGTTCATCATCATACTGGAACTGGATGATATGGCTGGTCATGTGAATGTAGTGTATGTCATCGTGTCTGACCTTGTGAGCGCGCTGTCACACAGTTACATAAAAGTACCAGCATCCTTGTTCTTATATGTTCAGCTGCTGTCAGATTCATGGTAAGCAGTGCATGTGTAGAGGGGGTAATGAGCGGTGGTGTCCCCATACTGTGGTACGAGAATCAACCCAGTTAAGATCTGACTGACCTTGACTTGACTTGACTTGACTTGACTTGGGGGGTAGAAACGGCTATACAGACTTCCCTTAGTGGCTCATAAATACTGAAAAATACTCAACTGAATGTACATGGAGGTTCATGTTTTTGAACACAGCTAAACTATCGTGAATAATTGCAAACATAAATTGCAATAAATGTCTCCCTAACATGACTTGAACATTCTTCAGATTTGGTTTGTACTTGGTCCAAAAAACATAAAAAATAGCTCTGTTTTATTATTGCAGAAGCAGATTTGTCTTGAATGTAGAAGCCAAAAACCAGAAACATAATTCAGCTTTTAGGTGGTGAGGCCAGCTATGTTGTTTGGTTATAGATGGTGGCACCAACGAAAAGACATGATAGCAGAGCTGAAGATGCCGAGATTCTCCCTAGGACTGATGAGGTTGGCAGGGATTAGGAATGAGAATATCGGAGCGATAGCTCAGGCTGGCTGTTTTGGAGACGTGGTTAGAGAGGCCAGATGGTTTGGATAAATATGCAGAGGAGGTACAATGGATATATATTTAGTGCTGCCTCTAATGACTAACTTTTTGACTTGTTTTTTTGATTAGTTGACTAATTTCCAAAAAATATCAAATGATTAAATTTAATCATTTGTGTTTATTTAGTTTTGAATGCAACTCAAGGGCCGAAACATAAAATGTCACCTGCACTATGTCAGAAGGAAACAAAATAAATACATTTATTAATTAATGAAGTGGAATTACAAAGTCTGAGACTATCTTCCACTTTACAAAAGTAATTTAACCCAACTGCTGGATGCGTCCCACTGAAACTCATTAGGCGGATTCGACATAACCTGACTGTATCAAGCCTTTATACAGTCGTGGCGGGAAAATTAATATGTCGCATGCAGAACATCAATATATTTGGTAAATATCTCTGTCTTCAGAGCATTGTAACATGCAAGAATTTGTAAATGTGCATCCATTGCATTGTCCAACGTAATTCCCTAAAACATTACATGAAGGTAGCCTGCTTAACATCTAAAGGCGTCATCGTAACTTACTAGATTTATTCAATAAAATCACAAGCTGGCTTGACGTTTAAATAATAATCATACTTAGCTCCAGTGTGCTTCCTTTTCAGGTGCTCATGCATCATGGTTGTTCTCCTGTAATAAGCCAACAAAGTCGTACAAAGTGTGCAAACCACTCTATCACCAGCTATCAGTATTCCCAAACTTTTGATGCTTTCTGCCTTTTTCTAGAATTCGCCGTACTCTACTCAGACTCACTGCACGCTTCCATTTTCTTGTATTAAAACAGGAGGATTGTCAGAACCGATGGTGAAGGAAACTCCATACGGGGGAGGGAAGAGTGAGGGTAGCCAATTTAACTATCAGGCTGTGCACAGCAAAACCAGTGGTGTGTTACCTGAACGCCGATGAGCTATTTGAGACAGGAGACCAAAAATTAATTAAAGGCGATTGATGCATCAACAAAAAAAACTCATACTCAACTATGTCGACTAATCGCGGCAGCTCTATATCTGTTGCTAGACGGATGCTGACTACGGCGCGACCAGGCCAGCGGCAAAGAGAAAGACCAAACAGGGGGTTTATGCATATGGTAAAAGAGGATGTACAGCTAGATGGTGTCAGAGTTGGAGAGGCAGAGGATGGAAGAGAATGATTTTCTGTGGGGACCCCAAAAGGGAAAAGCTGGAAGCTGAGGAAGAAAGATGAAAGAGAGGTTGATGAGAGATTGGATTGTATCACAGTAGCGATTACTTGGTCAGTCAATAAAAAATACATTAACAATCTAAGAATTTTGATCCATGGGTTGTTTTGATCAGTCATGCCTTCCCCTGACAATGCTTTTATAATATAATCTGAAACACGAAACAACAAGTTAGTCCTCATACTCTGGAAGAAATTATATCACTTTGATTGTGTGTGCAACAAGGCACATCAGTTTTGTCAAAATCATGCACGTATAAGGTTGTACTCATTTTTTGCAGTGAAGTTACAGTCTAATATTTATTCAACTTTTTGTAGATGACATGCTTGTGGTTTAAACATCAGGGAGGAGAAAAGGTGGAACCTGGGAGCCAGACAACTTGGAGGCCAGCTGTGCACATGTTACATGTTGTTATTATGTTCCTTCCCACAAACCTGCTTTCACTGCAGCTGCACAACACTCTGCATCTGTGTGAATATGTGTGACACAGCCAAATGACATCTCTTGTCAAACTGATTTTACTCCGGTCATTGAACACAACACACGCAGCTAATACGATACACACAGAAATTCACACTGCCATGAACTGCAAACCACCCAACTAACTAATCATTACTTAGAGGAGGCTGTGGATGGTCTGAGCAACATCCTGGAAAAGCCTGTGCACAATCAGCCATGGCGTAGGTTTCATCAGAGGACATTCTATTGTTTCCATCACTATCGACTATTTAAATAAATATGCACGATTGATGCATATACCTGATTCCTGATTTTCAAAGGTATATAATTGTCTTAAACTGCCTTATAGTTTGTTTTCAGTCATTTCATGAGGTACATGAGTAATTAGGCAATAAATAAATGTTTTCAAAGAGTCATACCTCGAGGTTTAACAATGTTTTTTTTTTTTTTTTTTTTAATGACTTAACGCTTATGCAAATATTATTTGCGCATTAAGATTGAAGATCCACCCAGCAGTGGGATGGGAACGCCAAACATGGTGTTTACGGGAGCACACAGAAAATAGAGGATTCAGGCTTCACAGTCTAACAAACCCAGATTTGTTTGTTTAAAGTGAAACCACTATTGTGGTGCTTCATCAGTTTTATTAGGAATCATAGCATAACATCAAATCTTTCTAGGTTCTCTTGGTGATGGGTCAGGACTGCAGGCAGACCAGCTGTTTGGGATGTGTGCAGAATGTAGTGTTGCATTGTTCGTTAAAAAGTGCACGGATGTCCTTGGAAAGGATGTTGTCTTGAAGGCAGCACATGTTTCTTGATCTCAATATACTTTTCTGCTACTGACATAGAACTGTCAGCTGCCCTTCCCAAGGGCAGTGACACATCCCCGTACCATCGCAGACCCTGGCCGTTGGTTGTTTTTTTTTCTTCGGTTCAGAGCACGCTGCATCCGTTTTATTTTCTTTCTTTTTCCAAAGAAATATTTGTATTAAATGTTTGACCAAACTGCACATTTCCATTGTTTGATGGTACTTCCCAGGTGACCCCAGGCCCAGAGACGTTGCCATTGCCTCTGGTTAACACAAGGCTTAAGTTGAATTTGCAAATGTAGCTTCATTTTGTAGTTCTAGAGAAATATTTCTCAAAGTAATTCCTTGCTCACCTGGTTATATCAGCTTTCACTGATATCATCGTAGCAGGGATTGGAGTTAATTTTTAAAAAAAATCTCTGTCATTGAAAAACTGTATGCAAGTTTACAAATCTGATGTCTACTTGCATAATGGATCTAGACTCATCCACAAAGACATTTATTGCGAGAAATAACACATTTGTTCATAATTTGAAACTGAGAATCAGTGAAGTACACAGAAGATGGTCTGTTTGCTGGTTTCAGCTTTGGGATCACAATGTACAGATGAATCATGGGATGTTGCCTGTTGTGCTGTGCCTAAAGCGGCTCATGAACTAAAAACTCATGCGTGAACAATTCGAATGATCTGTAATACTTATTTTATCTCCTTAAAATCACAAGGTCTTCCAAGATCACCAGAGCAGCCATCCTTATGTGTGACCATTCCAATTGGCTGCACTTAATTATTGCACCCAAGACTAAATAAAGGTGTCTTACATAAACTAATGAGAATCAAAATGTGGGGAAAAAAGTTCAAATACAATTTGTGTCCAACAAATCCTACAGTTTTTTGTTGTTTTTGGCATCCGTTTCCTATCTGACAGTGTGGCTTTGGCAACATGAGTTGTGTTTAATAATGTGGGGGGATTGGCTTAATTCACTGTTAATACCTGCATCTTTTTGCATTGGAATGAAAGAAAAGTGGTGGGAAATGCTGGAATATTTTATCTCAAAGTGGAAGAGACGCAGAGGAAGATGAAGAGAAAATGAAGGGTGAAAGAGGTAGATTTTTCTTGCTGGACTAAAGGACAGACTTGGAAGCATCCTCATTTTAAATGTCAGTGGTCCTGTCGCATTGATGTTAATTGCTGTAGAATCTGGTGTTTCTTGTTGGCTTTTCTCAATTCACACACAGTTGTATTTACCCTCTGTGACAGCAGGGCCTGGAGGGCTTAGGTCTGGCCTCTGGCTGGTGACACTAATTCAAACAGGCTAAGCCAAATGAAGAGGAACGGTAAACTCCCACACACCCATCTATCTCCTCCTGCCTCTCCTAGTGTGTCCTTTTTTCTCTCTCTCTCTCTCTCTCTCTCTCTCTCTCTCTCTCTCTCTCTCTCTCTCTCTAGTGTTGATGTTTAACCACTCCTGTGAACAATACGGCTCCACAAGCACTGTGACATTTCTTGTTCTCACTGACTCGTGCCCAGCATTTGACTCTTTTAAAAAATCTTTTAAGTAATGTGGAATTTCAAATTTTGAGACTCAGGTTTACACACTTTGGAGTCTATTGACAGCTCTGTTTAATGTTGACATGTAGTGAGTAACCTTTGGGCTCTCCCCATATGTGCGCCTAATGACTGTTGTGAATTTTCTTTTGGCCTTTTTAATCTTTAGTCATAGAGTCCTTCTATAACCTGATATTAGTACATAACAGGAAACACTTTTTTGAGTGGATTTATAATTTGCATATGTTGCGTCTGCACAGCCAAACTCGTTGTCCAGAGTGTGTATATATGCAAACACGGGGGAATCATTTTCCAAAGCTTCCTTTTCTTCTCAACTGCAGGTGGAACATTTTTTCCCCAAATGCACCAGCTGTTCATGACAAAGATTTCCTTTCTCTTATGGTCAAGAGTGAAGTGAATAATTAGAATCAGAATGAGCTTTATTCGGAAGGAATTCATTGGCGGCAGTCGTTGTCTTTCTAGTTAACAAAATGTAATAAATATTTAAGAAAGGGAAAAAAGAGTGGGAAATGGCGCAAATAAAATAAAATAAAGAAAAAGAAATGGATAAATACTTTTTTTAATAATTTACAAAATCCAAATCATTAATTTGCATTGAAAGCATTAAATCGCACACGCAAGAAGCAGCAGCAATAAAACTGGATTGTTTAGTTTTATTACCAGAATCTACATGTTGTCAGGCACAAGATTGTATCTTCAATGAGAGTTATGTTTAGTTAAAAAATGTCATGTGATAATTAGTCTTGGATAATGAACAAAGATTTGTTTCAAATCAAGAAATCAAGAAATTAAAAAAAAAAGGCATTTTTGGCTGAAAGACCTGGAAAAAGAGATGATGACTTAGTAAATCAGGTTAAATCAATAAAAACATACTTTGTGTAGATGTGCTCTGTCTATGTGATATACAGCAATCTTGCTGAAACAAAATAGTGAAACTGCAGTTTTTGACTAACCAAACTTGTCCACACACACACACACACACACACACACACACAGAGGTCTTTCCCAGGTGTAATCTATTAATCTTAAACTGTTTTTCTCTTCAGGCAAGTTGTAACACTAATGATTGCTGCAGTTGACATTACAGGAATCTAGATGCGCTCCCAGTCTGAGGCCGTGTGAACATCAACAGCTCTCTAATGCACGTTAACGGCAATCTGTAGAACACAAGATCTTAACATGTAAAGACCATCAAAACACATGAGTAATGAAGATTCTGGTCCATTGCGATTAGGAATTCCGCCTAGTACAGGAATTCTTCAGTTAGTGGAAGTTGGTGGCGAATTGCAGCAGTGTCACTTTGCATCAGTGTACTGTTATTTATGAATTTACTCTATCTCATACACTCATGACAGTTATAAAAGAAACTTATTCAAATTAATATTTAAATGTGAACATTGCAGCTTGTTGGCCTCATTACGATCATTGACTGGAAGTCGTGCTGTTTTCTTTGCTGGTTCATTACCTCACTCTGAGGGCAAAATGGAGCACAGCAATGAAAGCAGAAATCAGCTGAACTGGCCAGAGCATTTTGCAGAACACGGACGGAGAGGACAAACATTGGATAAGCAGAAAAATGCATGTTTCCTTGAGAGCTGAGCAGAGTAAAACAGAGTTGATAAAAATGCATTTTAGCAGGACAATTTAGGACCAAAAAAAAGTGAAGTTCAGCACAGGGCGGTGCATGCTGGGGGTCACATTACACTATATATTTATATATATTCTTGCCTTCCTAGAAGCTGTGCATCAACCACGGTTCACAGGTCACACTCCACATGCAGCATATACAAGAAAAGATCATCTGACCAGTGTTCAAGCTCCCAGACTTGGTTCTGAGATTATATTTTTGTAGCTTTTCTCTCACGTGCCTGTGTGTGAGGCTGGCTCTGAGCCTTAGAGAGAAATAATCTTACCAAAAAGTTATGCGTACTGTCTTGATTAAGCAGTTTACCACACTGTATAGTCACACTAGTGGCGGCTTAGCTCTTCAGGAGCAATTCAAAGCTGTCTCAACAGCAAGGAAAGGTGTACCAAAATGTCATTGTAATAATTCTTAATTCAGGACTTTGTCAAAACACTCCTCTTTAACGCTTGCATTTTCATCTCATACACAAATGACTCCAGGGGAAATATTAACTGACTTCAAAGCTGCATGCGGAATTACTGTCATGTGGGCAAATGTTTAATTCTCGCTTCTTGTGCTGCTGTAGTTGGCCATCTCCTAACCAAACGGATCATCTAGAAACATGTGAAAGATGCACGACCTTTTAAAGAATGTGAGACATGGCAGCAACATGTAATGTGTTGCTGTCAACATATAAACAGCGACAGTCTAAAGCCAGCTAGCAGATTTGCTGGTGTGGACAGAGATAAACTGTGTGTGTGTGTGTGTGTGTGTGTGTGTGTGTGTGTGTGTGTGTGTGTGTGTGTGTGTGTGTGTGTGTGTGTGTGTGTGTGTGTGTGTGTGTGTGTGTGTGTGTGTGTGTGTGTGTGTGTGTGTGTGTGTGTGTGTGTGTGTGTTTCAGGAAGTGGGAGGAGAAGCTGCTCTTACATAGCAGACCTCAGCTTGTACACTGATTTTAATACTAATGTATTGTATAGACATTTCTAATTGCACACAAGATAAGCTGTTGCAAAGAAGCTGATGCCTCAACTTGGCCAAAGTCTGAGATTTCTTTTCCTATTTTTTTTTCCCACTGAAATTCTATTTTAAGGATAACTTGAGCCTGGAGGTGAAAAGAGGCAGGGAATGGAGAGGACATAGCGTGCTTTGTCTTCTGGACTTGCATGTGAGGGCAGTAAATGGAACAGATCTCTTGATATGATTGTGTTCAGGCATCTTACAGATGTTTGAGATTATCGCATGGTATGTTTGTAAATGATATTGCTAAAACTCAGTGAATGTGGACAGATTGAGTCAAGTCAATCAGCAGCAGAGTCTGATTACTGTCTTTTTTTTTTTTTTTTTAATGAAGCATAACAGTATTGTGAAACTCTTTAAACAAATGTGCACAGCCTGCAGGTTGTAGGATTAGAGGATCTTTAGTCGATAGCTTATCCCACTTTAAGCAGAGAGCAGGGGGCAGTGGATGTTTGTGAAGGGTGTCTGAGCGTTTGTATGACTGCAGGAGGGCTCAGCAGAAAGCAGCTGATCTGTTGTTGTGCATTGTTGTTCATTAAACTCCTCCATCAACATGGAACCATGTTTGACTTACTTGCATAGATGACAGCGTGTCAGGGAGTCATTTTACGACCCATGCAACTGGAACGTTTATATCTGTAAAAGTAGGTACTGTACTCTTCAGGGTGCTGTAGGATACATATACCTTCATCCTGCCATCCTACTCAGAAGAGGGCTGACAACACTGAAGCAAGTGTAGGCAGCAGTTTACAATGTCATGTCTGACAAACTAGTTTTTCTGGATCTTGGTCTTGATGAGAAAAGGTGTGTCTGTTACCTAATAAGCAAGGCGTGTGAGAAGTCAAGAACACAGACAATGCTTTAATCTCTGGAGATGATCCTTACACCCAGATTTTTAATTAATCACTGGTGAACAACCATCTGGAACCAAATTCCTCTTTTCTCTTTGACTTGAGTGACGCATGAATGCGATTGGACGACTTGCCGTCAGCTTTTGGTATGTGGAGACACCAGTGGAGAGATCTGCTTCACATATTTTAACCACTCCTGTTAATGTGTGTTGTGTTCCTGTGAGACCTCGCCATGCAGGTCAACTTTACTCTTCTCTTTCCTGGATATGTTTAACACTCGGCTAATGCCATTTTTGAACCGGTTTCTGTGTGTGTGTGAATGTAGTTATTTTTAAATACTACATTAATGACAATGAAGAGCTGGATCATCTTACAGGTAACTTATTGATGCACACTTAATAACGGATGTGTCCACCTGGGTGCAGTGTCACAATTACATATTACATAATTACATATAATTGAAGCTAGTCTAAGTCTAAATACCTGCAACAAATGCATCGTATGAATGTTTTAAGTTTGAGGGATTAAGAAAACTGGATGCAGAACATCACAGTGAAAGCCAACACATGCTTGTTTACCCTTTATTTCTCTAATAAAGCGTAATCTGTTCAAGATCAGAAGGAAACAGGATCTAACACACTTGACAAGAAGACACAAGATCCCACAGATCAGAGTCGTACACATCACGCAGCTCAGTAGACAGAGGACTGGATTGTTAAGGTTTTATTTTTTTTCTTTGTCAGTTCTGAACCGGGACAAAACTGTAATCTTCCAAACAGAACCATGCAGCTTCACAAGAAAACCACAGTTTCCTTGCTTACATAAAACTGCCTTTTCAAACACACATAAGCATACCTTGGAGACAAAGGCGATGTTGTTCTGTTGAGGTCAAATGCTGTCACAATGCTGTTGAACAGAGTCAGTCTGTCATAATGTCTGAATGGTGCCGTCGCCCTCAGTCTCATCAAAACTGATATGGAGGCATTTGTGATGCTAAACAGCAGAATTGGCATGCTTTTCTTAAATGCTCAAATTAAAGTCTTTACACGCGGATGCAGCATGGGACACTTTGGCTGAAAAAGCCTGATTTGCAAGAGGAGAGTAGAAGTGTAATCCTGCAAGCTGTGTTATATGCGTATTGTCAGCGTTGGCCATCGTAATGAAGTGGAAGTTGCCGCTAATGTAGATGAGTATTAGTCGGCTTCATAGGAGGTTTATTCTCTCAAGGCATCGGTAGATTACATCACCGTCTTTCCTCTTGAATTGCACATTGATGTCTTTTTGTCAGTAAGTCAGCATGACAGCATGACAGAGAGATAAGGGCCTCAAAGGAGCGATGACTTGAAAAAGGATGAGATTCAGACATTGCAGACAGAGGGGAGGACGGATGGGATGAAAATCAGAAGATGGGAACGGCAGATGTTTTGAGGGGCAACTAGAAGAAGCAATGACAAACTAAGACTCAGTCCTGCTTCAAGCAACTGTACTTTGTTTGGCAGCATTGGTGGTTTTTAAAGAAATCTGTGCATTTGTGTAGTATATCTATGTAAATACAGACATAGTGATGTATCGGGGGGGGGGGCATTTTTCATAAATATGAATTTATTTTATTTTATTTTATTTTATTATTTTATGTGATCTTAACTGATTGATTGATTTATTATTTTTTTATAAAGTTTAAACGATTTTTGGAAATCTGTGAACTGTTGGTAAGTTTAGGATATTACAACTTGAAGATAAATACTAGTGATGAGTAGATGAGACCTCGTGAAGTATTGCAGCACATAACCCAAAAGGGTATCGACACTGTGTCGGTACTGTGCCACTCAATACGATTGAAAACATTACTGCAGGCAACCTAGTTAAGAGACTCCAATGGAGTCACTCCACTGACTGATTAAATGAACTAGTGTATACACCACAATATTTGTCATTGTATATGTTATTGTGTCATATCTTAATCTGAGTGTGAAATATTTGCGATATTGTTGATATATAAAATGTACAGCCAATAAATAATGTGAACGTGTGTTATGACATGACAAAGTGAAAGTCTTGAGTGCAATGTGGCTCATGTACATGTACTCTGTGAAATGGAATAAAAACCCTCCCTTTCTCAAATTGTTATTTAAAAAAACAAAAAACAAGTTATTCCAGTGTCTTGGCATTCCGATTCTGTTTCTTGGAGGCAAGTTATCCAGCTTTGGAGAGCACCTGTTCACAAGGCCCACATCCTGTTGACAGATGCTTCCTTGTAAACACAGTTTGGCTCCTCAATGACAGACCGACACAGTCCGTTTCGGTCACGTGACTTTTTCCTAAAGTGATATGTGCACCGACACAGGGTTTCGCTCTACAAACTCGACACATGCACTGACACATCTGTCACTAGGTGTTAATAATATTCTTTTTTAAATGGACGGTTTACCCCAGATCATGCTTTAATCTAATTGGAAACAATATTATTATTATCATTGTTTCTGTGTGTGTATCTTTAGTTTTGAGATACACTGTACTGCCAAAAGTATTCGTTCACCAATCCAAATATTTGGAATCAGGTGTTCCAATAACTTCCATGGCTACAGATGTATAAAATCCAGCACCTCGGCATGCAGACTGTTTTAACACCAATTTGTGACAGAATGGGTCGATGTCAGGAACTCAGAGAATTCCAGTGTGAAGCTGTGATAGGATGACACCTGTGAAACAAATCCAGTCGTGAAATGTCCTCACTCCTAAATATTCCACAGTCAACAGTCAACTGTATTATAGGGATATGGAAGTGTTTAGTAACGACAGCAACTCAGCCACGAAGTGGTAGGGCACGTAAACTGACGTGGTCAGCAGATGCTGTGGTGCGCAGTGCGAAGAGGTCGCCAGCTTTCTGCAGAATCAATAACTGCAGACCTCCAAACTTCATGTGACCTTCAGATTATCTCAAGAACAGTGAGCAGAGAGCTTCATGGATGGGTTTCCATGGCCGAGGCAGATCAAGGCAGATGTGTGAAGACGTTTGGCCGTATAGTGTATCTGTTGTTTTTTCCTTTGTCTTTTTTAATTGGAAAATTTAAATGGATTGCACTCGGATTGTGCACATAACATTACCCCAAAATAAACTTGGAAAAAAAGAACACCTGTGACTATAAATAAGTTTGACATTTTTATCAGCGTTAATAAAGGTGTCTGTTATTTGCAGAACTTGCAATATGCTTTATACTAAGAAAGGAGTTTGCACATGTATTCGTTTATTTATTCATCCCCCTCCCGAGTATTAGATTATCAAAGCCCATAGGGAGTTGCTAAGCAGTTACAGTTTTTATTACAGCATTCAAATCTCCACTGGTGCTTTATCATTTCTGCATGTCATAGTAGCTTCTTTTTTTTTTTCTTTTTTTTTGCTTGTGGCATTTCTTAGGTATCATCAATAGTTTTTATGTTTGCTTTTGTCCATATATAAAGACACTGTAAAGTAAGTAAATGAATAAAATGTTCATTTCTTTTTAAACCAGAACTCGCGAGGTCTGATGCTTCCTGCCATCGCCATGGAATCAGAGGCCAGTCACATGCTGGAGGCTGCACTGGAGCAGATGGATGACATCATTGCAGGTATGAGCTACTAGCAGCAAGTATATTTCTACTTTCTAGTTTTACCTGACCCCTGCCCTACAGTGTATTTACCTAACATTTCTATGAGAACAAACTCCACCACTCACCGAAGTGCTGATCAAAAGCTCTCCTTCCATCATCCTGGATGAATCAAACCCAGACGTGAATCTTTGGGACACCAAAGTAATCGTTTTATTTTGGATTATCTTGATAAAACTGTCATTGAAATCATTTAACCGTTTTGTTCTTCACTGCAACATCTCACTCACAACTCCAGAAGACAGTACCTTTACTGGAGCTGCTTTTATTAAGACAGAACATGCAAAGTTGCAGAAGGTAACTACGTCCAGCTTCTTCCTCCGTTTGTGTTCATATGAGCGGATTTTTACTTCAAGCAGCTGCGTTTTCATCCCACAGCCTAACAGAAAAGTGTAGTTTGACCAAAAGCTTTGACAGCAAGTTAATAAGTGGCTGACTGGAAGGCTTCCCACGGTGGCGCCGACTTATTTCTTAACAAGAATTTTGTTTGCTGCGTCATCACCAGCCTTGAATAGGCAGGATTGAACTAACAGTAGAGTCAATGTTTAATGTGGTCCACTGATTATAATGTGGGAAAACAGAATGCATTCGTTTAACTCGGTTAAACTTTTAATACAGAAAATAGTCAGCTTAGTTTAAATATCTATATATAAAACTTCTACTTTCAACAATCATGCCACATTTTCACTAATGTCACTAATGTTTTGTTTTGTTACCTCAGCTGTTGCTGTTTGTCTAAAGCACGCTGAGCTCACTGAGTGCTCCGAGTTCGCCATTCCAGCTCGCACTGACCGCAAATAGAAATGCATTAAAAATCCCATTAGCGATAAAATCAGCCAATCACTAACAAGGAAATTAGAGCCACTTATCAAGAGAATTTAGATTTGTTGGTCATATTACATTTCATGATCAAGAGAGTTTTGAGTAAGCGTCTTGTGGGAACATATCTACGAAAGCTCTCTCTCACTTGCTTTGATATTTGTTTTATTGAATCATTGGCTGTGTTCAGGCAGAGCAGTAACCCTGTATCACACTAAAGGGACCTGCTCCACAACTACACGGCTAAATACAAACATCTCTCAAATTAGTGAAGCTGTAATAGTTGAAAGAGTAAACAAGGAGAATGATTAATGAAATGATGTTCTTCATTTTGTCACAAATAAGGAGGTGGAACCACTGCGGCACATCTTTACATCAAATAGCTGTCTTGGATCTTTATATTATAGTGTCTAACCTTGTTTTTATCTCCAAGGATACCAGATTTCTTTTTTCTTAATGTCAAGATAGAGGTCAGTATTTTGTTTCTTTGTTTAGGTTTGTGGTTGCAAATCAAGGTTTTTCCCCTCACGTACAATGTCTGATAACATGAGCAGAAGAGAATTTGTGCCTGTTTCCAATATCTCATTCACATATGGAGAGCAGGAACGTGTAAATGTTAGAAATGTTTCCATATCGAATCTGTGACACTGAAATTACATTTAAACTTCAAACTGACTGGACAGCGAGAACTTTAATTAAAGCTCAAACTGTGATGTCTTGTGATGTCATACCCAAGATGTGTCCCTGATATGACATAGGATCGGATCAGTCACTCGTGCACGCATACTTGCATATCAAGCCAAATAAATCCACAGTTATGGAAAATGCAATGTACACTGCTCAAAATAATTAAAGGGAGAATTTGAAAATAGGTCAATGGGACAGAATAACAATAATCCATACCCATACAGACTGGATAATGTGTTGGAAACGAAAGGAGGCCACATCGCTTGATGGAAATAAAGTGATCAGCCTACAGGACACTCCAAAAATGAAAGTTTAAAAAAAGAAAGAAAATGATGCGGCAGGCTGGTCCAGACAGTTCAGTTCAGCAGCGCATGTGCGTGTATGCATGCTCCATGGACAAACCTCCCCAAACCATCACTGACCCACAACCAAACCACTGTGCTCAACTATGTTACAAGCAGCAAGTCTGTTTATGATAGTTTGGTCTGAGACATTTACACCAGGGGCCTGCTGGAGGTCATTTTATAGGACTGGTGGTGCTCAACCCGTTTCTCCTTGCACAAGGGAGCAGATACCAGTTATACCAGATACCAGATGGGTCAAGGACCTCCTACGACCCTACATCCTAGAATAACTGGCTGTCTCCTGGAATCTCCTCCATGCTCTTGAGACTACGCTGGGAGACGCAGCAAACTTGCGTATTGATGTGCCGTCCTGAAGTCGCTGGACTACCTCCACAACCTCTGTAGCGTCCAGGTTTTGGCTCTTGCTACCAGTGGTGATACTGACCCTGGCCAATCACAAAGCTAGCCGGAAAAGGTGAGGAGAGAAAAAAATGTCAGTGGCTGGAAAACCTGGACAACCATTCTTCTTTTGGGGTTATCTCATTGTTGCCCCTCTAGTGCACCTGTTGTTCATTTCATTAACACCATCAACACCAAAACAGAAACAGAAACGCCCTAAAGGACTCATAGGCTCATATTATTATATTAGACTAATACATAAAGGATGGTCCTTCTCTAACAGACACCAGTAGATTTCATTCCTCGTCTTCCTTTCTGGCTCTAGTACAGAGGCAACCTTTAGATATTTAGTTTGCTTTCACTGTGTGCTTTTAGCTGTGACACCATTGTATCTGTGCGGCTGTTTTGGAAAGTTGTGATGTAATCGAGCACTTCCAGATGTGTGCTGGTGTGAACCCGGCAGTGCGAGTGAGAGTTGCCAGGGCAATGATCCAGGTGACACATGGACATCTTGGAAATTTCATCTCATTTGGATTATGCTTTCTCAGTATTTGTACCCTGAGCGGTGTTGTTGAGGCATCTTACACATGTGCTTTGTACATATGACATTATTATATTATCATTAGTTAAGTTATAGTTTCTTTTCTTACTTTTTCTTACTTTTTTCCACTGCATGCTTTCAGGTTCAGCAGCCATGGAGTTTTCTAGCGGTATGTATAACCTGGGCTCTCCTGTTAGTGCTGGTCCGCTGCAAGTGGTACAGTTGGCCGAGGACCTCAAAGTTGCTTTGGAGCTCCAACCCAACCAGGTGGATAGAGAGAGCCTCAGAGCACAGCTCTCCTCAGAAACGGCACAGGCGCTCATCGACTGGCTGCAGAGCGGAGCTGTGAGTACATGTGTGTTTTACTCTGACTTCACAAGTTATTTCAGTGTTCACATGTGTCATCAGCACTGGATAGTTTATGAAAACAAATGTCAAACCATAAAGTGTAAAGAGCATGACTCTTCTATTGATGCTTCAAAATCAAAAGACTAAATTGTCTGTAACTAGTATTTGTGGGTTGCCAGCAGCTCAGCTGTGTGCAGTTTTTTGCAAAATAACAATTGAATGCAACGCTTGAGACCTTTTTATAAGATTAATTTTAAATAAATGGCATGAAATAAACTCATAAATATGCTAATGGTTTGAAACCTGCTGGATGGCACCAGATTAGAAGTCAAATCCCCCAATTCTTCATCCTGAAGGGACCATGAATGTTTTGACACAACACGACAGTCTGGACCAAATGGATGGTCAGACAGACACTGACATCGCTGCAGAAACAAAAAACTTTTAATATGTACATATACTCTGTATATACAAATACACAAAATACCAATACAAGTTCATATGTAAATATGTTTTATAAAATTCTGTTAATAAAAATAAGAGAAGGTTTCTCATTTAATCAACTGAATCCAGTTAAAAGCATCTGTGGTAAGTTGAATTGGTCAAAATTTAAGATACCCGAGTGAAAAAAAACAACAAAAAAAGTCATATTTGATAGTTATCATTGCTTGTTTTTGAAGACAAAACTACAGGTTTTGCAGAATGGGTAACACAAAAAAATAGTGCCAAAATATTGTAAAATAAAAAACAAATAGCGTGTTTGTAGATGGAGGTTTAATGAATATGTGTATTGTAAATTTGTACTTAAATTTTCGAAGTCATATGAGACTACAGAAGTGGGTTTGAATTTGCACTTCATATAAGTATAAGTGTATGTGACCAAAATATTTTGTCAGAACGGGATAGATTTGTTGTAAATGGCCCTTAAACCCTTAAACCCTTAAACTGTGAGTATTTGGATGCTCTCTGAGAATTAAAACCTGGCGTGGAGAAAACTTAACAAGAAGAACCAGCTGGTTCGCATTGAAAGGTCTCTTAGGCAGGGAATATTTATGTTGCAGCGCTTTCCTCCAGAGGTATGGTTAGTCACAACACATCTGCTAAGAGAGGCTGGATCATATCTTTGTTTAACTTTTTACTAGTGCAAAAGTGCTGGTTTACACAGTTGGGATTCATACTCTCTGCGACAGCTCACTGTCAGAAACTAAACAGATTTAGTTATCTGCATGTTTGCATGTTGCATAGAGTTCACTATAGACGTACACTGCATGTAGAATATAGTCTTGCCTATGTTTTGAAGCCGACATGATGTTTAAGTAGTTTCAGAGAGAAGCATAAAGACCTGACATAACCAAAGTACTCTGTCATCTGCTGTTTTCTCAGTACAGAGATAGCCACAGTGGGGTCATGCAGGGTCATCTGAGGGAGCTGAGAGGAATTTAGCTGCTGTGCTACACAACAGCAGCTCTCATGGTCTAATGTCTGTGTAGGACGCATCTATGTCTCTGTCCCGGTCTCTGTCCCTGAGTTTTTAAGGCTTAAGAAAATTGTGATTTTTGTCTCAGCTGTGCTGGGGCGGTACATAATGTTAGTGGGTTTCCATTTCCACTAGACTTGCACAAAACCTAAATATCTCAAAGAAAAACCCGGAAACCCTTAGAATTCAGGAAAAAAAACTGTCAAATGTCACCAAAACCTTTGTACGCTTTCGTAAGGGCCTTTTTCAGTTGTGTCGATAGTCCAGTTTAGTGCAAAAGTGTAATTGAAACACCTTTTTTACATTTGCACGTCTCCGTCAACACTTGATGTGACGTAGTTGTTCATATGACCGTTGGAATGATCATTCACTGCGTTTGTCTTCTATTAACTATTTTCACAACAGCGTTGGCAAGAATCGTAATAATTTGTTCAAAACTAAAGATGTTTCCGTCCATTTTATTCAAAATTTGAGACCCTCTTTTTTTTTTTTTGGAGAGAAGTCTTCTAGGAGAGTTTCGTTCATTATGTACACTTTACAAGAATTACACTCATTTGTAAAACACTGTTCAATGTCCCAGGGGACCTTCCAGGCTCAGCCTGAAACGGCGATGTGGGCCCACCTTCCAGTAAGCTCACCACCCACAGGAAGATTCATGAGGGGCCGGTGCAATGTGGTTTGGGTAACGGTAGTGGCGGGGTGGCTTAGCAGCCCGATAGATAGTCAGGCTCACCTCCACGCACAGCTTGGGTTCTGGATCCCAGTTTCTTAAGAGGGGCTGGACCCTCCACTACTCTGGAGTTGCCCAGGGTGAGCGGCGACAATTTGGTGTAGGCCTGCTTATAGCCCCCCAGCTCAGCCGCCGTGTGTTTAGCCCGGTGAACGCCTTTGGTTCGGGAAATGGTCTCTTACTGTGGTTTATGCCAATGGGCCGAACAGCAGTACAGAGTACCTGGCCTTCTTGGAGTCTGTGGAAGGGGTACTTGATAGTGCTCCAACTGGGGACTCCATTATTCTGCTGGGGGACTTCACGTGGGCAGTGACAGTAAAACCTGGAGAGGGGTGATTGAAAGGAACGGCCTCCTCGATCTGAACCAGAGTGGTGTTCTGTTATTGGACTTCTGTCACGGTCTGTCCATAATGAACACCATGTTCGAGCATAAGGGTGTCCATCAGTACACGTGGCAGCAGGACACCCTAGGCTGGAGGTCAATGATTGACTTCATTGTCGTTTCATCTGATCCGCGGCCGCGTGTCTTGGACACTCATGTAAAGAAAGGAGCTGAGCTCTTAACTGATCACCACCGCAGAGGAGGAAGTGGGACAGACCGGGCAGGCCCAAACGTATTGTGAGGATTGGTTAGAAACGTCTGGCTGAGGCCTCTGTCAGGGAGGTCTTCAACTCCCACCTCCGGAAGCGATTTGCCCAGATTCCGAGGGAGGCTGGGGACATTGAGTCCTAGAGGACCATGTTCTCTTCCTCTATTGTTACCGCGGCAGCTCAAAATTGTGGATGCAGGGTCTCTGGTGCCTGTCGTGGTGGCAATCCCCGAACCCGGTCGTGGATACTGGAAGTAAGGGATGCCGTCAGGCTGAAAAAGGAGTCCTACTGGGCCATGTTAGCTTGTGAGACTCCTGACACAGCTGACGGGTACCGGCAGGCCAAGCAAGTTGCAGTTTGGGTAGTCCTGTAGGCAAAAACCCAGGTCTGGGAGGAGTTTGGTGAGGCCATGGAGGAGGACTATCGGTAGGCCTCGAAGAAATTCTGGCAAACCATCCAGTGCCTCAGAAGGGGGAAGAGGTGCTCTGCCAACACTGTTTACAGTCCGGTTTGGAAGCTGCTGACCGGAACTGGGGACATTGTCGGACAGTGGTAGGAATACTTTGAGGATCTCCTCGATCCCACCGACATGCCTTCCACTGAGAAAGCATAGGCTGGGAACTCTGCGGTTGACTCTTCCATCACCCAAGTCGAAGTCACTGAGGTAGTCGGTATGCTCCTTGGTGGCAAGGCATCGGGGGGTGGATGAGATTCGCACTGAGTACCTCAAGTCTCTGGATGTTGTAGGGCTGTCTTGGTTGACACGCCTCTGCAGCGTTGCGTGGAGGACGAGGACAGTGCCACTGGAGTGGCAAACTGGGGTGGTGGTCCCTCTGTTTTAAAAGGGGGACCGGAGAGGGTGTCTCAACTATAGGGGGATCACACTTCTCAGCCTTCCTGGGAAAGTCTACGGGGAAAGCTGAAACCTCCAACTTTATTTTAAAGTATTTACTGTATTGTACCTGTACACTCTTAACATTTTTTGGGCTTTAATTGTAACAGAACAAATACATTATATTCCATCAGAACGAGTGGAATTAAAGTGTTTTATCTCTGGCACACATGACGTCTCTTTTCTCATTGTGTAATCCATGCTGTACTTTTGGTGCTTGTTTATAACAGACATTTAGAAACAACATGATGAAAGTGCTGAAGTGTTTAAATGGAAAACCATAAAGCAAAGTTCTAACAGTCTCAATACATAAGAGAAGCGTGAGTGGAACAAGTAACATAGAGCAGCGCTCCATAATCTAGATGTGAAGCTTTATGTAGTCATTTTTAACGTCACGCGATGTGCAATGTTAAGATAGAATTGATAGATGTGCAGGAAGACTCCCTTGTTAAAGAAGCTATTGATCATCAGCTATTGATAGCATCAACATGTGTGATTATGAACTGGGTTTAGTCTTATCTATCGGTGAAGGAGGGAAGGGATCAAGTGGAGGAGGTTAAAACGTGTTCTGCTAAGCTTTCCGCTGAGACCCATTACAGCTCAACTATTATCAACTTCCTGCGCCGTGTCCCCTCCCTCACAACGTCTGTCCGTCTGTCCCAAGTGGGCTCTCGGTCATTAAAGCTTCTGTTTACAACAGCTTTTACCTCGCTTACTCTCTTTTCCCCTTTCACTTGACTTTCTCAGGGCATAGTAGCGCTCTCCCCTCTGGCTGATGCTCTGCATGTGCGGACAACCGCCCCCTGCTTTCTGATGCGGGTCTGTGTTGTAAATGTAAATGAGGTAGTTGAGTTTAAAGCACTCCGGTCTCTGGCAGAGGACTGGATCTCTCAACAGTGTTATGGTGAAGTAAAGTTGCACTACTTCTACAAGTGGTAAGTGTTTCCTCTATAATCTTTTAAACCTTTTCAGTGGTTTTCAACTTTTTTTTTTTTTATGTATGTATGTATGCTAAACATGCAGTGGGTAGAAGTTATTTAGTTTAGAAGAAAAAAGGGAGGTCTTATAGCCCTGCAGGATTTACTGACATGCAACTGTTGTTTGGAGTAATGGAGGTCGCTTTTAACTGTTGCTGAGTTTTGTCCTGCAGAGGCTGCTGTTTTCTGTCCAGAAAGAGGTGCTGAGTTTTACTTACGGTGACGGAGACATAGGGGCTGAAACAGGAAAGCACATCTTAAACCTCACTCAACAGCCTTTTGAGCTCTTGCCTGGTTTCAGCTGCAGATGTCCCACATGTTGCTTTCAGTCACTGGTTAACCCTCCCGCCTTTTCTTTTCTTCTTTCTCTTTGGATCATTTTCTTTTTTTCTTTTTTTTTTTTTTTTTTTTTTAATCCTTGCCACTTTCTAACATACAGTGTCAGACTATGAGTTTATTTCTTATGCTGATTTGTAGAGTGTATAACATCCTTTCGTTCTAATTTTTTGTATTAAATTCACTTCATTGTGGTGGGGAAGTGTCATACAGAAAAGAAGAGGAAGATTTAGGTAATGTGATTTGTTTTTTGGTGGTATCAAGGTAATTAATCCTCCTGATATACTCCTCTTTATCATCAGCTTGATTCTTTTGTAAATTCGATCTTTGTGTTGTGTCCCAGGAATCCCTTCACCACCCCTGACAGGAATTCTTTGTCTTTCTGTATTGTTTTTATAGTCAGTTCTTAAATCTTGCTGTTTTAGATGCACTGTATGTTGAAAAGGCTTAGTGGTTTAAAGAAATTCCTCTCCTTAATTTTACTTAACTACACATAAAGCCCCTGTTCTAACAACACCAAGTCTTTCATGCATCCTGGGTACACAAATCACATGTGGACAACACTGAATACAGACGTGAGCATGCTCATTGAGGATGAGTTTAGATCTGTTCACTCAGATTCATGTTTTACGACACGTGGCCATGTTTTCAAAAGGACCGCATACTGGCCTCCTGACAGAATGTGTGTTTGCTCTGCAGATAGGGAAAATAATAAAGAATAATAATAATTTAAAAAAAAGTGGCATTCAACCAGTATTGTTTACAGAAAGGATCCTGCTGGTCTGTTTCTTTATTACAGCAGTGTTCACTCAAGCACCAAGATTTGAGTCTATTCTGTTGATCCTGAACATCCTTTACTGGAGCGTCGCCTCAAATGTGTGGAGCCAAGAAGTGCATTTTTCTGCTGCTCTAGACTAGTGTTGTAATATAACATAGCAGACTTCTGCATGGAGCTCTGGAGTGGCGGGATGCGTTGTTGCGCGTTATAGGACGAGCACAGCTCACGGATGTATTACAAGCAGGGTGAGCTGACTTAATCTTTCCGACTTTTCTTTTGAGACTGTTTTAGAACTAAAACGCAGCTGAATTTACACTCATTGTCCAGTTCTTTAGTTGCCGCTTTTTAAGACCAGGTTGGACCTCTTTGATGGGCATCTCCTTTTCCACCAGATCCCAAAGGTGATCTGTTTGACTGAGATCTGGTGACTGTGGTGGTCACTTGAGTACAGTGATGTCATTCTCATGGTCGGGAAACCAATTCTTGATTATTTGAGCTTTGTAACATGGAGGATTTTCCTAGAAGCCATCAGCAGATGGTTAAGCCTGGTCATAAAGGGATGGATCTGCTCAGCAGCGATTCCAAGGTAGGCTCTGACATTTAGATGATGCTCAGTTTCTGCGGGGAAAGTACACCAACAAAGTACAACCGCTCACCATTTCACCACCACCAACCTCAAAATTGAAACAAAGCAAGATAGATTCATATTTTTGTGTTAAGCCTAATTCTGACCCTGTGCTCCAAATGTTGCAGCTGAAATCAAGACTCATCGGACTTGGCATTGTTTTTCTGATTTTCTATCGCCTTATTTTGGATAGCCTGTTTGAAATGCAGTTTGCTGTTCTTACCTGACAGAATGGCTTCCCAGTGTAGTTTAGTGCTATTGTAGCCCATCTACTTCGAGGTCTGATGTTTTTGTTTCTTCAGAGAGAGTCTTCTGTACGACTTTGTCAAACAAGGGTTGCTTAAGTTACTGCTATATTTCTATCACCTCAGACCAGTTTTTGGCATTCTCCTCTGACCTCTGGCATCACAAGTTGTCATCCAGAGACCTTTTTTCTTTAAACCCCAGAGATGATTGTGTTTAAAAATCCTGCATTGAGCTGCTGTGATTGGCCTACTAGATATTTGTGTAAACAAAAAAAAAAAGTATCAGGTGTACCTAACGAAGGCCACTTCATTAGGTACACCTGATACATTTTTTTTTCTTTTTTGGTAAGCGTATTAGCCTCTAGTCTTCAGTCAGCAGGGTTGTGCAGAATCTGTGACAGAGTGCTCTGTAACTCCGTCACATATCCCAGGATGATAATCAGGCTCAGGTTGTAAAAGCGTGAGTCAGGGAACATCGGAGATAGTTTTCACTAATGGGTTGTCCAGAGAGTCCAGACCCTAACCCCAATCGAGAATCATTGGGATGTGCTAGAGAAGACTGAACATAGCAGTCTGATTCTGTCACCACCAATACCAAATGTTGACAAAACAGAAAGCAATTCTGAATTAAAAAAAAAAAAACAACATATTGGGATGTTACACAGATTAAAGCTGAAGGTGATCCAACAAATATTATTATTTTTTCAGTTAAATCCTGGACAATAACAGTCGTGTGAACATGCAACCCTTCCAAAGTGCTGCTGTTGTTAAATGAATGCGACCTAGAGCGTGTGATTATTAATAACTGAAGCCAGAAACAAAAAGTTATTTTTATAAAAGAATTGTAGTAAATGAAATAGGAAGATTACAAACAAACCCAAATACAGTTACATTAGGCCTGTCAAAGGGTCTGGCAGGCAAAACCATACATAACTTCTTACCTTACCTTACTTATCTTACCTTCTAACTTCTTCTTTGTTTCCAGACTTGTATAATTGATTCACAGCATACTTCAGAGGACAGGACAATCAATTTAATCGGTGTACAAGTCTACTTGATGAAGCACAAATCATATAATAGACTACCACACACTCAAAAACATATACAGTTTAATTGAACATTAAAAAAAACACCTAGATCACGGACTTTCCTGGAAAAATGTTTGATAATTTCTTTATATGTTTTAATGGGTTTTATCTTTTTGTAAAGAAAGAAATTCTGAAAATGTCAGGACATTTTTATAATATGCTTTATATTGTTAATTTAAATTTTAGTATTTAATTAAAAGTTTGAAGTTAAGAGAACTACTACATAAAAACAACTTAAAACTACATTTCCTTACACCGCTGGTTCCTAACAGGTTCAGCTTTGGGACTCACCATCACCCCTTGATCATGAGCTGTGACCCAAATCAAGAAAGATTTTATAATCTCCCAAATTTATTTAATTCAGTTTAAACCTCAGATTGTTTAAACCTCAGATCATAGATATTTAAATGATTTTATGCAGGACAAGAAATAAAAACTGACACATACTTTCACAAATATGTAGCTTTACCTGAGAGCTTTTTCCAGAGCCAAAGCCCTGAAAATGGGTCCATGACCCACTTTTGGGTCCCAACACACCAGTTGGGAATCACTGCATTACACAACAACAAAGATATCCCTTTATTTTTTTTTACTGGTTTCACCTCAAAATATATTCTGGGATACTTTACCATTTGAACTCTCCAAAAGATGCATCTTTGATAAAATGGGCAGCGGAAGAACACATCCGGGGATTTCGACTGAACTTGCCTACACGCAGATTTTGAATTGAAACAGTACTTTAACTGTGACTGTTGACGTTGCAGAAGTACAGACGAGTATGAATATTAAGAAACGGCTTGGGTCTCAATGTCTGTAGATCATCACCTCGGTTAATAGAGCTCCACCCAGAGGAGCATCCAGGCATTGCCAGCTTCAGGAGGATTATGGGCTTAGGCAGCAAAACCCTTGGGTCAAGATCATGGGAATATGATGACTGCATTTTCAACTAATCATTTCATAATTTGCCTTTTTTCATTTCATTTTATTTTATTTCATTTTATTTATTTGTTTGTTTTTGAGTGTCATGTGACCATGGACCTGTAACATTATAGGTAATTCAACTTGGCTGCAGTAAAAAGCCTTTAACAAAAATTCCACAGCACTTCCAAAACCAACACCACTATACGTCTGGACAATACACAGGCCTTGCTGTCAGTTGTTGCCAGAGATAAATTATTACATTATTTTCTGAAATTCCAAACATGTGAAAGCTGCTCATGTGCAGATTTCTAAAGCAGATGAACAAAAGACTGGCAGACAATCAAGGCAAGCAGAAAATGAATCTTGGCTGTTCCCTCTTGTACTCTTCCTGTCCACCTTCTCCCCCTTCCCCTGCACTTCCCTGCCCACTTGAGGGAACGGGATCAAAGATGCTTGTGCTCCACAATTAGGCTACAGCATGTGGGCTTCTATCCAGTTATACTCCACAGTGAAACACACACAGATACATTCATAGATACACAGATGCAAACACAGGAAGCATCATAATTGTATTTTTGGCAGGAAGTTGTGATGACTTGTGACTGCTGCTCATTACTGATGACCTGAAGATGTTTGTCTTCAGATGATCCCATTTTCCTTAGTGGAAAATTTCTGGCGCACAGTTTCCAAAACTTGTCGGGAGAAAAATTGTTTGGTAGATGAGGGTCTCCAGACAGCAGACACGTTTGGGCCTAATCTGGCCACCGTTTGGGTTTTTACTTTTGTTGTAAATACACGAACATGACGTTCAACTTGGCAGTTGTTAAAAAATCATGGCACTCTGCCCCTCACTCGGCAAATAGTGATCACAGATCCAAATGTACCCGTATGGAATACTTCCGTAATGTTTCCCATCTACACGTCCCAGAACAGTGTCCAAGTCACCTAATGAATGTCAGCTTATGTTACCCTCTTAAAGGTTTTTTTGGTTGTTACAATCTCCTCTGAGTTGTGGTTAGACCAAGAACAATCAAAACTATGTTACCCCTAATTTAAAAAAAAAAAAAAATTAAATAAATAAATCTGAGTCACTGTAGTGACTAACGCAGCAAGAAGAAGAAATAAAAATGGCTTTATTTTTACGTGTGAAATATTTGTCTGATATTCTCAGGCAGTGGTTTCACGTCACCTGACCATGTTTCTAGATTGACTGACTGGTGCTTTTGCAGACGGTCTTCATGAACTCCAGCTCACAATATTTAAAGATAAACTGGATATTAAGGCAATTGAAATGCCAAACTGGAGGAAAGCAACTGCCCGCCTGCACTGCTAAGAACCCAAACAGTATTAAACCAGTGTCACTGCAGCAATGCAGTGTAGCGGCTTTGTGGTGGCTGACGTCAACCCAGACTGGGCCGGGACAACTACCCAGTTTGAGTCGGTCACAAGAGGGGCCGTCGCATGCTGTAGATAAAACCCAAATGAACTCAGTAGGTGCACTAGATGGTATAATATATAATGACACATTATTTGTGTGTCATGACAAAGTGGTAAAAAAAAAAAAAATATCTGAAATCATCAGATTTTTCACAATATAACACACTGGATTGTTTTTGTTTTTTTTCTTTCCAAAATATAAGCCACAAATTCTCAACTCGAGTTAAGTTAATTTCCATTTTTTAATATGTGAACATGATCATTGATTGAGTTCGTGTGTGTGTGTGTGTGTGTGTGTGTGTGTGTGTGTGTGTGTGTGTGTGTGTGTGTGTGTAAATTAATTTGTGACTAAGAGTTGAGATTGTTATTAACACTTCTGCGAAATAAAAGGAAATGGGACTGATAAAGACCAACCCAGGCTTACACAAGGAGATGATCAGATGCAGAGACCTTCAGAAAGCATTCCCATGTCTTCCAGCACCAAGGCTGTAACTCGATTTAAAAAGAGGGGAGAGAAGCGTTTTGTGTTTCAGTACAGCCTGTTGCTTATTTGTGCGTGTTTCTGACATCAGATGGGCCAAGACTCCGGGAGAAACGGATGACGGAGAAAAAAAGAAAATCCCTCCCACCAACCCCCCTTCCTCTCTGGACTCGGCCATTTGGCCGTCAAGCGGACCTCGGGCAGAAAAAGAAGAGAAACAGAGGGGGTGCAAATCAGAAGTGAAGAAAGGAGAAAGGGGAGGCATAGAGGAGGCAGTGAGGAGGCAGTGAGGAGGCAGTGAGTGCCCGATGAAAAGGAGGTATACATAATTGGAAAGTGAAGGAGGAATATAAGCATATGTAGGCAGCACAGGGAAAGGAAGAGGGAAAACGAAATGTGGTAATCAAGAGGGAAAAGAAAGAGAGACAGAGGAGGGGGAACGGGGGGAGTTGTCCCTCTCTGGCAGCAGCAATCGTAAAAAGCCCTCCTCCACAGCTGTGAACATCACACTCTCACGCACACATGGAGACATAAACACACGCATTCTTACATGACAGTCCTCACGCTACAACAGCTAGACTTCAGTCTTACCCTGTAAGTTGTGCGGACCGCGCTTTCACACAAACCGACACACACGCGTTCTCTGACGGAGTCCAACAAAAACACACAAAAAAAAAAAAAAGGCAGGGCAGCGATGGGCTGGGAGCATGGAGACTCCCATTGATTTCTACAAGCACTTCTCCTGGCTCAAAAAGGTGAGTGCTGAAGTTTTTCTTCTGCATGTTTTTGATTTTCATGCCTGCCCTTGTCTCGCATTCCTTTCATTAGGCTGATGCCTTGACGGAGAGTTGTTGTCGTGTGCAAGAAGGAAAAAGCTCAGTTTAAAGAGACGGGGAAAACTTCTCTGCTCCTGTGAGATGGTTGTTGATCTACTTTGGATGCATGGCATTGTCCTGCTTGTGTTGTGTGATTTCCTGGCAACAGCTTTTTTGTTTTTTTTTCTCATGTGATTTCCCCTAGCTCAGGAGCTGAGGTGCATCTCAAATTGTTGTGTTGTTATTAAGACGTGAATCACAAGGATAGTGTTATCAGATTAGAAGCATTATCCATCAGCTGATGGATAATGCTGTTGTTGTCAGCGCAGAGGCTGATACTGCGGGATTTAATCAGAGAGGGACTGCGCTCTGCAAGATTTTATCTGTGCTTAATATATTTCATCATATCTTCAATTCGTTGAAGAATAAGGGGCAGATTTACTAAACTCAGAAAATTAGCAAGTGGTCACAAATCATGACCGGCTCAGATGTGAGTGTCCATCGCACCGACTTACAAAACAGACGCCGCCAACTCATTTCACTAAAGCAATTTACTAGGAACGGCGTCAAAGTAAGCAAGGAGCAAATGTAGTATTGTGGGGGATTTTTCTGACTTGTGGTTGGACAGTCACCAAATCCTAACATGTTGCCAAATAATAACAATAAGAATAAGAAAAACATTTTGGAAACGCCCATTAACCAGCAACATTCTGGCCGACCCTGAGATGTCTGTAAGATGCAGTCATGCTGAAGGCATGACTGCAACATCTACAGTTGCATCACTACATCCATTTGGTAATGTTACATTCCTCTGGACTCTGTAACAATGCAGGTGAAACTGGGGATTCGAGTCTGGGTCCTAGGTCATTTTCACTCCTAATAGTCAGGTAGACTCAGTTTGATTGGGGCCGAGCTGGCTTTCACGCTGGGCTTTTTTTCAAACCCACTTTTGAATAACGTGTTCCCCTCCTCACCTGTGGCGGTGCTGCATCAAGAATTACTGAAGGAGGAGGCATGAAAAATGATGACCACGAAACCTCCCTCTTTTATTGGTTAATGCAGGCCAAGTTTGCAGACTTCTTTGTTCTTGTGAGAGCTTACCAGTCTGACCATATTTCTGTCGGCGCTTTTACTTTGTCCTTGAGACACACCTCCCCAAACGAACCCCAAGCAGACCGAACAGGTCTGGTGTGAATGCACCTCTAGACTCAAGAACTGTGAGCACAAGGCTTAATAAAAATATATGCATGATCATTCAAATGTTACCCTCCCTGAATTGTCTGCTGTGTTAATGAATTTAAAACAGATTTCCAGTCATCATTTGGTCTTCTAGCAGCAGCCAATTAATCCCACAAAGTTTTGTCCTCATGCATTTGTTTCTTTTACATCAAGTCTGTTGATTTTGTGCAGCACATTTACTGTTGTTACTCAAAGTAACTCGTTCTGATTACATATACAGACGTGGCAGAATATTGGAGGGACATTATTAAGGCTGCCATCTTCGTTCAGTGGATAGATTTCTCCAACTTCAGTGAAAGAAAAAGAGTAGACACTTTAAATTATAAACGGTCTTCATTCTGCAGAAACGGTGTGTGTGTGTGTGTGTGTGTGTGTGTGTGTGTGTGTGTGTGTGTGTGTGTGTGTGTGTGTGTGTGTGTGTGTGGTCAAGTTCACTCGTCTCCTGAGGTCTTACATCAGCTGACACAGTCATATGATGGGAACATGTCTTCTCTGTTTGGACAAACAGTAAGCCACCTCAACTTAAAATAGTTAACACTGTAAGATTAATATAAATTTATTTATTTGTTATTGCTTTTTGAAGCGCTATCCCTTATGTAAGCACTTTTACATCAAAGAAGAATGCTTGAGTTAGAAAAAAGGCAAATTTTTCTTTTGATGTGTCCTCAACACACTACAGACACAGTGGAGTCTCATTCATGCACTCAGAACTCAGCACTGCAGGACAAAACAAGTAGCTACGAAGACAAAAGGTTCAAAGACAATGATGGAAACTTGACAACAAAATGGGTGAATGCACTACTGATGGTTTGCAACAAACTAACTCATCTTATCTCTGGGCACAATCTCTCTCTTCTTGAGCTATTCGTTATTTATAATTGGTAATGTGAGTGCAAGTGTTAAAACAGATTGGTGGTGTAAGCCTTTGGTCACTAAAACAGTTTTTTCATTGTTTTTATATTTCACTGTATATATTAGAAAATCTGAGCTTGAAGAGGGGCAACGCCCACACAGAGGAATGGGTGCAAAAACCCCCTAAAAGATTTGAAAGTTCCTGAATTGTTCCTCAAAATTCACTTTCCATACACATGACTCAAGCTGTGCAGACATTACATTTAACTGAACGTGCCTTTACACTGGTTTTAGAGACGGTGGTGTGACCAGACTATTTACGAGACTGTATTTCTGCAGAGCAGTGACACAGTTTTATTGAAACATTGAAAGTAGGTGGTTTTGCTGCATGCTGTCACGCATTCTTAGACACTGGGATCATGGACTGTACTGCAGGACACAAGGACACCCGCCCACTTCACTGGACACAACTTTTACTGTAAACACCGACAGCTGCTGACATTTACCTTACACAGAACTGATATTTGTAAAGGTGCACCTCACAGATATATACATGCAAGTTATCATAGAGAATGTCAATTTGTGAAATGGTAATAAATAAAACAAAATTCCTGTTATAAACACATTTTGGCTGTATAAAAAAAGTTAAACTAAACAGTCACACGCTGCATCTAAATAATGTTTTCGCTTCTTTGTTGCAGCATATATGGATGCAGCTGTCCAATATGACCATGCAGAGTGGTTATAGTAGTGGATTTGTTTTCTTTGTCTTTCTCTGAAGTTACGGAGTTGATTGCCTCTGTTACTTTATCACTTTATCTCTAGTTCTTGTTTGTTTATGTGTCAAGAGCTGAGACCACCAATTAAACTATTTCCTCTTCCCCTCTTCTTCATGAGTATCTGAATTTCACATAAAATGATTCTTGTTTTTTTTTCTGCTTTCACATCCATGTCTTACTGATTTTTTTTTTGCATATAGTATTCATAAATGAAAATCATCTCTCACGGGACCGTCACCAGAGGAAGTTCTGGAGATGATAGGAGCTGCTGAATTCAGCTGAATTCTGAACTAGCTGAAGCTCGTGCAGGGACATGTGTAAAAGAGCAACGAGAAGAGAATTACAGTAATCTGTGCATGATGTGACCAGCGCATGAACATGAACGGTGGTGCTGTTGGGTGTGAGTGATGGACGGCAGACCAGGTAATGTTATGAATGTGAGCAGTGAAAGACAGACCATGTTCGGATTTCTTGTAGGCCTGTAGAGTCGGATGTAGCTTTTGAGTTGTTTTTTTTTTTTTGTTTTCTATAATTTCCCAGAGCATTGCTTGGTCTGGCTTTAGATGCACATCCTGCTACATCCTCTTCTGGGACGATTTGCAACATTTCTCTCCGTAAAATGATGAACTCCAAGCGTCTTGGAATCCTTAGATTTGTGTTAAACACACCTGAATCCCGCAGACCACGAACCTAACAACAATTCTGCTACACCTAACTCGATTCAATTCTGTCTTTGTTTCTAGATGGCGTTGAACAAAACCAATTACTTAACTTCAAATCAGCATGTAATCTGTGATGATTTTTCTGCAGCTGAGGTCAGAGTGCTTCATGGATGTAGACGGACATAATACGGCGAATATAAGTCTCTCTTAACTTGTAAAATTTAGGACTTGCAAAACTTGTTGCTGAATTGCTTCTGGTTAGTCATTCCAGCGCATGTGTTTGTAATCACAGATGTTCTTATCGGGCTGCAGAGAAGCAGGGCTATTTCAGGGTGGTGACACAGCACTTGACTGGTCTGATAAAGGAAAGCAGGGTTGCTGATGGGATGTGTGAGAATGGAGCGGGAAAACTGGAAAACCAGGGTTAGGATGGATCTTTTATAAACAATAGTTGATCGGCCATTCATTAATTCAGTGTATTGACACATTACTCACTGTTTTAAATATTTTGGTAACACTTTATCTTGGATACTGTAAATTGTCTAAGAAGTACCTGAAAACTAGACTAACCACAATGGCTCACTTTATTACTGTATTAATGTTTCTAAGAACAAACAGAAGTGCTCTGGATGGAAAGTAATTTCTATATCTGTGAAAAAAAAAAAGTTGTTTTCTAGGAATGATGGCGTGTTTAATTAGCCAACTTACTGTCACTCAGCTCAAAGTACCTTCATTACTTTTAACAGGTAAAATGATGTTTTCGGGCCACCAGTGACTGAGAGGCTTTCAACTGCAACTCCCTTGCCCCGCCCCGAAACGCACATTGAAAGCCTGACGTCACATGTTAATTTTGCCCTTTCACACACTCAGCTGATGTGCAGCAATCTCAGCTCTCATTTATTGGTAATGCTTTTGGCTTTTGTTTGGTCTCATCAGCTGAACTGAAGGAAATATTTGGCCTTTTATCTACTTTTGTTTATGTAACTCCCACTTGACCCATGCTGCTGTTGGACATATGAACCAAAATGCTGGACTGGAAAACCACATGTAGTTAACAGTTTATAATTCTCTGCACGTTCATCACTACAGCCAACATGTTTCCCAAAATTCAAAGTGATTTGATTCCTTTTTCATGTATTTTACAGTGTTTACTAATGCCTGTGTAATTTCCCGTAGTGATGCGTTTCATTGAAAGGCTGAGACGCATCCTAAACACAAATTAGTCGCAGAATAAGCCCCACTACTCATGTAACAGCTGATACAGTAGATGTGGACTTTTAAGTGCTTTTTTGGTTTTTGTTTTGAGCAGTAAAATAATAGTGTGAAGCAAAATTCATGGACCGTGTAGCCGTGATCTATTGTAACCAGGAAACATGATTTCACATCTGATGCCTCCAGTGTCCTTTCCGGTGCGTTGTGTAATTAATTTTTTTTTTTTCAAGCACTTCAGCTTAAAGGAAAAGCTGAGATATATATATGTTCCCAGCTTGCATGAGGTGTCTTTTTTTTATTAAATATGTAGGGTTTAGTCCGACTTTAATGGCTAAGAAAAAACACACACACAAAAAAGAAAGAAAATCACATGTTTGATTTGTTCTGCACATCCCTGTGAACAGCAAGACTCGGGGAGGCATATTTAAACACTGACACTTGAAGACGGCATGATTTGACTTTATGGAGAGAAAGATGCTGTTTAAAGAGATGTTTATTACTCTGCCTGACTTTCATCTTCACTTCTTGAGCTGTTGAACACATAATTCTGCCAAAGTATTATACAGCAACAGGACTGCAGAGCTGGCAAAAGCTTCTGACTGAAAGAACTGCTTTTACTGTGTGTTCTTAAATTCATATTAGTGTATTTCTATTTGTAGACGGAGGTTTTTCTGCCACTGGGCTGTGAGACTTTAAGGGTGTCTCCATATCTGATCTTATAGGACAAGTTTTGTTTGACTCAGAGGTTAGAGATGGAAACGGAGTCGTACTGTGAGCATGGTAATGCAAATGTCAGTGACTGTGTAGGACTATTCCCCCGTAAATGGGTCTCAGATGAGTCAGATGATGTTTCATAAGTCTGTATCATGTGCTTTGTGAAGGAAACAGCAGCGGCTCTGTGCTGTCCTGCTGAGGGAAGCAGCAGTCTTGCACAAACTAACCCTGAATATTGAACACAAGGAAGAGGATTAAGGATACAGCATAAAAAACTGCAAAACCTTAACCCTTGCACAGCGGTGACAGCGGGGTTACTTTAACGGGTGCAATACAGATGTATGACTTGGGAGATTTTCATAGATTTATGTGTGTGTATATATATATATATATATATATATATATATATATATAATATGTAAATATATATATATATATATATATATATATGTATATTAGTAGCATACGGAGGGAAGAAAACTAATGCATATCAGCTTAATACAAAATAATCAAGGCAGAAGGGACATAAATTACAAGCAATGACAGCCTGTGGCTGTGGGGATGATATAAACACAGTTAAAATTGACATCACACACAGGCAGCAATATTTGTACTTTGGAGCATAACCATTTTGAAAAATATGTTTGTTTTGTTTTTTAATTCAGTCATTACATTTGTGACTGACTGCACTCTGCCATTTCACTGGAAACCAGGAGTCTTCGATCGTGAACTAGTAGAAATCAATAGAAAGTTGGATTTACTGACCTGTAGGGGGTAACTCGGGTAAGCTTAAAAAAAGGCATTTTAAACAGACGGCGCAAAGCTTTTATTTTGTTTATCTTAAACTCTTTATCTCAAACTGAGAGCAGAAAGAAAAGACGATCTGATACGTCTGTTATGGACATATTCACGTCACTACAACCCCCCTCCTGCTTCCTCCTGAACCTAATGCTACATATGTGTGCTTTTGTTTTTTTGACAGGTGAACCTCTGTTCTCCAGCCAACAATGAAACCTATCAAGAACGACTGCTTCGACTAGAGGGAGACAAGGAGTCTCTGGTGCTGCAGGTCTGAGCCGACATTTCTCGTTTCACAGATGATGAAAGTGACATAGTTGTGGAACTATTGTGCATCGAGAATGTCTTTATGTCCTATTTGCTTGATGTGTTACTTTTAAGAATTCCCAAAAATAGATAATATTGGTCATCATGAGGATTAAATCTAAATCTAGTTGACTTTTGTTTATGTTGATGTCATTTACTACTACAAATGAGCTGCACGCTTGTCTGGAAGGGTTTGTGCTGCTCTGAGAACAAAACATCTTAGACTTTAGTTTGTGGTCCTGGAACCTAAGATGTTTTGTGTTATTTTATAACAAAACGTGCCTGGACACCTTCACAAATGCCTGAGCATGAGTTTACTGGAGACTCATGCGGCGACTGTCAGCGTTGAGGCTGCAGTGGTAAAGCAGAAGATGATTATACGTCTGAACTGTGTGATGTCAACAGGTGCGTTCTGCTTTCAGAATACTTTAATTGCCGTGCCGGGCAGCTGTGATTTCCACAATCTGGATTTGCATTCCTCGTTCTTAATTTGCTCATGTCAAACCGCTCCTCAGGGATCTCTTTGCTGTGTGTGTGTGATGTTTTGATGCCGTAGGTAGCTCCGAATGGGTGATGTTTTCTGTTTTTGTTTTTCAAATGCTGTGAGTACTAGTGCACCACCTGCCTGGATTAACCCACTTCACAAAGCTATCATAAAGTTCACATCTCATTCCTCACCACCACATCTCGCACACGCCTACTTCTTACACATTCCTCGTCTTACATCAGCCGTGATTGGACGAGGCCCAAGATAACCGGGGCTTCTTTTTGCGGAGGGAGGATTTAATTGGCCACCAACAGTTTTTTTTTTTTGTTTTTTGTTTTTAAATCCTCCGTCTTGTGGTTCTTTGCTTTACTTTCTCCTCTCCTAACTCCAGGACTGCTTGTGTGAGATGTTGTGTTGGTGTGTGTGCGCGTCTGTGGGTTTCTGTGTTTGTGGATTTGAGGTCTGTGGTTGGCAAGTAACTTTCTTTTAACTTAGTAAAGAGTTTTCTCCTTTGTTTGATAATACCTGAAGGAGGTAAGAAACTACAACACAAACTTCCTGTAATGTCAAAAATCGCGTAGTGCTGTCCTTACTTGTTTACGACTCGATGCTTGATCTCATGCTGCAGATCTACTGTATCCATTTCATTTGTCCGGTAACTCATTCACATACTCGTTTATTCATTTACTCACTTGCTTTGGGTTCACGGTTGGGAGAACAAGCAAGTCGATCATTCTCGGTGTAACTTGTTGTTTGTAAATATTCTTCTAATTAAGGTTGGAGCTAAAATATTGACAGACTTTCTTTTTTTTTTTTTTTTTCTTCCGCCAGAGTGAGGATGTAGAGTTAAACGTTTAAACATCATCATCACTTTTCAGCAGAACAAGGATAACGTTGGTGTGTTTGGCAGGAGGTGAACAGGCAGATTATCGGAAATGTGAAATGTTTGAGTGGCAGGCCGCTGAGTAAATCCGCCCTGCTGTGGAGATTAGAAAGGCCGTGTTGGTCATGTATTTTTGTGTAGATTTTAAAATGATAATGAGTCATTTTCGCTTTATTTTCGGACTTGCATACAAATTTTAGCTCTATCCTAATGACTGAGAATCACGGTGTCACCCACCAGGTGAGCGTCCTGACTGACCAAGTGGAGGCACAGGGAGAGAAGATCAGAGACCTGGAGAGTTCCTTGGAGGAGCATCGGCAGAAACTGGCCTCCACTGAGGAGATGCTGCAACAGGTGAGACTGCTCAGTGACGCTGGTAAACTGCACTTTCAGGATGATACAAAATAATGTCATGTGGTGTATTTACAGCTCAAACACGCTGTGTATCCTTGGCACCTAACTATGATGATGATATGCACTATAAGTGAATATAGTATTTAAAGGCAACGTGTTATGATAAAATTACTTTGTCTGCTCTTGAATATGTGTTTGGATTTCTGAAATGACTAAAAAAAAAAAAAAAAATCAAAACCTCTGACATCACACTGTCCTGTCAGTTACATTTAGCCTGAGACTGAAAATAAGAGAAAATAAGAGAACGGTTCACATGTGCAGGATAGTGGGACACCCCAGACCCAGATCAGTGTCGACTAGACCCTTCTCGTCTTTATCTTCACCCAGTTATGCAGCTTTTGCTCTTAGGTGGGTAACACTGTAACACTGATTTTAGACTGCAGAGAAGCTGACTAAACCCCATTAAAACTGACTGCTGTGAACAGACCTGCAAAAACATGTTGAACAGGGAGCTGCTATATTGTATCAAAGTGTAATTTTGACCAAATGTCACAATGTCAAACATTTCAGTAAGCCCTCAGGAAAAATAAAGCAGATGCAACTATTAAAAGCTTCTTTTTGCACGAGTCAGCCTCCTCCTTTTCTAGCATCCCTGGGTAATTTGTGACATCTAAGGTAAAATCAGTGTGTCTCTACGTGACACACAAGTTCCCAATGAAATCGATGTTTCAAATCACTCCTGCTAATCAGATTCTCTGAAGTGGCTCTATGAAAAGGGTCAACCCTGTTGATCCTGTAAAACCTAAATTACTCAACCCTGGACAGAATTACTATAATAATCATTATTACAACTGTGTTTACGCAGAGGCATTTTCACAAGATTACAGAGCATCTGTCTTGCCAGGCTTCAAACTCTGTGTTTGTGTTAGAGGAACGTTGTTTTGGATGAATCTGGGTACTCCGCTGGCAGCTACTGCACTTTAAAATGTTAATGTTAGAGGGCTGCAGCAAATACAACTCAAAAGCTTGATTAAGCTGTTGAGTGTGCAGTCGCATTAAAGGTCAGAGCAAAAAAACAAAAAGCAGAGTCATATATATATATATATATATATATATATATATATATATATATAATTGAAACATAATTAGTTAATTGAAATTCTGACAGATAAACATCAAAAGCAATAATGGTGGACAAACTGGTGTTAATGGAAATCGCGTCTCTCTTTTACTATTTTTGCCAGCAGCCAAACAGGATGTGGGTGTTAAGGAGCCGTTGAAGAGTAGGTGTTAGTTGTGACTGTAAATGAATAAACAAAGGAGTGGCGGAGTAGAGGAGGGTTTTATTGAGTGCTGCAGCTTTACTTTGCGCCGCTGACCTGCTCAGACTCACTGCCGCTGTTCAGTTAGGATGTGACACAGACATCAACACGAGAGATTTAACGGGTCAAAGCTCATCATCGCTCAGTGTTTCTTGAAATGTTATGAGATTAGACAACTTTTACCCTCTTGACAAACCGAAGGTGACTGTTTTAGATAAAAATGTGAACTGTAGTTCCGGCAGTGTTGTCCTCTTTGCTGGTTTAATCGACAGGTATTTGTTTCACATACCTCAGAGTCGTCTTATCATCTAGTTTCGGGGTCGTCGAGGGCCGCTGTCCTGCACATTTTGGATGTTTCCCTGCTTTTATATGTTTCATATAGACAGTGGACATCAGCATGTCATCAAGGGCTGCACAGGTCTGGTAATGACACAGTCATTTGCATCTGCCTGTGCTGAAGCAGAGAATCATCTAAAACACGCCGGACAGCGGACCGAAGACTCATGATCCGCTCCTGAAATTCACGCTGATGTTGATACGACACACATCACCTTAAGATTCTTCATGTTGCCTTTTCCTGAGATGTATGATAATGAAAGTCCTTCATTGTTTTGTAATGAGTGGTCACACTTTGCTGCTGATGATTTAAAAGAAAAAAACCCACGCTGGACATTCGGTTGCGTGTAAATGCTTTGAAATATTTTTGTGGCACGCTGATGATGTCACTGAGGTCTTTGGACAGTGATAATTGTGCACTAAACGGTAAATAATTTCCAACACAGTCTGGATTTTATCTCAGGATCTTCAGAAACTGATGGGGTTTTTTTTTTTTTTTTTTTTTTTATGGGCATTATCAGCTTGTATAAATTCAGACATTAAGTGATGAATCCCACAGAATCCCTATGTGATGTTGCCTTGAAGCATGCGTCTTTTACTACCATTTGTTCAGCTCTACTGGGCCACTCCGGACAAAAGATCACACTTTGTAGCTGCCAATTTAACGTTGGGTGAATCACTAAATGGCTTCAAGTTGTTCCAGTTGTTTCCCCTGATGTCACCAGTGAAGTAAACTGATGAGTTCTTCCAGTGTGAATAAAACAAAACCGCAGCGACGCAGTGCCACAGAATCGGCCTTCTGTTTGGACTCCTCAACAGGCTCTTTGTGCTCCTAGTTGTCAACACTGAGGATAAAAAAGGCCACAGCCTCAAAACTAAAGCCCCGCTGAGGCTGTGATGCTTTTTCCTTTATCCTGTCTGCTTTTTATAATCCAGTAATTAATACTGTCTGCACTCACTCTGATGGCTTGAGAAAAAATGCCAAAGGAGTAGAAACAGACGTTGTTTTTTCACTGCTGCGGCTCCTTGGTCAGCATATCTGTTCCAATAATAAGCGCTGTGCTTCATTGGTAACAAACTAAACTTAATCAGAAGTGCTCAGCACTTCACAGCGTTTCAGATTGCCGAGGTTGCTGCTGCAGGTAATTTCTCGTTTTTGTTGTTTCCTACGACCTTGTGATTGCAAAAACAGGGATGGTAGTAAACTTTAAAAGATCTGATTTGCAGCTGCTGCCCTGTTTTGTGTAAACCACGCTCCCCTGTCACGCTGCCGTCAGTGACCGTGTCTCAGATAGCTGCTGGGACACGAGGTGCTTGGTAAACAGAGGGGAAGTTGGGATGTGGAGGCAGATAACGGCGGTCTGGCTGTCGTGTGGTATTCTGTTGTGTCTTTTTGAGCTTCTGAAATCCGAGTTTCAAGCCATAATGCATTTTTGAAGGATTTAAACGGGACAACGTGTCTGCTCCTGCAGCAGTACATCCTCCGTCGACATGTAGACAAAAATATGAGGAAACTCTTGTGAGGATTATCCTAACTTAATCCAGTCATGTATATATGATAAATTCTTCTGTCTCAGTTACTGACAACACTTTGGTATTTGTGCCACCGCTGGACATGTTTCCAAACGAGCTTTTTTTACTTTTAAATGGCTAGTGTGAGCTTCCCAGAGCTTTAAATTAACTTGACTTGTTCCACTTGGTGGTACATGTTGGGAAATCTGCAACTATACATTAGAAGTTGAGTTTTTGTTGGTTTTGTTTCACATTTTAAACTTGCCTTGTTTGCTATACTTCATAACCTTAACCTTAATGCTTTTGCAGTCACGGTTGGTTGGGATGGACAGGCAGGTGGATTTTTTAAAACTGGTGTAAAATGCATCAAACTGTATTCAAGTTTATTTATGTTTCTGGCTGGAAAAAAAAACAGTCTTGCATTCGGACATCATGTTCACGCGTGCAGACACCAGTATGCTGCTGCTCGCCACAACTAATCTATTATCAAAGTAATCCTTAGTTACTTCTTACTATATACAGACACACACACACACACACACACACACACACACACACACACAGTGAGTAGTAGCATTATCTTTGAATGTCTTCACCCATTGATTAAGAAGATGAATCAGTCAATATCATCATCCATCAGCAAAAGCCATCATGATTGAAAGCATAAAACAATCCAGCAGTTATAAATGCTGACGGGATACAAGAAACGGTTACACACAGCAGTGACGGCAGGATGCAGTTTTGAGAAAGTTGGGGAGCTGGACGGGATTCAAAGTATAAAAGTATTGGGGGGGGGGTGTCATTTAGATAAGCTTTTTTTTCAGATGGCAACAATTAAGGCATTATTATAAAACAGAGATTAAAAGAGGCCCCTGTGTGGAAATGATTTGATCCAGATTATATTGAGTGCATATAAATGAACAAAATCATGCCATCACTATATCAGAACCCACTCGAAAATGAACAGCCAGCCAGATACATACAAGAACAATAAGAATCATATCAGATGGAAAAAAACACATCAAACATCCACCATTTGGCATATATGAAGGTAATTAAAAACTTAGTGACAATGATCGCACCCAGACTCAAGAGTTAGTGTTTAAAGAAAGGTTCATCAAGTCATCGTCATTGTGTAACACTGACCAACTTAGCTTTCTGTGCAGTATTATGCATTATGAAAATGATTATTTTAAATTTGACTTATTATTGAAATGCATTTCTGCCCCTGTGCAATAAAAGCATATGAATTTTACCAAATGAACGATGATGCCGTCACCTAAAACAACAACAAGCAGCACAGCAGCTTTGTGATCAAAAGAAAACAAATAATGTAGCAGCACAGGAGCTTTTTAAATATGTAGTACAGAAGTTGGTAAAAACAAATTAACAGAGAACTTGATTTCTATAATAATGCTGATAGTTTGATATGTAAATGTGAAATAATTTTATAACATGCCACTACATAAACTTGTGCCATTGGTACCTGTTGTTTTTGCAACAATCCTAAAAAGCAACCAAAAAAAAAAGGTACTCCAAGTAACTGTGTCAATGCAGTTGAAGCCTAAAGCAAATCTATGTTTGGTCATATTGGCGTTATTCAACATTGGACTGGAAGAACTGATGTAAGTGTAAATGTTAACGTGTTGTTTGCACTGTAGAGAACTAGTGAAACAAATACGTTTTAATCAGAGTTTAAACATATTTTCAAAATAATAATTAGTAAAAACTACGAGAGATAAATGTGAAGGTGTATTTTTCCATTATTTAAATTAGAAATGAAGTCCAGAATGAGCTTCGTCTGTCTGTTATACTTAATTCAGCTCCACTTCGGAGCTGCCTGCAGCCTCGATCATCTCTACAGGAGATGATAATTTGTCACGTGTTGCTCCTCGTAATTAAGGGACAGCAAATGTCAGACAGCTGAGCTGCGGGCCACGAGCCCAGAGTTCTGATGAATTACCTGCAAAGATGGCAGCTTATCCCTCTGTAAGTGACACCGGTGTTGGATTACAAACTGACATAACAAAGCTGATTTTCTAAGTGACTGTGTGTGTATGTCTGCTGAGACGGGCTGATAATGGGGCTTTAGCTTTCTGTCTGTGGTGATGTCTCCTTTTGGGTCAGTATAGCGTCCACGCTTAAAGAGAGTTCAATTTAATGTGTTTATTTCAGTAAGGTTTTATTTTAGTTCATTGGTGTAGTGCCAGTCCACAGTGGATGATTTCTGCTGGTTGAAATAGAGGTTCAATTAATTGAAATCATTTTTTACAAGCTATATTACTACCTCTTTGATGGAAACAAAATTCTCCGGATGTTACGGGACTTTATCTGACCGCCTTTTTCATTCCTCCTGAGTCGATGTTTTCTTTAGATTTGTTTTGAAGATGAAAAGATAATTGCAATGTCTGTATATGTGTTTGAATGGAACTACCATAAATATTTCTAATATAAGGCCAAACCTTTCCTCACCACCGGGACCTGGTTCGTCAAGTCAGTGAGCAGAATGCTGTCAGGTTCACTACTTTTTACCGTTTCCCTCCGAACAAGAATGGTACCAGATAATAGATGAGAGAAGTTTAAACAATGATCCACAACAAGTTTGCTTAGAAAAGAAGAAGTAGAAATGAAAGCAGCTTGGATGAGGAATTGAACGCAACCAAGAGTTGTGAGTCAGAGGAAAAAGGAAAAAAAAAAAAACAAAAAAAAAACAGAAGTCTATTGGAATTCATGTCTTCTCTCTTTCTCTCTTTTAGGCATGCTTTCTTTTTCTCGCTCCCATACCAAAGAGGCACAGCGATATATTAATAGAGTCCACAGCACGCCTATGTCTGTGTGAGTGTGTATATTTAGCTTCATCATGGGGTCTGGGCCCCCGGCCCTCCTGCTCTGTTAGTGTGGGAAGAACATCGTGTGGAGCGGAGTCACATACGTACTTCTCACTGTGCTCATTCCTGATACTCGCATGTACGGTTGCTGTGAATTGTGAAACTGGAGTGTGTGTGGGTTGGATGGGGGATGGGGGGGAGGGGGTTCCTTGTTAAGTATCAACTACTCAGAGTAGGTGTGTTTTTGTTTGTTTTCCAGGAACTGATGAGCAGGACTTCTCTGGAGACGCAGAAGCTGGATCTTATGGATGAGGTGTCATACCTGAAACTGAAGCTGGTCAGCATGGAGGAGTCTCGCACCAACACGCACCCGCAAGATCCCACGGACACAAAGCAGGACAAAGCCGAGGTACGTCACGTCAGCAAACCCGTGTGTTTGCTGAGCCAGTGTTTCTCAGCTCATTAAAAAAAAAAAAGAACAGAAAACACAGGAATTAACTTAAATGAGGTTTTATTGGAAATGATCAAAGCAAAGATAAATATTAACTCTATGAATGATATACAGTATTACCGATGAACTGGAGTTGAACGTTGATCGAAAGTGAGGGTGAGGCAGCACAACTTAAAACACCGTTCAGTTGTGCTTTTGGTATCGATACATGGGTTAGGTCTCTTGGTATTTTTACGAGGTTTTAATCACTAGTAGTCAGACTGTCCTACCTGGATACTGTTACGATGGAGGCGTGCTGGTTACAGTCAAGAACTTGTTTCCTTTGGTATTCGAGGATTTCTTTTTCCTTACAAACTTGCTGCTTTTAATGGCTTATAGTTCATTATGTGTGATTTATTCCAGATTTGATTGACTGTGTAGAATAGGTGGACATAACCACTTTCACTCATTGGTTTAAATATGTTGGGTTTTTTTGTTGTTTTTTTTTGCCATCTTGGTCATTTGAAACTGGTGGAAAGTAGTGAGCGTCGGATCTGTGGAAATGTGGAACTAGAAGGAACAAATGCTGACGTAATAACCCACAAAGTGAAGATAAACACACAAGTGCATGAACATGTGGTGGAGGCGTTGTAAGCATGCTGAGGTTGCCGGACACAGTACGACGAGCAGCTCTCGTTCTCAATCCCAGTGCTCCATTATTCAGCATTGTCATGTGTGATATAATTAAGCAATTCATCATTGGTGTCTGTATTTTTGTTTGTGTACCTTTGTGTGCCTTTTCTTTTAATTTTAAAGCAATTACACTCTATTAGGGATTATTTTAATGCACGCGTGTCTGCTGCTGGGAGCTTCAGACATCGATAAGGATCCACGTCAAGTGTTTCTTTGGCTTCGATGTTTTTATGTCTCGGAGGCTGGAGGGAACATTAGCAACATTCATCATGGATAGCTGTGGTCTCAGTAGTCCACCGCGACCAAAATACATGGTTTTACAAACACCAAACTGTCCCCATGAAAAGGAAAAAAACAAAACTGTTTAACTCTGTTTTTGTTTTGCAGCACTATGATGGAGTGTTAAATTGTGCTTCTCAAAGATTAAACAAAAAAGCCAGTGTGCTGTTGCTTTGTGGATGTGGTTCTTATTTATGTGTGTGCTTAACCTTCTCTTAGGCCTCTTCTTAGAGGTTACAGCTTCAAGAAAACACATGACCTCTAGTGAGGTAGAAGAGATCTCTCCCAGGAGTGAGCTCCCAAAAACAGCTGTTAATGTGCAGTATGCTGTCATGCAAGTACTGACATAATGGGGCCCCATAAAAAGGAATATAGATGGATGAATTGATGGAAATTCCTTTGCTCTTCTGTTTGTGTGCCTCACCTGTTGGCTGGTGGCAGATGAGCTCCACTAAAGGGGAGTGTGATCGGTGAAATATGCGCTTGATCTTTAAAGGATCTGGGCACAGCTCTCTTATCAGCCTAAGGGCTGTCACAAAGGAGGCGACGGGTAATTAAAGCATACATAACATGAACCTGATCACTCACAAAGAAAAGAAGCAAATTATTGTCCCAAAAAAAAAAGCGGGTACTGAGTACTGAGATGGACTGGTGAACAGGATAAAGCAGGTACACAAAATTGTTAGATAATGCACAAGATATATAAAATGTTTGAGATTGATGGCACATTCATTTACGATGGCAAACTTGGAGTTCAGATGGAGTCAAAAGTTGATTAAAAAAAGGAAACTCTGTAGAAACCATCACATGGCAGGGTCACACTTTCACACATTTTGGCACGTTTATGGTCTGGGGGTTTATCACAAGCATAACAGAAGGAACACCATTCAAACTTTCACTAGAAAATCTAGAAAGCAAAATTGCAGTTTTAGCTATGGCTGTTGACTTTGAGGTTTGGTTATCACACCAAAACAAAGTTTAAAGACAGGAAAAAAAAACTCAGACAGACAGACAAACACACACAGGGCTTTCCAGCATTGATGTAAACTCCAATCAGAGGATGGAGGATCTGGCCTTCTGTCCCTGAGGGTTTCACTTTATGAGAAAATCTCCAAGCTGAATCTGTAAAACGAGCCAGAACTCGTCCAGTGGTCTCATCAGACGGTTTCAACAGCGCCCTGCAGCCAGCCTGCCACACAAACGGCTCAAAGTGCCAAGTCCACACAATAAAATACATTCTTCCTGAAGCTTTTACACATTACGAGAGTTCAATGATTTAAAACAAACAAAAAAAACAAAACAAAATCATTAATGTTTTAAAAGCGTTTTGAAAAACTGGTCATGAACACTATATTTTCAGGCAAAACTAGACATGTTTAGATCATTTTTCTGTGATTTTGTTTATCTGTGTCACCGTTCAGTCATAAAGGTGGTATCACATACTTTTGTGAAGAAATGAGCAGAGGGCGTTCAGAATATTTATAGTTATAGTAGACAAAATCATGAGGGCAGAAAAGTTGTTTTGTTGGCTCATAAATAACCTCCTGCCTTGAATTTTTATGGTCACTGTTCAAGTCATATTACACATGGCCTGATGTTTACCTGTCAGCATCCTCCAGGGTCACAATAAGCTCAAACGATGCAGGACTATTCCCTCTGGGGACCAAGTCCTGTTCTTCCAGCCGTCTGCTGGACCATGGTGATCGTAATGGACAAACCACAGCTATTACAGAAGTCCAGCAGAACAGCAGTCCAGGTCTCTCAGTCCCACCTGTCTATGCTGCCATCCACAAATTTAAAATCCCACAAGAGAAACATTGAGCACGTGCGGTCCATGCATTTTTGCACCTCAGCTGATGTCTCCAAACAGACCAGCTCCTTTGAAATTTTATTTTCCATGTAAAGAACAACATTTCTTGACTCAAAGAAAAGGAGATATTGTTGCACTGGGAGAATGTGAGCAAATACACTCATTTCTCAAACTCAGGGTAACTACAGAGTGAAATACCCTCCATCTCCTCTCCGGGAGACCGATTGCAAAATCCGCGATGTTATCTACTCTATACCTCCCACCTTCCTACAACAGCTCAGATTCCTTCACCAACAATCAAATAAGTCCCATGTCCCTATAACTATTCATATTTGGGAAGTGGGAAGCCAAAGCCTCCGGTTCAATCTGCAAAACACCGGAGGGACAGCAGCCACCTTGCATCATGTTCAGATTAGGTAAATAGATTAAATGAAAGACCTCTTAGGGTGTGTTTCTAAATCAGCCTTCGGTGTTCATTTTTGAACAGGTTTCCGCTTCGGTGAAGGTAGAAACCGTCTTGAGTTTCTCACTGTCAGGACGCACAAGTAAAGGTGCTCACATGCATGAGTTCCAGCCAAGCTTCGTTTAGCAGTCAGCTTGTCTTCACTAGTTTCTTTGTGTGCACTTTGTTCATTGTGACACCCAGCTGCTCCCTTTTGGCCCAACAAATACTGAAGCTGCTCTTCTAGTTTGCCTGTGTGTGTGTGTGCGCGTGTGCGTGTGTGTGTGTGTGTGTGTGTGTGCGTGTGTGCGCGTGTGTGTGTGTGTGTGTGTGGAGGGGGGGGGCGCTATCATAAGGCATCTGGGGCTGTGCATTGAATGAATAAACACTATACAGCATTTATGACGTGCAGGGGCCCATACTGTGCTCACACACAAATGGAGCGTGATAAGCATCAGCAGAAATTAAGAGCGAGTTGAGGAGCAGAGAGAGAGAGGGATGATCGGGGTAAAAAAACAAAAAACAGATGAGAAAGAGAAAATGGATTAGACGAAAGACAGTAACGACTGACAAGAGGATTAAAAATGTCATGATGTGACGTGGGGGAAAAGGTGCAAAGTGAACATCCAGGACCTCCACAAATGCACACCCTGCAGGATGAAGCTGTCAGCAGGGGCAGATTCTTCGAGCAGATCATGAGGTGATGAGTCTCTTCATGACATTTTTAGTTCTAACATTCAGCTCATCTTGAAACAATAAGTGAAGTTTCGAACTTTTATTCACTCAGGAATTTACATTTTGGAGAAACAGAAATGTCAGGTAGACGGCTTCATTCAATGACAGCGTCAATCAGCATATTACCAAAAACGAAGGTTTAAAAAAAGCAGTAAACTATATTCACCTCGAGGCCTCCTCAGCGGGTGCTTGGTCTTAAACGCACACAAATCCAGCATATCCATGTACACTGCTTTTGTCACGTAACTGTGCAAGCTGGCCTCCGTATACTTGTGGTCTGTTTTTTTTTTTTCTTTTCTTTTTTTTTTTTGTTAACAAAGTGGTGATATGTGTGTTTGTGTGCGTGGTTAGAAACAGCTGTGAGGCTCCGGTTGGGTGGCAGCAGGAATTGCAGGAATGCAATATGGAGCATTCCTGGGGGCCAGATACTTTCACCTCAGGAAACCGCACGAACGCAACACACACAAACCTGCTGCCAACTTACTTCAATTTAAAAAAAAAAAACAACAAAGAAGTGGAGAGCAGGATGATTCTCATTTTAGGAGGAGGAGTCTGTCTTCCTGCTGCTTTACAGGAGAACAAGAAACATAGAGATGGAGTCACATACGTATGTATGTCAGTATCAGTTGGAAGTGTACTAACTTCTTTTAAATGCCTGATTTAAAAGCAGCCCCTCATACATTGGCGGATAACCAGCGTTTACCATGCAGCTCTAGTGTGTCGCCTGCCCTTTTTACATTGACTGACTGAATAACTCGCCTCCAAGGGTACACTTAGTCGCCGGTCAGGCCTAATGTAAACAGAAGTAACGTGGCGTGGCGGGTCGTGGGAGGGATTTGTTGATCACATAACCCAACTACAACCCACCGGGTTTTTTTTTTTTTCATTAAACGAGGAACAAATTCATGAGAGTAACAACAGCAGCAGGACGTCACAGGTAGGGCCCTTTTTTGCAAAATGAGTATCTGGGCGACGAGGAGACCTGCGGCAACTCAGCCTCAGAGCTGAGGACGCCATAAACCGGCATTTGTCCAGAACCACGAAGGATGGTCCATTGTTTGAACAAATGGTCACGAACATAACAAACCAGGGCTTTGCAAGAAGCAAAACCCAGCCAAAAAAATCATCTCAATGTTCATCCATGCTCATTTTGAAAATTACACCTGTCTGACAGCGTATTTCATCCTGCTGACGTAGGGATCATACGTCATACTACACGCCCACACATCTTACGTCATGTTACGCAGAGAACGCCTCCCGATTCAACTCAAGTCGCCTTCAGGCGCAGGGTGGCAGAGAACACGTCTTTATATTACCCAACGCACATGAAACACGTGTTCGTAATCTAGCGATAACGGTGGGATCCAATCTAAAAACGCCTAGTGTGTATGCCTCCCCATTTGCAAATGATAACAGATGGCATCAGCCAGCAGTCAATTTAAAACAACTGTGGTGAAAGAATCTATTTGCTTTTAACTACAGAGTTGTACAACGTGTAGTTTAAAAACACATCTGTACCCTCTCTTCTTTTGGAATACTGATTAGGATCGTCCTCAGATTTTTAATTCATAGGCCTTTTGTATAAGAGAAATAATCCAAACACAAATTTGGTATAAGTGCAGATTTAAAAAGCTTGTTTCTCCTTTAATTTTACTGCTGTTTATCGTATATTAACAGTACAGTAACCTCCCGAAGTGTTGCCTTGTTAAAACTACCCAAAATTAAATTCCTAAGGAAGACACCAGGAGTCATTCAGTTCTGGTCCGTCCTGTGTAGGACACACTCCGCATGTTCTGATCAAATATTACACAGCTTTTAATCACGTGGCTCACATCGGGGAAACCAAATGATTCAATCAGTCAGAAAATCACAGTATTCAGCTGACAAGTGAGCAGGTGGAAGTGCGAATTGTAAAGCAGGGCTGAGAAATGCTTTTTGAGTCCAGCATGGATACTGAACAGAAACCATCCTGATCACAACTGTTCCTGAGAACTGTTAAAACAGTTCCTGCTCTATTTTTAAAATTTGAAGTCTACATACACTCAAGTTTAGGACGATACATGTACAGGTTAAAGTGTTTACATGGCCCTTTTTGTTCTGGGCTGGAACCTGAACTCACCTGGCTGTTATTAGAGTTCCTTACTGGAATCGAACTGCTACGATCCAAGAGATATTCGTGATAAAGTGCTTCTGCAAAAAACTCTAAAATGTGTTTTCTTTCACATTAAATCATGTAAGCGTATTCGTCCTGCTGCATAGTGTGTATAAATGAACAAGGTAGAATATGATGGGATCTAAAGTCGGATGCAGGGGTGCACCTGGTCACGAAGACTGAACTTTATCCAAAAACTCATCCTCTTCATTTTTAGCTGACAGGAGGTGTTTGCATCCTCGGAGCAACTCGCCAAACTCCCTGGGACTGTTTGCTTTCTCAACTGACCCATGAATAACCCGAGAGCCGACTCATCCATCCTTTCCTGTCAGGTGTCACATAGCACCCGTGGAGAAGTAGGGCAGAAGAACTGTGACTTTGCGTTCAGTTGCATATATGAATACGCACCAATCTGTCACAAGATATCAACAGTGTGAGATGGTGTGGCCTGATGCCTTCCCTGCAAGTGCCTTGCTGTCACAATCCACTGCCTCTATTCTGGCTCATTTCGCATCGCAGGTTGTAAATATGGGAAGACTTTTACTTCAATTCTTACACAGGTGTGTCATTTCAGACTTTGATGCCAACTATTCCTCTTCTTAATCAGGGCCGTTTTTAAGGTTTTTACATCGTTTTCTCATCAGTCAATTCAGATGTGCCTTTTTCAAATTCAATTTTTTCTTTTATTGTTTATTTTATGTTCTTTGTATGATCAGCTGGTGTTTTTTTTTTCTACTCTACAATTGTATCAGCAGCTAACAGTGACAAAGACTTGACAACATCCATATCTTCTATTCTGACTTGGTAAACATAAAAAGTAATGCTTAATTTCCCTCCCCTCTCTTTTCCCCTCCCATTCTTGCACCTGTCTTTGAATTATCTCCCTTTGCTTCTCTTCATCTCTACATTTCACATCTCCCGCCACCTCTCATTTGTCGTCCATCCTTCTCAGTGTGTAGTAAATCTCATCAGTGAGCTCCAGGAGCAGATGTGCAGGTTTCAGGAGGAGATAAGCACTCGCATCCAGGAAAAAAGGGCCCTTGAGGAGAAGGAGGCCCATCAGGGGGAGCCGGAAGGACGCCCACCCCAAGGCTGCAGCCCTGCAGTCGGGCTAGCCGGCTCAGACCTGGCCCTGTCTGGGTTCGATTCCTGGAAGCACAATGGAGGACAGACTGTGCACGTAGGGAGACTTGATGGATGAACTCATCTTACCCTCCTTCCCCATCATTCATTGTCTTCTTCTCTCCTTTTTTAACCAGACCACACACAACCCGGTATTTGGACCTTTCCACAGAATCAGACTAACAGCCTCTCTTGCAGTGTGTGTGGGTGTGTGCAGAGTGCCTTTGTGTGTCCACTCTGGTTCTCAGAGGCGGACCTGTGACTGGTTTTCCAAATGCTTACATGCATTTGAGGAGTTATCGATCTGTTAGCATGACATTTGCCACTGGTTAATGGTAGATTCTCAGGAATCTTTTTCTGCCTTTCTCCTCAAATATCTAAAAACATTTGGAACATATCTCAGTCTGATCTTGATTTGCCTTCATAAATCCCTTTAAATTAGTTTTTGGATCAGCTTTCTGTTTTTATGTGATTCGATGTGGTTTGCTTGCATGACAGTTGTTCCTGCGTTTACTAACAAAGTTTTGTGTGCTTCCTCCTACACTGACCAGGTGGATGGGTCGTGTAACAATAAATAATGGTATATAAGGTTTCTCCCAGACAGTGATTTTGCTCAGATGGCAGATGTGCAACCTGGACGACTTCCAGTTGGGTGCTGGGTTCATCCTTTTCCTGGCTGTTGATAACTGCACGCTGTGGTGTCTGTTTCAGGAGGATTATGTTTCCTACATTAACCATTGTTTTCTCCAGCCCTGGAAACCTTTAGAATTGCACTGAACATGAACATGTTTGAATACCCTCCCCATTTATTTCTTGGCATGCATACATCCCAGTACTGCAGCTAAACGTCCTGCTGATCGATGTTGAATCTGGCATTGAGCTAACTGTAATATGCCGTTGTTTGGTTTGTCTGCAGGATTTAATACAAGAAGTTAAGCAGCTGAAGAGCAAAGTGGAGGAGCTAGAGGGGGAGAAGAGTCAGTATGAGAGGAAGCTCAGAGCCACCAAGGTACACAGACTGCTTACATGTTTATGCATATGCCATATGTTTGTTTTATGAGAAACACCTGCATAAAAGAAATCTGATATTCACTTTGTATTAGAGTTGCGGGGCCCAGCATTATGGATAAAAGTGTCTGCATCTTAACATATAATGTCCATTGAAAAAACAAAACAAATAAACAGCTTCAGCATTCACGTGATCTAATGATATCAGATATTTATCATATCTTACAGTATTGTGCACTTATGCAGCAAATCTGAAAATTGCATCCAGCAATGATATAACTGCTATTCAATATAAAGAAAAATTAAAATAACTTTAAACAAAAATGCTGAGGAAGAACAGTGTTGCCTACAGTCCGTGCAATGTTGTCAAGAATATTTAACGTTAACCAACAGAAATCTTGCAATTGTAAATACAAGTATTTACATACATTTTAACAACATCTATTCCCATCTGCAAGTTTGCCGGAAAAACAGTCGAAACCCCAGTAAGAAGATTATGCAAGCTGTTGTACGGAGTAAAAGCACAAGTCACAGTCATGTTGAAGAAGTAAAAGACATTTTCTTTCAGTTCATACTGATAAGTCAGCCAGTTGTTACCAGGTCTTAAAACGACATAAATACAGCGTCCCATGAACACCACATATGCACACTGCACAGGTACATTACGTTGGTTAATAATCCTTGTCTCTCCTAACACACTGCTTTTACATGATTAATCTGAAGGAGGTCAAACTGCCATTGCTTCTCTGTGCTTACAGTACTTCCTTCCTCCTCTCCTCTCCTCTCTTTTCCTCCCTCCTTCACTCTCTCTATCCTCTCTTCTCCTCTATTGAGCCCTCTGTGCGGCTTGCTCTCTTCACTTTCTTCCCGTTCTTCTCTTCACATTTCTAACTCACCTCCTTCCCCGTGTCATCACCCCTTCCTGTCTGCCTCCCTCTAGCTCTCCATCTCTTACTCTCTCCATGTGTGTTACCAGTCGCTCATGACCCAGCTGTCCAGCCTCAAGCTGACTGTGGAGCACACACAGCTGGAGAAGCAGCACTGGGAGGAGCGCTGGCGCAGCGCACAGGTGCCTCCTCTTCCTCATGCTCTTCCTTCTTCTCGCTTCTCTGTGTTGATGTCTTTCCCTGTGATTAGTAATGAGCTCTTTTTTTGCAACTGGCTGACTTCCTCTGCTAGTCCTCTTGTTTTTTTTTTTTGTTTTTTTTCCCCACTCACACTTGTCCTCTTTCTAATATTCTCGGTTTGAGCTTACAGCTTTTCTTTATTTCGTTCTGTTTTGTTGGTCTTGCGATAGCTGAATGTTTGTCTAAATCATAAATATTTAATTCAATTTCAAATGGACAAATAGAAGAAAAAAAGTAATGACTTAGTATCTTCGTGCATTAGTGTCGGTAAGCAGACACAATGAGTATTCAATATTTTGTCAGTTGTTTCCTCGTGCACTCTTTCTTTTTTCTGCACGTTTGCATGGGGAAGTGCAACTCTGTTCATGGATCATCCGTGTTCCTGTGATTCTGCTGGGTTTTTTTGTGCATTTTGTTGAGGAAACCATTATCATCTGCACATGTGATGATGGTTTCCACTGAAAACGAGACTTTTCTGCAGGTCTTTTGTTGTTTGTTTCATTACTCTCGCTCTGTCATATTACTGAGCATCAGCACTCCTAGATAAGAGAAAATATTGATAACGTTATGACCACAGCGCTTTGAGAGTTTAAATAAAGCAATACATTTATTTCTAATAAGATTATAATATGACTGACAGTCGGCTCAGCCACTGGATAGCTGTTATCACTTCCTCGTCTGTAATCGCCTACCGTGCTTAGCAAAACAACCAGCTGTTTTTACCCAAACCCTCTCTGCAAATGCAAATGCAAATGAATAGGCAAAGGTGGAGAGGTAGAGCTTCAGAACAACATCCACTAAGTTTCAGTCTCACTACATTAATTCTGTCGATCAGCCTCACATTTAGGTCTGGTGGTCTGAACAAGAACATGAAAGAAAATAGGGGTCACATTATTAGGGGCACTCATTTGTAACGTGGGATGCTGAAGTAGTAGGACATTTCTTGTCCTGTAGGAGAGACAACTCTAGAGGATAACAGATGTGAGAAGGAATAGGTATGGGATGACATGGTTGTCAGCGATGGATTCAGCCAATCAGAGCAGAGTTGTGTCATTGGGGAGGTGGATCCCAGCTGGTGGAGAGCAACTGCGGTACCTGATCAGTCCTGTCTGCAGCCACATCACTCCTGCAAGGTTTTAATGTTAGGTGTCAGGCTGATGTTGTTCAGTGCTGCCAAACGTCTGACCACATCTCTAATCAGCATCCGTTGCTTCATGGCCGATGTGACACGTCAGAGTAGCTCTGTGCTGAACACTCCTGTTACATTTGAATTATAAGGCTTCTCTTAACCATGCCTTTATTTGGTAGTTGAGACTTGAGAGCGCAGTCTGATACAGGTGCAATATTTTATTGCATTTTTCCAGTCTAGATCCATATTGTTAGAATCTGTCAAAAAAATGTTTCTGGCTGGACAGGTTATATTGGCCTCCGTGGAAGTGATGAGAGGTGGAAAAATGCTTTAGACACTCGACAAAGTGTGAAGACGCCCACAGGTGTTAGTCACGAGGCTGTCACGTCAGTCACAAGAGCCATCAACTGATGATGGAGGCCACGGCACATGCCAGGGATGAGTGATTCAGGGACATTCCTCTTTCATTTGTCTTGCTTTCATCTATCCGTTTTTTGTTTAGTGGGTAGATCCATGAGTCCTGATGTAGCACTACTGGGTTCACTCTGCTGCATGCATGTGTGGAGCGAGCAATGGTGGATGTTGGTTTAAATTCTTGTAAAACTGGGAAGCTGATTCAAGGAGAGACGTGACAAAACCATAAGTTTTTCCGTACTTGTTTAATCTTCTAAACAAAAAGTGACTTTGATGGCTCAAATCCACCTCTGTTCTCACCTTCAGGGAGTAAATCTCTTTAAATGCCATTTTTAAGTTAATACAGATGTCTTACTTGTTTAAATTTACAAAGTTGACAATAACGTGATATTGAACGACATGGGAGACCAAGCCAGTTTACATTGTGTCCCGCAGGCAGAAATCTCAGAGCTCCAGCAGCTTTTGGCTTCCAAAGATGCCGAGATCGAGTGCCTGCAGACGCAGCTGCTGGCCAGAGGCGGCAGCACCAATGACAACGCGGAGAGAGGTGAGGGGCAGCAAGCCATCTGAACAGTCAAAACAGATCCACATGTGTCCGTGCCTGTTTGTGAGCGACAGCCAGCAACGAGCAGGTCTGTCGGCTCCAATTACTGTGACATCTAATCAACATGTTCCTCTCGTTCTTTGCTCTCTGCTGTAGAGGAGGTGTATATCAAGCAGCTGATTAACAAATGTAAGGCATGGGTGTGCTCGCTGCTGTTAGGGGCTCAGTTTCAAAGCAGACCTCTTACCACTTGACAACCTTATTTCCAGATATTCAGATCGTCAGTCAGTGATTTGCAGCTCACAGCCTAGAAAAACAGAAATGTAAGAAAAGACTTTGAATATTTAATCCAAGTAGAGTGAAGGTCAGATGTCTGGTTTGAGACTGTGCCACAACAAGGATTCGGAATGTGTCTGTCATCAAAAAGAAAAGAAAATCCAAATGAAACAAACCCCTGCATCCTTTCAAATCAAAGAGTCTCTTTGAGTGGGCTTTTACGTTAAAAATCTCAGCACTGTTTACCAATATTCTGGTGTGATGTTGCTGTTCTGTGTGAACATAAACATGCAGCTTTTGGAACTCGGAGTTTCTGCTTTATTGCATTGAATGGAGCCTTTACCAGCGGCAGGACAGAGATTTTAATATCCTGACAAGTGAAGAAAGGGAAGAAGTTTCACTGTCGAGGCTGCACACGGCGTCACGTTATTAAAACAGCGTCTCAGAGATTATATAGATGATACTCCGTCAAAGACAGACATACACCGTATCTCTCCTCTCTCACTATCCTTTGTCTTCATCCTCGCCACTTTACTTTCCCGAAGAGCTGTTTGGGTTTACCAGATGTGCTAGACAATGGTGTTCAGTTAGTTTGTAGTCACGGAAATAAAATATTACAGGAGACCCTGTCCAACATTCACATTTTTAGTGCAACCTGCCACCTAACGTGAGTAATTATAGGCATCTGCTCATACTGTCTATCGAGTGTCTGTCGATACAGTAGAACTTTTTCCATAGTTTTGGCATTAATTATTATAAATGTTCCCATGATTCAGTTCAAAAGCATCTTTTTGTCAGCAATTTTCAAAGGAGTATTAAAAAAAAAAGAAAAAAGAAGGAGGATGGGGTTGAAAGGATGTTGATCAACATGGGGTTTGTGCTTGTGTGTTCATGTGCAATGTTTCTGATGCGAGCCTCTCTCATCTTTTTCTCATTTAATGGTGCCCACGCATAGTTATTGTGCATCATTTCTGGGAAAAAGAAAAAAAAGAAAAGGAAATGCAGCGTTTGTTCCAGGTGATGGTGCATGGCCACCCGGGCTGTCATGGTGTATTTGTTGTGCCTGTTCATTTGCATTAGCATGGCTGCCGTGTCTGTTGCCCACATCTCTTCAGGCGTCCATCAGATACAGTGAACTTAATAGAAAGAAAGCCCTGCAAAATCCATGTTAATTTTCCATTTTCTTTGTTAGACCAGGAATACCAGAGGTTGAAGGTGGGGATGGAGTCTTTGTTGGCTTCAAACGATGAGAAGGTAACTCGGTTCACGTCCATTAGTGATGTAATGTTTATTTTAATGTTCAGTCGTAGAGAATTTAATGAAACAAATGAGGCTTAATGCTTCTTGATGTTTTGGGGGCACTAGGATCGGAGGATAGAGGAGTTGACCGTTCTGCTTGGCCAATACAGAAAGATGAGGGACGTTATGGCAATCACGCACGGTAAGACTACCAGCCGTCTCCTAGGGTACGCTCAAGGTTTTTAACTGTTGATATAGAGGAGAAAAGGCAACGATGATGTTTGTTTTGTTTTTTTTTTTCTTTTACCGAACAGGAAGTAGTGAAGAGGAGCTGAGTGGAAGTTTGAAGCTCAGAGCCATCACTCACAAAGCCCACTCTGACATCATCAGATCAGATGTAAGATTGTGTACATTCAAATCTAGTATGTTCACATGTAACGCTTGAGTGGTAAAACGGTTATGGAAATGGCCAAGGAACTTTTACAGTTAAAAGAATGATAATAACTCTACCTTGTGTCTGTACAGATGTCATCCAGAGGTTCTTCTCCACTTATGCTCTCCTCATCTCCTTTTCAGAGAGAAATGGATTCCAGGTACAAACACACCGTGCACATCTGCTACACCCACTAGCACACAACTTAAAACTACTTAAACTTTTTCAGTTTTCAGAACTCCATGGACACGTCGCTGATGTCCACAGGTGACACCAGTTTCCTAAACGGATCATGGTAAGCGCTACGGCAGTATCTGTCCAGTAGAACTGAAACGCATCTGCTCAATCAGACTCCAGAGGTAACAGAGATCATCATTATTTTGTTGTTTTCTTTTTAAGGCATCAGCGCAGGCTACTCTCCAGCAGTCTCGAAGAGTTGCAGAGTGGATCTTTGCAAAAGGTCTGTCAGTGTTTGTTGCCACTGATAAGCTCTTATATTTAAGTCAATCAGCTGCACCAGATTTCAACTTCCGTATCCGGTCCTCTCTTTGTAACGTCTGATATCAAAGTACACTAACTCGGCTCTCTGAATTAACACTGATGTCCTTTGAGTCTCTGTGATTGCTAACCTGCTGCTTGTGTCTTGTCTGCGTGTTCTCTCGTCTCTTCTGTCCGTGCCGGCTTCAGGCTGTAGAGATCCAGCCAGTTGAAAGTGAATCAGACGTAGGGGCAGAGGTACCGATCTGCTGCATAACGACACCAGGACAGTCGATGCACTCCTCATACATTACTGATCACATCAATGCAGCATTTTAGCATTTTGATGTATTTATTTAGTTATTTTTAAGTAAACCTTTCACGATAAAGCTGCCAAACCCATTTACATGTATATAACGCTTTTAAACACGTGCACACCTTATTTTCACTTACACGTTTGGGCTCTTTGGCTGCAGGGGACACAGCTGTTGTATGTGTTTCTGACATTAAATATCTTGCCAGAACAGATTTTCAACCTGTTTTCTTTATTGTAAGTCCTGAGCTGTTACCTGCTTATAAATGCACTTACTAACAAAAAGAGTTTGTGAACAACTCCTGAGTCTTTGAGTCTCACAGAGAGACACGGGGGGGGGGGGGGGGGGGGGGGGGGGTCATCTGTGGGCCAGTTTCTAAACTCATGACCAGTTATTGTCTGCCCTTAGAAAATAAATGAATATTAAAGTCCAGCACAGCAGAAACAAATGCAATGTAATAAATCCACGTGTACGTTTGTTCAGGAGTGAAGAGTAGAAAACGATTCAGGCTCAAACAAGATGAAACGCAACGATTCAAACAACATGCTTGTTAGTCTTTTAACTTGCTTTAAGAAACAGTTATCTAATAATTTAACATGTTTCTCCTAATTCCAACTTTAATGCCCGTTTTGTGTCTCTTTTTACTTTGGTACCACATTATTATTTCCTTTTTTCAATGTAAAAAAAAAAAAGAAAATGTTACAGTATAGCAGAGAAGTAAAACTTCATTCTTTACATTTATAATTAATAGCAAATGTAACTTCTCCAGGACATGTTTTATCAATCACAAACTTGAAAATGATTTTCAAATTTGGTTCTATAAAGTTCTTTTGGTTAATATTTTAGTAAATTGAGGTCCAGGAGTGACAGTAACTAGAGTGACTAAAGAGAGCTACTGAAACATCCTTTAAAAATGTGTTTTTCTTACAAACCTGTCAATAAACTAGATGATAATGATAATGATCGCTGATCAAAGTTTGGGGAATCTGCTCCGGACGGCCCGTGGCCCTTTAATCCCGAGCTAAGTTGTTTCGACAAGTTCAAACTGAGTTTTTCTTTTGTGTAAGTGGAGAAAAGGTTTTTTTTTTTTTTTTTATTACAGCCATGTACTCTCCCAAGTAAAAGAGAGAATCATACCGTCTCCACATACACACGCACACACACACACACACACGCATACTTACACAAAAGGGCCGAGACCCACCTGAAGTGGCTGTCTGTTGTGCTCGGCATCAGAGCTGCCCCCCAGCTGTTTCTCTCCGCTGGCCTTTCTCCAGTTATTCTTTCAGCTGACGTTGATGCCTGGTCAGCTTACAGCATCATCAGACATTCGCCCTCCAAAGAACATTCTGTTATGCAACAAGTAAAAGGCCATTTCACATCATTACTCCCACCAGTGGCAGCTGGTTAAACATAATATAATATAAGAAAAAAAAAACTAACTGTGAACTCGTTCAAGATGGAGAGGAACGAGGTCAAGGTCCTCAAAAATACAATGACATCTTTTTTTTAATTACATATTACTGACACTGCTTAGTCTGAAGTTTTTGTGTGTGTGTGTGTGTTTCTTTTTTTAAACATTATCATAATTTATGTGAAATGTGCTTGAGAAGGCTTAAGAATGAGTGCACTTTTGTTTTGTATTCACTTCAGAGCCCTCACGCAGAGTTAAACAAGTACCAGACTCTTCCAGGGAAACTGAGTAAAAAGAAGGAGCTGAACGCTGAGCTGAGCGGGGACGGAGAACGAGAAAGGGACTCTGAGTATTTATCTCCTGCCAAGCTCCCACCTGCCCAGGACAACGACTACAGCCTGAGTGAGTTTCTGCAAAACTAAAAGAAGCGCTCTGATGTTACAAAGTCTCATTTTTCCAACTGAAGACGCTTAGATGTTTAGTCTTGTGAACCAAAATGAAGAATGAGAGCAAAGTTTGCAGTGTAATACGGAGAGAGTTGGAGGATTACCACGGACGTGTACCTCGTTGTTTCTTAGATAAACAACAAAGAGATCTGCATGACGCCTTGCTGCAGGAGTCTAAAGACAGTTCTGTATCTTCAAACTAATAACTCCTCCGAGAAGAATGACACCTCTCTAATGACTGATGGGTAAATGATGAAGTGACTGTCTGCTAGTTTAGAGAAAAGAGCAACAGGTTGGTTCAGCTCAGAGGCACAAACTCTTGTCTCCTGACACCAGGACTTGTGCTGTGGAACAGAATTCCGGGCTTAAAGAGCGGCGTTTGTGAGATCATTCATCTCACCAGAGTACGTTAATATTGTCGCTTCGGGCTGCTGTCCTGTTGAGCCGATTACGTGTCAGATCAATATTTAGATGTGGCTTCAGATCATTTAAGATCATTGAAGCCTTTGGCCTTCCCTGATGAGCTGCTTTGAGACGTTGAGACATTGATTGAAGAACTGACGCTTGTATTGCTGGAATTGAATGATTTTGAATTGGCATTTATAATGTTTTTATTGAAGTCGCTGTCCCGTCAAGAGGACCTCCCTGTCTGTACTGGTAGTCCAGGAAACCGGGACGCGTAGCTGTGTTTGTGCTTCAGTTTGAAAAACAATCATGATCAGAATATTAAATGAAGACAAAATGATTCCAGTACAATTCATTGTTTGTGTGTGTTGTTTGATATTACAGGACCCGTAACCCTGTTACACGATTAAACGGGTGTAGAAAATGGATGGATGGATGGATATTACAGGAATAAACTTTGACATTTAAATATAAATTACTGGTTTGGTTAAAGGTTGTTACCACTTTTTCCGTAATTCCGTAATTGTTCGCCTGGTCGTGTTTTAAGCCCAGGGTTTCACCACTGAGACGATAATGTTGCGACGCCGCTGTGGAGCTGATTTTAGGGTTGGTGTAAAGGCCGGGTGACAAAAAGACACTCACACACTGGGTGTATGAACTTCAAACGTTACTCTGCCCAACCGTAAAACGGCAGATGCATCCGTGGACAGAGCTGAGCTAGTCGTCTGCAGTCACTTCTGATATTTTTGACCCAGCGTGCCGAGGCTCCAGCCAGTTCCACTAAAAGCCATCAATAACAACAACCTTCAGGAAGAAGCGGCTTCATAAGCAAACGTTCTCACTCCGTAAACACCGGAAAGGCGAGTGGCGTCAGTTGTCGTCTTTAACTCTTTGCAAGGAAGCAAACGAGGACAATTCCTGAAATGTTAAACTAATCCTTGAAAAAGGAAATCATTCATTTATGTGAACAGATCTTTTAACATCACAAAAAAGAGAACTAACTCCATTACTTCTAAATGCCTAATAACTCTCTGCCAACTAACTTTGCTTCCACTGCTTCTTTCTCTGTGCCTCCTTGTGTCTGCTTTACTGTCGGATTGCTCTTATCCCTGTTTGGCTGCAGTCCGCTGCAGGAGTGCCAGCGCTCCGGCTTTAGGTACCGTATGCCCTCACAGAAACTCAAATGCCTTCCCTAACAAGACGCTTCCAGAAGAATCGCCTCAAAAGGCTAATATTCGTACTCTTAAGTCATACGAGCATGCATAGTCTGCGAGACAAAAACCATCAATTATCTCCAGAGCATAACGAGACTTTCCCTGTGACGGTAAAGCCTCAGGGGTGAGCGAAGTCGGGCTGTTTTCACTGCGGATCAAGTAGCACTAAAGCCAGGATTATGAGAACTCCCTCATGACTCAGGGATCTGTCGAAAATAAAGCCCGGCTCTCTCATGTCAGCATTTGCTGAAACTAACAAACGCTTCAAGCCAAAAGGCTTGTATGCACCGAGTCCATAAGTACTGCATCTGCGGTTACGGAGAAAGAGTTTAACGCGGGAGGTTAATCAGGGGGCTGAGAGAACGAGAGGAGCGCTTCAAGGATGTGAGAAGCAAATCTGGGGAGCAAATAGGCAATCTGTCAAATTCACTCCCACATCAGAGTTATTAAGATGATCTGATTTTAGGAACATTGATGTTGGAAAACGTGAAAAACAGGTGGGATTAGTGTAGTCTGTGTGATGTGGTTTCGTCCCTCAATAAGCCACCGCATCAGGGCCTGAAAATCATAAAATAAAAGTGATTTATTTTTCCCAGGTCAGACAGACTTAAACCGGTCTGATAACGTGGCCCAGTCTGGACTGATATTTGCACGTTTGCATGTCCCTACTTTCAAATGTGAACATGAATGCAGCATTTATTTTTAGGATAAAAATGATCTAACTAATGCTGGATTCTTTTTCTTTTTTTCCGGCCTTCTTGTCACTCTTCTCACTTCACTAACCTCCTTTGCTGCAGGATCTCCAGGGAAACATGACCTTTATGATGTTGGTGGGTATTGCATATCAACCCTCGAGTGTGTACTCGTACCGCAGCGCAGACGGACGCTTCAGAGCAGCATAGGTCACAAAGTGTCCGTGTTTTGGTCCTTGTACATGAGTTTGAGATTGAACTGGAAATTTGTCAGTTGACAAACTTCCTGTCTTGTGAGTAAAATATGACCAATAATGAAACACCCATTTCTCATATTGATTGATTTATGGACCGATCTTTGACGCTGTGGTACCCTGGACATCGAGATTCAGCAATTTAGAAGCAAGACATTGAAAGCAGCTGCATTACTTGCTCTGCTTTTGTGTCTCTTTGCATTTGCTTTGCATTTTATTGCATTGAATTATATTCTTTTAATCTTAATTCTTTAATCTTTGCACGTGTTATCCACTGTCCCATTGAATTTGAAGTTATATTTTGTTTATTGTCTAGTAAATAGTTTATTTTCCATGTCTAAACTATGTTTCTCCTGTAGTTGTTTTGTCCTTGATGTCATTTTACTTTGATTGTGTTGCTCTTTATAGAAGAATGAGGTCCACAAATAGGGATAGATTGTTTTTTTTTTTCCTCAAATGAACACAAACAGATTACGAGTGAATGTGATAATGGGAAAGAAAAATGTAACTTAACAAATCTATTTACATGAATGTCCCAATAATGAGCTGTAACTTGGAGCAGCTGATGCTTTTTTTCATCTTGTCGGTGATTTGTCTTTGTTGTGTTTGCATCCACCAGGGGCTTCGGAGAGGCTGGAGGAGTGTATGCTGTCAGACCAGTCCCCGCTGTCCTCTGGAGTGGACTCCGGACAGCAGTCCCCTGTCTCACCCGACAACAGGAAGACCCACAGAGGCATTAAGAAACTCTGGGGGAAGTAGGTCTTTTAAATCTGTTCAGGGCAGATGCACTCCCATAGTACTTTGCTGCAAGTTCATCTTTCCGTTACACACTCTGTTGCTTTCTCCATGTTTTTTTTTTTTTAATTTATTGATTTTTTTTTTATTCACCCGTGTGTTTCCGTCGTCTCCAGGATTCGCCGCAGTCAGTCTGGCAGCCCTGTGCAGGTCCACGACCAAGAGACGGGAGACTTCAAGAGGGGAGGCTTCAGAGCTACAGCTGGACCACGACTGGCCCACTCAGCGAAGACGCGGTGCGTTTACGCATTCATATGTCACTTTGTGCATTGTAACAAAGGGAATTGTTTCTTCAGAAGCTAAAGACCGTTGACTGTCTGAGAGCACATTAGGATTGAGTGTATATGGTTGTAGTCTGTCAGTCTATTTTAAAAATGTCCTTCACGCTTGTTTTGGTTTTTTTCTTCATGTCAGAGATCTAAAGTTGCCATTTTCTAAGTGGAGCACAGAGCAGGTGTGTGACTGGCTCGAGGACATTGGACTGGGTCAGTACGGCCTCCTCGCTCGCCAGTGGGTCACCAGCGGTCACACGTTGCTGTCGGCCACCCCACAAGACCTGGAAAAGGTGCGGGCCCACATCATTTGTTTCGTAATGATACATCTAGGACAGCGGTCCGGCTCCTCACACGATGTGAGGCGTCTCTTGGATTACCTGTCCTGTCCGATGGTCTTCAGTTCTACCTGTCCGATCGTTGTCACGCCTGCCTCTGCTTTTCAACCAGCTCTTTAGTTCCGCTGCAACACTGTCGGTTGTTTATCTCAAAATCCCCGACAACCTTTCAGTCTCTCTTGTTTTTTGAAACCATCATTTTAGTAAGATGATTCACTCTGATTGTACTCGGGTGATGAAAGGCGTGTCTTATTCCCTGTCTGCAGGAGCTGTCCATCAAGAATCCGCTCCACAGGAAGAAGCTGCACTTGTCTATGAAGATGTTTACCAACAAACAACTGGAGAAGTCCGCAGAGCTCGATTACATCTGGGTCACTCGTACGAAATCGCACACAGGCATTCACGGACAGATGTTTTGTCCCAACGGGTGTCTTCATGAAATGTGTGGTCTGGTTCCTGTTGCAGGTTGGCTCGACGATATCGGTCTTCCTCAGTACAAAGACCAGTTTAATGACGGAAGAGTGGATGGACACATGCTTCAGTACCTCACTGTGGTGAGTTTCTACCCAGTTCATCCTTGTATTGTAATTAACGTGCTTCATTGGGATCAAAGCAAATTAACCAATGTTTCCTTTCTTTGCCTTTCCTCTCCGTCTTATCGTAGAATGACTTGTTATTCCTCAAAGTGACCAGCCAGCTGCACCATCTCAGCATCAAGTGCGCCATCCATGTCCTCCACGTCAACAAATTTAACCCCAACTGCCTCAAACGCAGGCCCGGCAATGAGGTACTGCTGGATCAGCGTTAACAGACGAACCATCAGGGAACAAAATAGTTTTTAAAGTGCAACATGCACGTTAACAGCTAGTGTAGAGAAATGTAACCTGAACTCGGCTTTTGAGAGGAAACGAACCCAAAACATGTTAATATATGATACTGTGTGTATTGGTTTTTTTTTTTATGATATTGTTCGTTTTCTAACCAGCAGCTTTTAGGTTTCCCTAACCGTGTGTTTTCCTTGGACTGTGTTCTCGTGTTTCAGAGCCAGTTCACTCCCAGCGAGGTGGTGCAGTGGTCCAACCACAGAGTCATGGAGTGGCTGAGGTCTGTGGACCTGGCAGAGTATGCACCCAACCTGAGGGGCAGCGGCGTGCACGGGGGCCTGATAGTGAGCACATTTCATCGTACAGTTTATGGAGCAAAAAAGACTCGTAGCCAATAAAAAAAAAAAAACCCATCTGACTCCACGTGTTCTCTGATAGATACTGGAGCCTCGGTTTAATGCAGACACGCTCGCCATGCTGCTGAACATCGCTCCTCAAAAAACACTGCTGAGGCGCCACTTAACCACCAATTTCAACAACCTAGTGGGAGCACAGGCTCAGCAGGAGAAGAGGGAGTACACTGAGGCAGCAGGATACACCCCACTCAGTATCACAGCTAAAGTCAAGGTGAGGAGAAAAGAAAAGCCTCTGTAGTAGAGCTGGGAGCAGCAGAAGTAATAGTCGGAGACAAGAAAATGCTGCATTATGGAAAAACGTACACAGTTAACTCATCTTTTCCTACTTGGTGTGAGAGAAAAAGCACCTTAATCTGTGACGAGAGCCCAGTGTGTCAGTTCAGTTTAATCTCTGAGCCCTTGGCTGCGTTTAAGTCTACGAGAGCTCGTGAAAGCAGCACCGCTCCGCTTCTCCTCACAGCTCTGAGACTCTGCAGCCTCAGCTCTAAGTCCCTTTGTGCTGCTGTGAAGAAGAAAAATTGAAGAATAATCCACCAATAAATACACTTGGTACTTGCAGCTGAACCATATATGACCTCGAACACTTAGATCTTAAATATCTTAAGCTCCATGCGCAGTAAATATTTATGTGGGTAAATATTAGCCGGGACGGCAAATAAACAGCAGGGCTGAAGCACACCAAAATAGATTTGTTTGTGTGCGATTTTCCTGCGTCTGCGCCGGTGAGCTGCTAAACGCCATCCTGTAGTGCTTTGTGATAATATCACATGGGCTCTTTGTCAGAGGAGGCTCAGAAGCTGCTATCTGGCGCTGCCTGGTATCACTTTATTACTCATAGCCTGTGGAGGTAAATAAAAGGATGTATATTAAAAAAAGAAGCAACAAATGTGATGGTAAGAGGTGATTAAATAAGAGACCTTTCACCTGCCAGTAACGCCTAAACTGTGAACTGTGCATCTGTAGAAGTACTTGTCAAAAGACATCTCACCTTAAACGTCTTTCTTGCCATAACGGCTCCTAATGTTACAGTTTTACTGTGTTGAATGATTTCTTTGCATATTTGTAATTGATTCTGTTTAGGAGGTGGATGGAGATGCATTTTAGATGTCCACCTGTAATTCAGTCTAAAGGCCAAGGGCTTGAAAGAGGAAGGGAAAATGTGACATTGTGAAAAAGCCATTCATTTATTTATTTATTTTTTATTTCACTACAGCTTAAGAAGTTAGGCTTCTCTAACTTGACCCACCTCAGGAGGAGGCGTTCAGACGAGTCCACAGACTACATCTGTCCCATCGAGTCGTCCTCCCCTCACTCGGGACAGACGGCAGTGAACGGGGTGCAGGTGCGGCCGTACGCCGGCTTCAGAGGCCTGAGCCCCATCCTGGACCGAGAACCCACCAGGGACCAGGTGGGGCCCGAGGACGGCAAAGCTGATGCATCACCCTGACGTCACCTGTCACAACACCCAGGCGACGCTGTGTTAACATCATGGACGAACATGTGGTCACACCTTCCGATCAGTTATCACTGCTGCTACTTCGCTTCCCTTGCTTGAAGCCCACCATACTTCCGCCCATCCCCCTCCTCACCCCCCGAAAGCCCCGCCCATCAGCCTGACCCTGTGCCTTACTCCCGAGACTCAGAGACTCCCAAATAACCCCACCTGACTAATTCATGCTGCAGGGTGCATGGAGACCATGAATCCAGCACACTTGAAGTTTTTCAGTTTCACTTCGAGTCAGATGCCTAACTAACACAACCTCAGCCTCACACCTGTGCCATGATCTAACGCAGCACCTCACGGGGGAGCGCAGCCTCTCTCTGGATCCCTGCGGCATCCCTTCCTGTAATCCACACGACACACGTAGAAGCTTACTGTACAGTATGAAGCCGTTTGTGCTCCAACAGTGGATGTTTTTATATGTACGTCAGGCATCGCATCATTTACACCTTTTTGATTTTTCTAAACCAATAAAGTTATGTGACATGGCTGCAATGAAACTGTGCAATATTTGCATACATTTATGGAGGGACTTTATTTAATATTTATGTAACTGCAGAGGGAGTGATGAAACAGCATGTTTTGTTTGATACCTGAGGTAGTGATTTTAAACTGTTATTTTCATATTTGACTGTAATAGTATTTTTATAGCAAAGAAAATCTGCTAAAGGAAGCTCACATATGTAAATGTTCAAATTTATCAAATCATTAAATAAACAAAGTCGTAAGTGTGTCAAGTTGGCTCCTTTCTTCTAATATTAGTAGTTTAATCTTCAAAGTAAAAGTAAAATGTGACTTTTATTCTTTTTTCCAGTTTTATTGGGTGTAATCTTTTTTGAAAGATTCATTCAATTATACATTTTTACGAACCATTATATATATAAAAACAGAAAAGAAAAGTCAGACTGCGGCTCGTGGAGCCTTGAAAAGCCACACGCCTCAGTAACCTGCATCAGTCACTAACCTGCCTTCATCATCGTCATCCTCACCATCATGGTGGCTGTCATGGCTGTTCATGACACCAGCTTCACCCTCCGCTGGCCCATCCGAGCCGCGATGGCCGATGACCACCGCCATGGCAACCCCGTTAAAGGTGACATGGGGAGTGCATGTTTGACTGCGGCGGTTTGAACCCGCAGGTACAAACATCACACGTCCAGTGTGGATGCTCACACGTGTCCTGTGACAACTATTTAACTGGGAGCGCGGCGCGTCTCTAATTGTGTCTGTGTCTCTGTTGCAGATGGCAAATGCGGAGAGCACCATTTTGCAAATAGAAGCTTTGTCTGAAGGCATCAACAACCTCACAGTAAGAACCAACACACACGGGCTGCTGGTTAATGACTCGTGCAGCTCGCTGCTTGCTGTCTGTCGTGCCAGAAATGTGAATCGCTCAGAAACAACATTCTGCTCCCAACGAGGGAGAGACCCCATTAAAACATCTCACACATGTGTTCAAGATAGAGTAAAAGTACAACTACTAGTGCCAAGCAGGCGTTTTGTTACTTGCTTTTTTATTTGATTTTATTTCACGCTGTTATCAAGCAGCTGTGCTTTTTTTTTTTTTTTTTTTGCTGAAGTCTTGACAGTAACTGAGTAGCTGAGACATAAGGCCTTGGATGACAAATCTGCCTCTCCACTGAAGCCTGCAAAATAAGAAAATGTCAGTAAACATTATTCATAGTATCCTGTTACTGATTTCATAGCGAAATGTTTTCATTTTCAATTTTTGAGTTGATGAAATGGTGCATGCACGACTGATTTGGGATCAGGATCAGGAAAGGCAGAATATGTATTTTTAATTTCTTTTTTAAATGTTTTCCTCAGACTTCATTTTTCATTCGTTTTTAACATAAAACAGATGTTACAAGTTCCAGATTGGATGTTTGAGACATATAGTCATGACGTCATTTCCATGCTGAAACTGCATCACCTGATCCCAGCTCAGCTGCAAACGCCAGCCGCCGCCCTCCCTTCAGCAATCTAACCCATTCCCACTCCCACGATGCTTTGCCCCCAGTACCTGCTCAGCCGAGACGAGCTGCGGAAGGAGCTGAGGCGCTCTCAGACGGCGCTGGTCTGAGGAGCGGTGGCCTGACGTGGTTAGGGCCACAGTTGCTTTCGCAGACCTCACACCTGAACCAGACCTCGAGCTCCAGCCCTAACCCTGCAGCGTGGAAGTGGTCACACTCACGCCTCCTGGCTGCTGATGCTTCATGTAACACCTGCAGTCACAGTGCATCCAGAGGACGTGGAAACGCAGACAGACAATCGCGCATCACTGCCACTCACAAGTCATTAACTACTCTCCGTGTTTTCCTATGCAAGCGACCCTTTAACGATCAAACTGGCCACATCAGTGCCGCTTTATCACATGGGGGATGAACTCGGATGAACGCTGCTTTATTTAATGACGATATGCAAAGAAAAGCGCATGAAGTCTGGAGAAATGTGTTATTCGCCAGGATCTGAAGCACATTACAGATGGAGGTTCTACTATTTCTTAAGATATGCAATGCCACTGAGAAACAGGACCAGACGTCAACGTGGTAAAAGGTTGAAATACGGACAAGAAAAAAGCACATTTGTTGTATAACAGCGAAATGTCACTCCGTTTTTGTATCTTTTTAATGGAATAACTATCCATCAATTTCCGCTTATCTGGATTCAGGTGGTCGCGAGGGAAGCAGCCTGAGCAGAGAGGCCCAGAGCTCCCTCTTCGCAGCCTCCTCCTCCAGGAGGGTACCAAGGTCTATCTATGCCAGCTGGTGAAACCAGCGTGTTCTAGGTCTGTCTCGAGGCGTCCTAACCAGGCGCCTTCACCACCTCAGTCGGCTTCTCTCCATGTGGAGTAGCAGCGACTGCGCTCCGAGTCTGTCCCACGTTGTTTCAGCTGCTTGTATTCTCAATGTCGTCGTCTCGGTCGTGAATAAGATCCTGAGACACTTGCAGCTTGAGGCAGGACGTCACTCCCAACCCGGAGAGGGCACGGCACAGTTTCCTGACTGAATATGTAAAGGAATATTCCAGAGTTAAATCACCCTTCGGTCTGTTAGTAGACGGTGGGTGAGTGTCAACTTTCTTTAGGGTGCAAAATGACATGAATCGAAGTGGATCCGAGTCGGCATAACAGCTATCAGTATTAGACACTGAGGGTAAGCAGCGACGCCAGAAGAGATAAGCCTCAAACAAGACTACAGGTGAACCAAGGTCATTTTAACTTTGTAAAGTCAACTACAATGTTGCACAAACTGCCATCAATAGACGCTAAAGATGGAGCGTTCCTGGCATCTGCTTCCACGGAATATACAAAGTTGATGCTTGTACATTTGTGATGAAATAAGCAAGCTTAAAAGCAGAAGTCGCGACCTGTCGCTCTTTTGCACGCCTCTGTAATTGACTTGTACAGACTTATGACTGCATCCGTGTACTTTTTATACACTTCTGTTGACGTACAAAGTTAAAATGGCCCTACTCACACTATCATTTAAGTGGAATGATATTTTTTAGCTTTTCTTTTTAGAGGCCTAAATTACCAATTTATCCTGTTTGGCCGCTTGCCATCTGGATTAAGGTTAATATCAATTAGAACTGAATAAAGCTTTGTTTTATAAGTCAAAACTGATTTAATTTCACGTCCTTTTGCTCCCTAACAACAGGTTTATAATCATTACTTTCCAGTCATCGAGTAATGATTTAACTCTGGACTATTCCTTGTTTTACAGTAAACAACTTTTGATATATGTCTGCTGTGCTCTTAAAACAACATTTTAATGCCGCTGCGACACATCCAAAGATTTTCATTTAAGTGCATGTCTTCTGGAGTCTAAACAGGAGGACGATACTGCGTGACCTTAGTCATGATTATTCTTCTCTTGTGTGAAATATTGTATACATGCTTTTATTTATACAGAGGAACATGTAAGCAGGAATACCAGACTGGGACAATAAAACGGTGTGTTGAGACATTTAGTTGACCATTAATAAAAGATGAAAACATGCTAAACCAAGAAAAAGACAAAGTGTTCCAGGTTTTTAGGACGGTGAAACTCCCATCTAATCTGCTGATGTAACCTTATCACAAGAGCAAACAATAAACTGTCCTGGTCTGCACGTCTCCGCTGACATCCTCTCCGTGAAGAGACAGTTTGTTGACTAATGAACCCTTTCAGGCTTAACCTCTGCTACTGCCAGTTAACACGTAACAGGAGTCTCCTGTTAACTGAACCTAGTTTGGAAAGATGTTGCGTATCTCAGCAGGGTGGGAAACGGCAGCAGACGATCGACGGCGGAGCTGCAGGAAAGTCCAGACCCATCCTGGTGAGGATTTGTACACACGTTTGTTTTCTTTCTTTTACAACTGTTAGACCTGTTTAACCATCTTGTACAAATGTGCTGCTGCATATACGGACTGTTTTAATGCATAAGGATGTTTACAGCAGTTTACATTTTACTTACTTTGTCAGTGCATCAGGGAGACCGCCCTCTAACCTCCTTCGCTATGGGCCAGAAAACCAGTATTCCCACTCCTAACCTCTTCCAGAGCTTCGGCTTCTTGTCTTTTAAACGCGACTCACCCGGACGACAGTCCTTCGATCAGCTGGCTCTGCTTCGACCAGGCGTTTTCACCACGCTGATGAGCAGGTCCAACAACTGCGCACCTCTCATCGGCCGCTGCATCTCCACGGCCTCGACCAGAACCCAGGAGTACCTTGACTTCAACGATCCAGAAGGCAAATTTCACCCAAGTCCTCAGGTGTTAACTCAGGTGCCTAATTTTATTATCAATCTGCTTTTAATAAAATTGACTTCTGCCCAGTCATTGAAGCTCCTCTTCCTCCGGTAGATCTTCCTGATGGCTTGCATATCTCGGGGTGTCAGGCTCCACGTGACGGACACCTTCAAGTGCACAGCCATGACACCTGAGCAGCGCATACTCCTGGGCGCTGACTGGGTTTGGACCGTGCTGGAGCACCCCACCATGAACCCTAAAAGCCAGATTGCTGTGCGGGTCCTGCACCTTCCTGAGAGGGAGGAAGCCGAAGAGAGAGCAACCACCGCACAGGCCTGCAGCGAGTCTGTTCGGATGGCACAGATGGAGTCCAGCAACAAGGACGCGTGCGAGAGGATGGTGGACTTCTGCACCGCCGTCGGCAAGGACTGCTACGCCCTGTTTTTATTCTTTGGGAGAAAAGATGACAAGAAGAATATCTACGGTGTCCTCAGCAACAACTTTGAGGCAGCAATTGGAAAATGTGACAAGATAGATAGAGATTTGATAGAGAACTTCTTCAAAGGTTTGAGGTGTTTCCATACAAGCTCTGGAATGATGCAGGCAGTTGTCTCCAGGAAAGTGAACGAACCCCTCACCCTCATGATTAGATTTACCTGAAGAATCGATGGCCAAGTACATGCAGAAATGGTGACTGAAATCTAAGGAATACTGGGTAAAAAATCTAGTTATTTTCAGTATATTCAGGGCATTGGTGGTGGTAAAACTTTCACTAGTACAGCAACATAAAAAAATAACTTTTACATCTTGTACAGTATATTTATAAACGTGAGAAACTTCCCAACTGGAGAACTAGACGTGTCCCATCTTGAGATTATAATAAAGAGGTTTTTGAAGAATACCAAGTGCTTCTTTGAGCCTGCGTTATCTGGCCAGCAGGGGGCAAAATCACCCGTTTGTTTAGAAATCTAACAAAAATGGCCCAACTTTTTGGTTGGTTTGCAAAACTTTTTTTTTTTTTTTATGTTATGTAATAGAAAATGATTGCTATTTAGTAAATTTAGGTCTCTTATGGAGAGAGGAGCAGATTAAGCTTCACGGCTGAGAGTAATTTCCAGGTTTTAGTCGGATCCACTCTTGTAATTTCTGGTTTCAAAAGAAAAAGATGGTGATTGCTAAACTTTAAAGGTTGAGAGGCTGTTTTTTTTTTTCATTAAAATCGTCTTTACATCAGAATAATGCATATATGTTCTGAGACTAATATGAATAACATCTTTCATCTGTGGAGGCTGAGGCACTGTTAAAGCAGACCAAAATATTAAAAACAAGAAACGATTTCCCGCCTTTTGCTTGTCTCACGTCTGTGTTTGGTGACTGTTGATGAGGTGGAGTTGTCAGTAGTTGTCAGTGGTAACCGAGCCGAGTACACGCTGGAAACCTGTGTGGGTCAACAAAGAAGGTTTGAGAAAGCTCCAGTCAAAAAAATAAAAAAGATGAGTGCTGCAATAAGCAAAGCCAGTTTTGACATTTGCTTGGCATTTTCTTAATGTTGAGACTTAAATAAAAAGAACCTGAAGAGCAAATGCCTTATTTCAGCCAGATAAATTTGTCCTTTGATGATTTCATACAGACCTGTTTGAATTTGTTGGGACCCTTCTATTAAAAAAAGTGGTCAGTGAAATAACTTTGACAAACTGACAAATGTAGTAGTAATGTATTGACTTTAGACTAATGAAAGTTGTTTTTGAATTTTGGATCTAATTAAAAAAAAAAAAAAAAAAAAAATAATCAAAGTGAAGAAACTGACCCGGATAAATAAGCTGACATCCCTGAAAGTAACGTAACCATGGTGACACGTTAAACTGATCCTGTAATTACGCATCGCAGGTCTGATTATTTAAAGGGTTAAAAGTGGTCACTCTGCTGTTTGGCACCATGATGTTCACCACACTGAACGTGGACCAGAGAAAGAAAAGAAGGGAGTTGACTAAGGAGATCCGACGGAAATTTCTAGACCAGTTTACCTTTACTTCAAGGTAAACTGTGACTACAGCTGCACGTGTCATTCAGATGTTTAGGGTCCATGGGACTGTCGCCAGCCTCGCTGCATATGGCTGAAAAAGAAAACTGATGACTAACTGAAAAGACCGACGATATGAATATTAAGCAAAGAGCCCAGAACAACCTCCAAAGAGATTCCAGGTCAAGGTGCATCAGTGTCAGATGTCACCACCATCACTGTTTGAACCAAAGTGGACGACTGTGGAGGACTCCGCTGCTGAAAGCACATAAAAGAATTCAAGGTGCGTTTACAGGCCACAAAGTTTGTGGGAGACTGTCCTCTACAGGTGTACGCCTGTACAACAGGTGCACCGTCCTCTACAGGTGTATGCCTGTACAACAGGTGCACCGTCCTCTACAGGTGCACGCCTGTACAACAGGTGCACCGTACTCGACAGGTGCACACCTGTGCAACAGGTGCACTGTACTCGACAGGTGTACGCCTGTGCAACAGGTGCACTGTACTCGACAGGTGCACTGTACTCGACAGGTGTACGCCTGTGCAACAGGTGCACTGTACTCGACAGGTGCACTGTACTCGACAGGTGTACGCCTGTAGAACAGGTGCACTGTACTCGACAGGTGCACTGTACTCGACAGGTGTATGCCTGTGCAACAGGTGCACCGTCCTCTACAGGTGTACGCCTGTGCAACAGGTGCACTGTACTCGACAGGTGCACCGTACTCGACAGGTGTATGCCTGTGCAACAGGTGCACCGTCCTCTACAGGTGTACGCCTGTGCAACAGGTGCACTGTACTCGACAGGTGTATGCCTGTACAACAGGTGCACCGTACTCGACAGGTGTATGCCTGTGCAACAGGTGCACCGTCCTCTACAGGTGTACGCCTGTGCAACAGGTGCACTGTATTCGACAGGTGAGACAAAACTGGAACCTTTTGGCAAGTTACATCGGCTCTGTGTTCACAGATGGAATGTTTGGTTGGGAACAAACATCGGACTATTCTGAAGAGTCCTCAGAGTCCGGATCTGAATCCCAGTGAACATCTGTGGACAAAACCGAACCAAGCAGTCTGGAGAAGAAACCCTCACTTTCAAGTGTTCGTCAATATCAATTAGCTTTTCTTTTTTTTAAATTTATTTTATATAATCAAATGTGTACCATTTTTCTTGTAGATTTTCCAAATTCATCTTATTCTTGCATCTTTCCAAACATCACCTGCTCCAGAACCCACAGCGTTAAAACAAATAAGCGTTACTGAGAGGAAGTGTTTAAACTGTTTTATTTACCAGTTGTACATATAGTTTGTATATAAAAGCAAGTTTTGATAAGATGGTAAAAACACAGCCTTATATAAAAAAATGCAAATGCAACAAGCATTTGGACCATTATGTAATCACTGAAGTGGACGTTCCCACGCAGACGTTGACTGACGCAGTAATAACTGCGCCTGCTTCCGTTAAGACTTATACTGTCTGGTGTCTTTTGTAGAAAAGCAGAAGAGAAAAACATAATATCTGTAACAGTTTTCTTCCACAATAAGCTACGACAGTAAATAAGAACAGACAATACTAAGATGCTTTAACTGACTCCCAGTTTAAAAATGTTTTAAAGTCTGCGTCTATCACTCATAGTGCTGAAAGGTAAATGTTACGAGAGTAAAATGTCAGAGTACGGCAACAACACTACAGATAAAAAAGGACTCGCTCACCTGGAAATTAAAGGTAAATCACGGGATTCACCTGCATTAAACAGTCTAACAGAAGATTACTGTTGAAGTGGGACGTTTCACAAAGTAATACAGTTTTTAAAAGGTGCAGGAAATGCTGATTCAAATCAAATCAAATCCATCCTCTCCAGCCCCTGAAACCAGCTGCTTTGAACAGAATTTTAAAGGCAGGTTTCAAAGGGAGCTGTTGTACTGCATCCCTGAGGTTTCTTCACAAAAACACGTCAGACGTTTCATTAGGCCACAAGATAAACGGTCCAGTTTGGTAGAAAAGTCCTTAGAACCTTCTCAAGACAAAGAAATGACATTTCCCTTCGTGAAACAATAACCCCAATGACTTCGCAAACTTATGACATACATTCTTTTGCTTCAACCCGACATGTTTAAAAAAAAAAAAAAAAAACATTTAAAAAATTTTAATTCTGCATTTTTGACACTTCAGCTTATTTACTTTGCATGGTCTTACTGTGTGGAAGCAGCTGCATGGGCCATGCAGGCGGACACAAAACATCTTCTCTGAAGGACTAAACATTTTCATATTGTGGACAAGGAAAGAAATAAGACCTCAGTGCACAGTGGGGTCATAACGAAGCACGCACACACAGTCATTTTTTACTTTTTCAGCACTGGAATGAATCGTTTTAGATGTTGAGCTGATGTCCAACTGTATGAAACTGAAAACATGTTATATTGTATTCTTGTTATAAAAAGATTATTCTACTTTAAGGAGTCAAATAAATCTACGATGAACTATAAAGTTACAGAAACTAATTTTAAAGCCACTCTCCTGACCAAACGGGGGCAGCACATCAGTTGGAGCAACTCTGTTATACAGAGATGGAGTTAAAGGGAAGGAACAGGCCATTCTAGCCGACTACTCGCACCATCTCTTTGCAGATTTTAAGCTTCTACCATCTGGTTGCAGATATACTTTGTCGAGGTGCCGGACAAGCAGGTTTAAAAATTATTTGTTGTAACTCTCAACAGCACTTGGTGACACGTCACTGTGACTCTGTGTGTATGAACATTGCTGACAGTCAAACAAACAGCCCATTTGGGATTATAAAGTTTACCATCACAAGAAAGTTCATGTGTCCTGATGGGAGTAAGACCCAACAAAGTCCACCTCTAATTGGACAAAACTATTTGCCATTTGTGACTCATCCACTTTCATCAGCTCCGTACTGCCAATGGCTCTTCTGGCTCTACACGCCCCCGTGTGGTCATGAATGGTATTGTTACATGGAGCTGCTCCAATAAAGCATTTGCATCTGGACGTTTGTCGTTAAATGCAAGACCAACGGCTCCTTCATTAAGCTGTGCTTGACGTGACCTGCTGGTGAGCGAGACTTCGCATTCCTAGTTTCTAAAGTACATTTATGTCAGTGCAGCATGTGCTTGCATGTCTGAGGACGTGCGCGCCGGGTGGGGAGAGACCTGCGGCGCGGCTTACAAGGCCACATTAACCGGAAAAGATCCACGTTTTACGCAACGTTATTTCAAGTAAACTACCAAAGATTTACCATTTAATTACGCTGCACACAAATATCTAATGTGAAGACAGAGATAAGCTGTGTCAAATAAAAGCATCAGTTACTTTGATTTAAAACTGGAATTCACATTGTCTCGTGAGCGTCAGCAGCATCCATTTTTATGACACGAATGTTTTCAGAAAAAAAAAAAAAAAAAAAAGGTAACGGTAAGGGACATGGTATTATAGTTCATCCTTCACATCTGTTTGTCTCTTATGTTCACACGTGCACGCGGCGGCGGGGTCGTCCGGTTGAGGTACCAGCTCCATGTCCGCGTGTCGCGCCGGCTGTCCTTCCTGTCGTGCAGAGTACTCGTGTAGTACTCTGAAGTAGTAACAGTACAGTCTGCTGGGCTGCAAAAGCTCTCTGGCTGCCGCCTGCCCAGCTTTGGCGATGTCTTGGGCTTCGGCGTCGTTCTCTCTGGCCCATTTGATTTTCTCCAAAAGGTTTGACAGGTTTCTCTTCACAGAGACGTAGTGAGTCCCCGCCTTCAGCTGGCTGTAGAAATGTTCGTAATACTGCGAGTCCTGTTTCAGGACCAGACTGTTCCCCAGCATCAGGTAAGGGAACCGATACGCTGCAACCGTCCCATCCACGTTCACCTGGTATTTGTACTGCAACAGGGAGACAAAGTGTGGCTACTCCTGATATCAAGTTCTATTATATGTGATATACTGGTTTATGCTGCAACTGGAAGCATCAAACAGAAGGTTTGTCATAAAGAAAAAAAAGAAATATACTCAAGTTGTCAAATCAATGTGGATTACCTAAGAATACATCTAATAACCAAAATCAGTATAGATGTGTGATAAAATGGTGTATTTATACACATTTCCTCACCTTAAAGAAGTCAAAGAATCCAACAAGTGGTGCTTTTCCCACATGCTTCTCCCTGTCCCTGAAGAAGAACCACGCCGTGATGCCTGCGTCCAGCAGCTCCGGGCTTTTCTTGGACAGCGACACCAGCTGAAGGCGCTCCTCGCGACTGTCCCGGCCACGGAAAAATGCCCGCTCCGTTTTATTAGCCCACGGAGGCCCTGGCACGAGGGAGTCCAGACATTACCACAGAAATCCAGCATACGAGAACACATGGGGTCTAAAAGGTTGTAATAACAGAATTTAAAGACATGCGATCTGATGTGAAACTGAAACAAGAGCATGTGCAGGTTTTAAGGCTGAAACTGGCAAATATTTTGATCACTAGTGTAACTTGTATCACTTTAGTGCCATGCCTTTTTTTCTTCATTCTTTATTGATTTTACACTTCAGCCTATGATGAAAACTGTGATGAGAACCTATTTTTGATTCACCGCCGTCCTCCAGGTCCCTGACACGATGCGCAAAAAGGCATCGCACTCAACTCACAAGGCTACGTGGCGCATCCCAACAGAGGATACCCCTAACCCTAACGCCTGACCCAAACCCCTGACCCCAACACTAACCCCTGACCCTAACGCCTAACCCTAACCCCTGACCCCAACACTAACCCCTGACCCTAACGCCCAACCCCTAACCCCTGACCCTAACCCTAACGCCCAACCCCTGACCCTAACGCCCAACCCCTAACCCCTGACCCTAACGCCCAACCCCTGACCCTAACGTCCAACCCCTAACCCCTGACCATAACGCCTGACCCCTGACCCTAACGCCTGACCATAACGCCTAACCATAACCCCTGACCCTAATGCCCAACCCCCGACCCCAACGCCCAACCCCCGACCCTAACGCCCAACCCCCGACCCTAACGCCCAACCCCCGACCATAACGCCCAACCCCCGACCATAACGCCTAACCCCCGACCATAACGCCTAACCCCTGACCATAACGCCTAACCCTGACCCCTGGACCTGTAGAGCCAGGACATGTCACAGCTCCTGACAAATCTTCTGAAAGCATTAGAAGACCATCAGAGCAGTGACAATCCACCCTCAGCAGACCAAATCCATTCAGGTATCATCCTTTTTATATGCGGGTGTGCGTGTATGTGTGTTTCTGCATTGTGCATTGATCCATCTAAATAAGTGATAAGTATTTTTTGATTGGTCTTTAAATTAAGAGGCAGCGTCTTGAATGAGCTTTAATGAAGATGAATGGGAGCAAAACTGGGGTGACATTTTTTAGACTTTTGTTAATAGTCAGCTTATCAGCTTGAAGCAAACACACAGGAAACAAACCTCTTGTGGCTGATAAGAAATGTTTTTTCTGCGCTGCAATCGAGATCAAGTTACAAAATCACAGGAACAAATCACAGTTCGGGGCTTTAAGAGGTCACGGGCTGTTTCAAAGTTGCATCCAATGTGAAGACATTTCAGCACCATGACAACCTACTAGATACCGCGAGGCTCTGAACTGGAAACATACTGCAACAATCCTGGAAAAGTCGCACTGATCTCTGAAAGAACGCCCCGCTTTTGTTGCACTATCGTCGCTGTATCCTCCCTTGTGTGGATATTTGCTCACTCCGTGCAGACCCAGAACAAACAAAAGTTCTGTGCTCCAATAAATCTAAAGTAATGCGCAGCTCCATGCTGACCTTATTTGTGTAGTTTATTGTCAAGCATGTCTTTTAGGGGTACAAATTATACAGTTAGGGGGGGAAAAAAATAAGACATTCCACTTTGCTGGCAAACAAAACAACATCTCACTTGTGCTTTGACAAGTCAAAACATGCACAAAAATACGTTACAGTGTAATTACTTTTAAAATAACAAACTGGTCACTGCAAGTGGTCTCTAAGTAGCTGTTAGTGCCTGGGGTAATTATGAGAACTTAGTCCCCATAAACCGAGACCTGCACACTTCACGGGAGTGTAAATTACCTGTGTTGCCTTGAACAGACAGCAGGTCATTCGTGACACCTCTCATGGTCTCCAGAGTGGAGTGTGTAACCTCATACGTGGGGAGGACAATGTCCCGTGTGTCCGTGGAGCCGCACCACGAGAAGATTGGAACAGCACCCTCCGTCCTCGTCTCTAGAGGCCAGTCTCCCACATTAATGAAAAACTCCACATCAGGCACCCTGACCTGAAGAAGGAGAACGACAAACAAATCAGCAAACACACGTCCTGTTGGCAAAGACTTTGCATGATCAGTATAGACAAAATCCCCGACGAGCGACCCACCTTCCTCGTTAGAGACAGCAGCATTTCATCAGAGAACATCTTGAAGTCCGTGTATTTTCCGAGTGTGCGCCGGTACACCTGGTTATTCATGATGGCGTAGTGAACGAGGCCTCCTCTGTTGGCAAACCTGCGAGGCACTTCCTGTCTGATATGTCGCAGGTCCACAGAGGGAAAAGACTTGAAGTCTGCCTGAATCTGAGGTTCCTCAGTGGGACACTGCATGACGGTCTTCCAAGCCAAAGCATCGCTCTCCGGGCAGTCACAGTATTCATGATAAACCGGACCTAAGGATTACCAAAACAAAAATATCAAAAAAGGAGGTTGAAACATTCTTCTCCTTTCATCCAAAGTACTAACGGTACTAAAGAAGCTTAAAACTTTTTAAAATTCCTTTAATTTTCTTTTTTTCTCTCTCTCTCTCTCTCTAAAAGTCGTATTAGTCCACATAAGTCATCAAACTAGATGATTATGGGTGTTTTCTTAAGTGATGGAGGGCCAACCTGGGATGCTGAACGGCGACCCGGCAACAGCAGCATCTCGGTGGAGGACCTGGACCTGCAGGCCCCGCAGAGCGGACCCGTAGAGCCGGTACCGCTGCAGGAACGAGCCGTCTCCTCGGTCCAGGGGGGGAGGGACGTGGATGCGGACGTACTCGTTCTCGTCCAGCGGGCTGATCGTCACTTTGAACGCATCTTTACCTGAACAACACCCGTAAAAGTCATTTGGACCATTTCTCTTTCGCCGCGCTACGTGACTTATTCACGACCGCCCCACAAAAAAGGAGCGAACGTGTGCGTTTTGTTAAGAGCATTGTAACTTTTCTGTGAGATAATTTTGCCGTCAATTACTGATATTAAACAATATCAAAGTATTAACCTTGAAAATAACGCGAACAAAACGTTAAAGCAAAAGAGGTTCCGCGACGTCTGAAGCCGATATTCGGAAATGTGTCAGTTGTTTAAGTTGGCTTAAAAGGGGTGTCACGACGGAAAATAAAACGCATGTTTGACTGGATTACCTGGGGACGCCGTGAGGTTCCGTCCCGTCCGGCTGACCGCCTGAATGAAGAAGAAGCGGACGGGTAAGCCCGCGGCGCGGCTCAGCCCCGGACCCCAGACCAGGCACCGCTCCGGACTGACCCCGTCGCTGCCCGACGCCGCCAAACTCATGCCCATAAGTAGCGCTGCAATTGTAAGTTCGAAGAGGAGCCCGCTGTGAGACGCGTCGGTCGATCCCTCGCTTCGTTTACAGGCCATGTTTCTTCATCAGCACTTTAAACTACTGAACGACGGCTGTAAAGTTTTCATAGAAACAACTACGCCGACATGTTGGCGGTAAGATACGCCCACCACCCGATGAGGCGTTCACGGGCACCGGGAATGTTTTTGCAAGTCTTTTTCTTATTCGTTTATTCTTTTTTTTTAAACAAACACTATAAAATTAATACATAATAAATATTATTATCAATATGGAAATAGGTCAATTTGTTCTGGAGCTTTTGACAATAACTGTTTCTGTGACGCACGAAACATGGGTTGGGTTTTTACGGACTCACGTAAACTTGCATTCCATTAAGGAGATAAAAAGCCACAATCGACTTTGAAATAACTGACAAAAGTAATTTATAATAATTTACTGAACATTGATTAATGAAAATCAATCAGTGCTTTTTTTATTGTGGTACATAGAATCACAAATTACTTAAAATTAAAACCAATGATACTAGCCTTGACAACTTTGTTGTTACTCTCAATTTAGTTTTTTCTTGTCCAACCCTTTGATTTGAGGCAACTGCTGCAATCATGCTGATCTGTTACAGTCAATGAGACTTTTGTATCTGTAGTCAAGTATGTTGGTCCACTACTCATACGCAAACTGCTCCACCTGTCTCAGGTTTAAAGGGTGCATGTTACAGGATGCAGCAAAGCAGAACCAGAACATAACCGAGACTCCTCCGTACTTCACATTAGTACAGTGTTTTTTTTTTTGGGGGGGGGGGGGGTATGCTGTATGTTTTACTTATACCTCAATTTGTCAACAGTTTTCCAGGGAGGTTGGACCCTAAACGTCTGAATGGAAATTACAGCTGTAGTCCTGGGAACATCAAACCACGTGGATACGGTTTTCTAGCCTTTACCGTTAACATGGTTGTTGAGATTTTAAAATTTATTCATTTAATTAAAAATAAAACACCAATAACAGAAGAATTATTTTTGAAATGATATTGTTGAAAAACATTTTGCTGTTGCGATTGGATTAATGTTTTATATAGGATTAATAAGTGCAAGTGTGCCAACAGGATTGAGTTCGTGTCGGGTTTAGTTGTTCCATCTGCATGACCGCTGGCTTTTAGGGATGTCGCTGTATTTAGGAAAATTGTTGTGCAGAAAAACAAAACTTGCTGGAAGATTTTATTAAATTCAGCGCTTGATTTTGCAGCTTTATTCCACAAACAAAAAAAAAAACAAACCCTCCTTAGACTAGCTGGTGATTTTGATGCCGGTTACGTGCAATAAAGGCTGTGGTTTGTGGGTTTATCTACAATGATAATAGAGAAGAGAAGACCACTAGTAGGAAAAGATATTGTCTTTTCTGTGTCCCAGTTTGTCCAGATTTGGCAGACAGGCGTTCTGGATCATAGGTGAGGGTCCGCAGAGGACGATGAGGACGTCGCTGGACGGAGCCGGGAGGTGGTCCTTGATCATGCCGCAGGTCACGTATCCTGAGCTGTACCTCCACTCTAGAGGACGGGACAAAAGAAAACTGGTTTGAAAGCCATTTGATGTGTTACCTCCTCACTGTCTGCAGTTACTCAGCAGATGGAAGTCAAGCGGTTAACAGCAAGAAAAGTAGAAGAGGACCTCTGCTCTCAGATGAGTCATGGTTGCTCAAAGAAATGAAATGTGATGAAATTATCTACTCTGTTTTGATCTTCATGTTTGAATAATAATGACTTTATTTGTCGGCGTCCGAGAGGTCATTCAACACAAAAGAACATGAAGTGGTTTGTTAAACCTGTCCTTTCATCCACACATACTTATCTCTCGCAGAGGCAACCATAATGGCTTCACTAAAGAAGAACGAGCTCAGAAACCTCCTCTATGTGGAACTAATGGAGACGTGACAAGATGATATACAAGCAGCTTTCAAAGGGCTTCGGAACAAATTATGCAACGATATTATGCGCAAAGATTATGCAAGAGTAGTCAGGAGTGTTTTGCTGAGCTACTGTAACACCTTGTTAGGACCAACTCCTTCCTTCCAGCCGGCAGGGATTTTCTTCCAGCAGAGTCTTTGTTTGGCTTCTCACTCTGAATATTCAACAGAGAAATCAAACGCCTGCGTTTGAAGGTCCCTTCAGCCCCATGCAGCCTGCTCCTCCACTAATACTCACGAGTACATCCTGTTTGGTAACATGTTTTAAATTAAGAAGGTCTCCAGCAAAATCCACAAAATCTGTGTGATGTTGTGAGCACAGCAAATTTAAAAAGTTGTGCATATATATACTGAGCCACGGTTATTTGTATTTTTTTTACCCTTAAAGTGAAGGTTTAAAGTTTTATTGGTGACATTGGCGTTAATTGGCATATATTGGTGTTTAAAAGTCATTAAGAAAAAGATGATATCAAGGTAACATTTCTTAACCAAACTTGCAACATAACCTATGTAACAAAGTTATTAAACCGACGTGAACGCGTCACAAACAGAAACACAAGCAACAATGTAGGTGCACTTTTGTCCATTTGGAGATTTTTTCTTAATCTAGAAAATAAAATAAGTCATAAAGAAAAACAAATATTTAAAAAGTGCCTCAAGTATTTGTTTCTTTTTTTATTCCACCTGGAAACCAAATTCCCATAAACTGAAGACGTTGCCTGGTTAGGATACGTATAGTTTAAAGACATATGGTTAAGTGTTGGCTGTTACTCAACTGAGCAGATACAGAGCAGCTGATGCATAAAATTAAGCTATTTTCATTTATTCAAGCACATGTCCGTACAACAGCAGATTGAATATGCTTTTATAAAAAGATAAAATAATAAAACAGTCTTAGTGTTTTCAGTGTCCTCATATTTTCTAAAGAATTAAAAAGCTTTGACATTGAACAAAAGTGTTAAAACTAAACAATTAGACTGAATGATGCCGAAATGCTTTGCGTTAATGCATAACAGAGCAGAGTCCTTGTGAGACATTCAGTGGTTTAGTAAATGGCTGCAGAAATGCTCTCTCACCCTGTGGAGGTTTGTCCAGAGTGTACCAGAGCGAAACCTTGTCAGGATGGCTCTTCTGCACCTCCTCCAGCTCCTCCCTCAGTAAAATATCTTTCTCAGTCTGAGATGCAGAAAATAAAACAGATGTACAGTCAAAGTCATAATGAAGTTAAACTTGAGACACAGGCTGACCTGGTTGGCAAATATGAGAGAGCACTTGGTGTTGTCGCTGGGGTCTGATGCGATCCTGCGGATTAACTGCAGCATCGGAGTGATACCTGAAAAAGACGCAAACCTCAGTGAACTTGAATAACCTTTAGAAAGTAGAGACTTTAACCGGGTATCATGTCTGGTAGGGTTAAACTTTAACACACTCTTTGTTTATTCTCATTGTTATTTTACGCACTGTACACTGCTCGTCTTATAAGATAATTGTACCCGTCAGAATATATCTTGTACGTGTTGCTTATCTACATGACATTTGTGACCTCCTTATTTTCAATAAAAGCCTCAAGAGGCCATCAGAGGGGGGGTGCGGACAGAGACGAGAGCAGCGGAGATGTGGCTGAGTTCTCTGTCCGTCCTCCGTGATGATGAATGAAAAACTTACTGACTGTCTTTCTTCCTTATTGTGTGTTTAATAAATGTTTAGGTCGTTTAAAACTGACAATGTCCTACTGAAAAATAAAACATCTATTTTGTAAATGATTGTAGGTTTGAGCACATTTAGAATGCAAAAAATATGTTTTTTTTATTCCATCTTTACAAAGATTGATGTAACGTTTGACTAAAACAGATCCGCGTACATTATGACCATGGCAGAATTGTGGCGTGTTTAATAGAAATGTAAATGGACCTGTTCCACCAGCGATCATCCCAACATGCTTAATCTTCTGAACCTTTGGCTCCGACTTCTTGTTGGCTCTGATGGCAAACTGACCTGATCAGATGAGACAGAGACATGACTTGTCAAGCGCTACTGAAGACAGATGAGCATTGTAAGACAGCGCCATCTGCTTGTCAGAGCATGAGGGTGTGCTGCACTCAAACGACCCGTTCTTATTCTCTTCAAATCAGAAAAACACACCCTCAGACCTGTATTTACATCCTCAGACCCACATACACACCCTCAGACCTGTATTTACATCCTCAGACCCACATACACACCCTCAGACCCACATACACACCCTCAGACCCACATACACACCCTCAGACCTGTATTTACACCCTCAGACCCACATACACACCCTCAGACCCACATACACACCCTCAGACCTGTATTTACATCCTCAGACCCACATACACACCCTCAGACCCACATACACACCCTCAGACCCACATACACACCCTCAGACCCACATACACACCCTCAGACCCACATACACACCCTCAGACCTGTATTTACATCCTCAGACCCGCATACACACCGTTGCCCTTATACACCAGGAGTCCATTAGGTCCTCTGAAGTCAATGGTGTCTCCAATAGCCATGTTGTCCAGGTGTTGAGACATCTGCCCTCCATCTGGATAAGACGGGTGGCTATTTTTGTAATAGACCTGGAAAAAAAGACAAAAAAAAAAAATGACTTTCATCTTCACATTTTTGTGTATTTTCTTTTTGCCTCCTATTATGCGTGTGTGCAAATACCTGCATAACATAATAAAAAAATATAAAATAAAAAAAAAATGGAATGTAAAAATGATAATAATTTTTTAGAAAAGGCAGAAAATCAGCACTGCTTTCTAAAAAGCCACGTGAACGAGCCAGTAGAGCTAAAATGTTCTGGAGCAAAAAAAAAAAATAAGCCTATCTGACCTGCTTAAAAAAAATCCATAAAACACATTTAAAATAGGTAAGAACTTCCAAAACAGATTCTTTGAGTAGATGCTGCAGAGTCTTGGTTATCTTTGTATAAGCATCCATAAAGGAGAAACAAGGGAGCGAAACTGATTATTAAAACTTATAGATACTAGTGAAATCCATTCATGGAAACATGAATCTCTAGTGAATATTTTGTGGCTGATGTCATTTGCAGAGAAGTTGCAACTAACCAAGTATGCAGCAGACTCAGACCTGCTTTATTCACAACAGAAAGTTAATGACTCTCTACTCAACCTCATGTTGCAATTCCTTAATGTTGTTTTTCACTTCTAAAAACATTCAACAACTGGTCATTACAACCCCTAGTACTTCCTTAGCAGTTTTCATAACAGTAATTTTCCATCCCTCTCTTAAATTAAGTATTGTTCCATGCATCCATCTTCATCTGCTTATCCGGGGCCGGGTCGCGGGGGCAGAAGTCTAAGCAGGGATGCTCAGACCTCCCTCACCCCAGACACTTCCTTCACCTCTTCCGGGGGGACCCCGAGGCGTTCCCAGGCCAGTCTGGAGACATTGTCTTTCCAGCGTGTCCTGGGTCTTCTCCGGGGTCTCCTCCCGGTGCGTCCCGGTGAGTGAAGTCTTTGACACTATCTCACACAGCATTATCCTTGACAGAACAATCATCTATCGGAATAAGTGACACATACCTGAACAGTTGAAATCATACCTTTCAGGCTGCACACAGTTCATACAGATGAAACATTTTTGTTCACACTCTTTTCCAGTAACCACAGGTTTTCCCCAGGGTTCTGTCCTTGGCCTACTTCTTTTCGTCATTTATTTACTCCCTCTGGGCCATATCCTCCATAGATTTAACATCGACCTCCACTATTATGCTGATAACACCCTGCTCTGTGTCCACCAAACCCTCTTCACCCCTTCCACCCACCACCAAACCCTCTTCACCCCTTCCACCCACCTCTTCATCGGTCATATCACTCCTTTCTTGCAGCGGCTTCACTGGCTTCTGACCAAATTGCGCATTGAATATAGGATTATGCTATTTACATTCAAGACCATCCACGGCCTCGCCCCCCCACTACCCATCTGAACTTTTACACATTAACACACCATCTCACAGTCTCAGGTCATTGTCCTCCATCCAGTTCACAGTATGGTCACCATGAGCTCCAGATCTTTCAGCTCCTCTGCCCATCGTCTCTGGAATTCTCTCCCACATCCCACATCAGCAGTACGGGCTCTTTTCAGACTTTTAAATCCCTACTGAAGGCTTATCTTTTTAAAATTGCTTATTCGTTGTAGTTTTTTGTTATTGTTTTGCTGGTTTATGTTGCATTGCCCTGTATGGTTGTTGTGTCAAGCATAGAATATCCTTAATAGTTCTACTGTGAAAATGAAATTTAGACAGAATATTAGTTTAGTTTTAAATATACTTAAATTCATGTCATGAAGAAAGGCTAAATTATTTCTAATGTATATCCCTGGAAAGGCTTTTTCTACAGGATCTTAGTAAATGTGGTCCACTGATTCTTGGTCAGTTTCATGGGTCCCTGTGGAGACCAACAGCCCTTCACTCATGATATCATTCATTTGTTGCACCAATAAATCCATGGCTGGCGGTACCACCTGTGTTGAGTGTTTTACCCCTCGGAGGGCACGACTGGAACAAGGACAGAGACACGTGTCTGCTGCACTCGCCGTCCATGCATTGATTGATGCTGGGAGCGTGAATTTATCGATGATGATGATGATGAGGGCCTGCCAGCATGACTGTGTACTTCATTTTCATCTGAGTAACATGTCCTGTTGTGATATCCTGTAGTTCATCACCTTAACCACCAGATCAACAAAGCCCTGGTCGTCATCGCTGGAGACTGGAGTGTAGGCTCTGACCACCAGACACCCGTTCACCTTGGCTGACAGATACACGTGCTGACCTGGTGTGGAGGACAGAGGGAAGACCAGAACTTTTGATGCCACTTACTCCTTACTTTTCCATATTTTTATTATCATCTTGTATTACTTATCTAATCTTATTTGATGTTTTGATGATTAGTTGTCTTAATAAGTGGAAACATGTAGCTGAATTGTAAGTAAATGATGATATTAGGTATTCTCATGTTTTGACATTATTTAAAGAATCTGTAGGCTGAAGTTCAAGAGATGTGTAAAACCCACTAAGAAACACTACAAAAAGTCACAGATGTGAGAGTGCAACTGCTTACGGCCCAACAAGATACTTTTTTATCAGAGGACTGTTTCTTTACCTACTGGCAGTCCAAGTATATGAGACGCAGATGGAAGCCCAAAGTGAAATTTCTTTGTGTCGTGACTGATTTCCTGCACAAGGACACAGACAAATGAGGACAAAAACACAAAAACAGTCCCGTCTGTTCAAGATTAAGACCGGGTGTTCTTTATGTTTATGCAGGAAGATGATGTGTCCTTCAGAACCTACGAACTGTGGCACAGGGCACTCCGCATTTAATTTGTACAGTAATTTATAAAATAAATCAAGTCCTACAACTCTGTGAGACTTGTGAAGTTTAAAACGGGATGCAAAAGAATGAGAGACTTATTCTCTACAAGACAAAACTCTACAAGACTTTTGAGTAAAATTACAGGAGTTCCTCTCTGCATTTCAGATAATGAACATGCCCGTTTATGTTAGTTAAGTGGGAGTGCGACCGCTTTACTATAATTGTGTAAATATTTCCGCCCACCTGTTTGCTTAGAAGGGTTAGTGGGTATTTCACCATGGGGTCCTGCAGAGTGATGGGCCCCTTTCGTCTCTCACCTGCAGAGCCTCGCAGAAGGAAGTACAACACTGTCGCAACCACGGCAGAGATTGCCAACAGCACTGGGATCACCTGCAGGACACGAGGCACTTTTAGAGCGGCTGCTGTGCACAAAGAGGTGACGTTTTGCAGAAGAGCTGTAGCTTCAAATGCAACAAAGGGTTTGTTGAGTGAGATTCAAGCATTTTAGCATGCTTCATTCGTGAGCTGAGCAAATTTAGGTGATGTAGATTTGGGCTGAATAATGTGTTGAGAAATATGGAATAAAGATGAAGGAAAATAAGGAAAAACATTAAATCTCACCAAGGTCTGCTCCATAGCTGTACAATCAAGTGTCAAGTAATCAAGTGTGCCAGAGTGTCGTCCTCCCACAACCCGAGACCAGAGTCCACACACGGTCCAGGCAGTGAGAGACACACACACACACACAACATGGGAGTGGTTTACTGCTGGGGGAAAGGTGGCCGGTCCAAGGCACCAATAGGGAAGCAGCTGTGATCGTGATACAGGACTCAGAGGTGGTGTTGGAGGACCCAGAAGAGCCTTGAAATCACACCACTGATGGGGGGAGAGAGAGAGAGATGCACTATTTTTATTATGACTATTCGTCATAATAAAAATATACTAGATAGGAATAATACCAAAAAAAAACAAAAACATTATTCCCACTTATGTAGGTTACTGAAAACTACATTTACAGAGGTAAAATATTTTGTTTTTTTATGTAAAGTTTCAATGTGTCTGTCATTAAAGTAGGAAAGAAAAACAAAACTAAACTTAGGTAAAGCTATTTGTTTATTAATTTATTCTGCTGTTGGGAGTCGATGAGTGATCAGGGACTGAATGCCGAACTTCACCCATATTCCAGCGAACATTTGTCTAAACTCCCCCACGTCATCTTCAAGGTCTCATTAGTTTAGATCTTTAATTTAATCTCAATACATATATGTCTGATAAGTCCATCTGATCATAAGGATTATTTCAGGATTATTTTGTGGAATATATTTTATCTTGTTGGTTTTTTTTTTAACCCAAAACAAATTGATGTAATATTACAGGTGAGAAAAAAATAATAACCACAAACAATTCACACAACTGAAGACAGAGGGACAAACTGGTGTCCAGCTAATCTTGTGTAAATGTGTCGTCTCAACATAGAACTGGGCCTAATGTTGTTGGTAAGCCTTTACAAATAAAAAAAATGAAAAAGAGAGACATGCATGTTGTAGAAATACTTAGCGTTTTATTTTAATAAAACATGATATGTGGCAATCAGCAGTGAAAGAGACCATGTATGGATAAGTGAGCATGTTGCATAACATAAACCAAAGATACTCCAGCCCTCCACTATGGGATGGGTGGAGTTAAATAGGGGAGGGGACACAGGACTCCTAAGGTCTGTGTCATGATACTGCAGCAGAGAAAGAGAACAGATGTTACCACCAGCAGACCGTCGCAAACTAAAACTACATTAAACCAAGGGAGCAGAAAAGTAACAACAATGGATCAATTGCTGAAACGTTTCTTTTTTCCAAGCGCCACTATTCAGTCCCTGAGGCTTCAGCGCTGCCGTCTTCACCGTCTGAAGCCCTGACCTCATGTAGCAGAGGCTCCTCTGAGCCTCCTCTGATGCCCTGGTAACGCTGACCTCTGCTGCTGGGATCTGCAAGACAGATGTGCATCAAAGCATAAAATAAACATTTTAAGACGATGATGAAGAGTCAGTTGTAGCCTGAAGCCACGCACGCATCCGTTTCAGGCTCCTTTACGATGAGGTACACGCATTTAATTGGTGATTTCCTGCATCCACAAGAGTTCACAAGAAGCTGGGAAGCAAAGATACACACCATCTCTCAAGGGTTTCAGAACAGGATGTGCAGAATAGTTTTATGTCACTCTAGGAAACGTTAATGGCTGCACTATAATGCTTTTAATAGCCATGTTAAATAACAATCCTGCTGTAACTCTAAATCTAGTGGTGCATTAGGAGACATGCCAGAGACCCTTTTACTTAGCACTCGCAGCAGTTTATGAGGTTGAGTCACTGCGGCTTATTTTGAGCATTCATTACTTTAAAGACGTGAAATGCCTTCTTTGCTATTATGAGAAACACCAAGTACATAAAAACAAACCAACAAACAAAAAGAAAAACACTTGTCTCCTTTATCAGGTGCTGCAATGGTTTTCTTGAGCTAGACGCTGATCTCTAGCCGCTAGTGTTAAACCGCTCCGTGGTCAGGAAATAAAATTCACACAATGGCAAATGACAAATCTGGCAACCGTGAATAATACCGGGTTCAACTCAGCCTCCGTGGGGGCGGTGCACCCCCCGACCCGGGCCCTAGGGGTCCGGGTCTATATCACAGCTCCTGGAAGCTGGAGAAAACAAACCCTCTCATAATTTGTGCACAGAAGAGCCCGAAATGTGAGCACAGTCTGTTTAACAGCACCTATCATGCAGATTTATAAATGTTGCCCCAATCAGATTAAGTCATAGTTGCTAAAATCTTTACAAGACCGGCTGACTTTAGTGATGTAGTAGGTGTAAAATATTGAATAAAATGTTGTGCTGGTTTTATTTTCACCCTCAGATGTAACTTTATGACCTGCAAATCTACAAGTGGATCACCAATATTGTCCCCAAGTGTATTTAGGGTAAAACTCGTCACCAACCGTCCACAAACGTCATCATCAGCCGCTTCTCAGAAAACTAGGTGGAGCATTTTTACGGACTAAGTTAACATGAGTGGCACTTCATTTAAGCATCAAAGTGGAGTGGTAAAGCGAAAAGAAAAGGAAAAAAGAGAGCAAGGAAAAGCCAATTTACCAGAACTGGACACACACACTATTTCACCCATCCAAACAATCGGAATAAGGTGTTCCAGTCACTCCCATGGCCACAGGTGTATAAAATCAAGCACCTCAGCATGCAGACTGTTTTTACAACTATTTGTGAAAGAACGGGTCGCTGTCAGGAGCTCAGTGAAGTCCAGCGTGGAACTGTGATAGGATGAAACCTGTGCAACAAAACCAGTCCTGAAATTTCCTTGCTCCTAAATATTCCACAGTCAACTGTCAGCTCTATTATAAGAACATGGAAATGTTTGGGAACAACAGAAACTCAGCCACGAAGTGTTAGGCCATGTAAACTGATGGAGCGGGGTCAGCGGATGCTGAGGCGCATAGTGTGAAGAGAAGCCAACTTTCTGCAGAGTCTGACCTCCAAACTTCATGTGACCTTCATGTAGCGGAGACCGAGAGCCAGGCCTTCTCGTCCAACAACACTTTCGGTTATATAGTATATTTTATTTGTCATCCTGAGATGAACCCGACTTTTTTGTTGGCAGTGATTACAGAGTGTAAGCCTCGTCATATGTCCTTTAAATAGTTGTAAGCAGGACTTGATATTTAAATTGTGTTCGTGAACACGTGGGCGGCTGTGCCAGTTTTACTAAACTTTATATCTACTGATACCAGCTCTGAGTTGAAATAGGTGAAGTGGGTGTCAAAATGATGCGGTCGCTGTCAGTAGTGCTGAACTGCTTCGAATGTGTGTTGTTTTATTATTAGCGGCCATATAGCCTAATGTTTTTGTTGTTCTCCTGGTTTGTTAGGCTTCGTGTCCGCTTGATGACATAGTCGCTCTCCATGGTGCTGAAGCTTGTCAGCTCCGCTGTTGTGGGCATGTGTATGTAGTTGTAAAAGGATGTTATCATGAGCTTTAGTATTTGGGTTTAAAGGGCCCGGTCATTTGCCCCCACCCCCGGCTCTGATTTGTTCCGCTGGTGGTTCAACTCACAACTGTATGAAGATACTTTACAACCGCACTGCCTACCGCAGACAACTCAAAACAAACAGAAAGAGAAGTATTAGATATAGAGGTAAAAATGTAATAAAAAGATAGGCGAAACAAACGTGTCAGATGTTCCTTTTTCAGATGCCATTTTTCAGACGGTTTCTTTCAGTTCCCACCCACTGCCACTAGATGGTGCTCTAGTAACGCGCGTAATCACGGCCAGGCTTTACAAGCAGTTTTTCTTCAACCAAGACTTCAAAAAGTTGTTTGTAAAGTTTTGAAGTTTAACTTATTACTAATTAAGCTGATCTATTTAGTCACTTTAGACGTTTCAGACCACTTCTGAGTGACATTAACACAAGAGTTATTTCTTAGATAGTTTAACTTAGGTCTGTGAAAGGAGGTGGATGTCAGGATGAACTTTGACTCACTTAGAAAAACTAACAAAAGTGCCTCTACTGAGTGCAAATGTTACAATGAAAGCAATCAAATTAAACAGCTTAGACAACAAGAGAATCATGCAAAAAAACCATGACCAACATTTTGAGGTAAAGATAAGCAATAATCATATTGTTGGCTGTACATCAGGCTATTTTCCACATATCTAAATTAAAAAATTTCATTTCATTTCATTTCATTTTTGTTGTGTTAAATAGTATGATATGCCAGAGTTAAACAATAATAGAAAACTAATTTTAAGGGATGTGCCGGCTGTTTTGTGTGTTGATAACCGTCTCTGTCCAGTGAATTTCCAATAAATGTTGCATTCAAATGCAGAAAAGGGACTATTAGGAATATTTGGTCAAGGACAAATAATCACAGTATTGTGTTCTAGCTTTTCAAATTCAAAATTAACAAATTGAATATAAACGCTGCAGGTCAATGCAATTCAAGATAATATTTAAATTACCATCAGTTGATAATTGTGGCATACGCTGTATTGCCAAAAGTATTTGATCATCCATCCAAATAATGGGAATCAGGTTTTCCAATCACTTCCATGGCCACAGGTGTATAAAATCAAGCACCTCGCAATGCAGACAGTCCTGAAATTTTCTCTCTCTTAAATAGTCCACAGTCAACTGTCAGCTTCATGTGACCTTCAGATCAGCTCAAGAACAGTGAGCAGAGAGCTTCATGAATGGGTTTCCATGACCAAGCAGCTGCATCCAAGACATACATCACCAAGTGCAATGCAAAGCATCAGATACAGTGGTGTAAAACACGCCACCACTAGAGCAGTGGAGACATTCTCTGGAGTGACGAATCACGCTTCTCCATCTGGCAATCTGATGGATGAGTCTGGGTTTGCCGGTTGCCTGGACAACGGTACTTGTCTGACTGCATTGTGCCAAGTGTAAAGTTTGGTGGAGGGGGGATTATGGTGTGGGGTTGTTTTTCAGGAGCTGGACTTGGCCTCTTAGTTCCAGTGAAGGAACTCTGAATGCTTCAGCATACCAAGACATTCTGGACAATTCCATGCTCCCACTTTTGTGGGAACAGTTTGGAGCTGGACCCTTCCTCTTCCAACATGACTGTGCATCAGTGCACAAAGCAGGTCCATAAAGACCTGGATGACAGAGTCTGGTGTGGATGAACTGGACTGACCTGCACAGAGTCCTGACCTCAACCCGACAGAACACCTTTGGGATGAATTAGAGCGGAGACTGAGACCCAGGTCTTCTCATCCAACATTCGTGTGGGATATCACGAATGTGCTTCTGGAAGAATGATCAAAAATTCCCATAAACGCATTCCTAAACCTTGTGGACACCCTTCCCAGAAGAGTTAAAGTTGTTATAGCTGCAAAGGGTCATATTGAACCCTATGGATCAGGAATGGGATGTAACTTGAGTTCATATGCGAATCAAGGCAGGTGAGCGAATACTTTTGGCCTTATAGCGTATAAATACTGAAAAGGCGATTGTTTTAGGAATCAGCTTTTAACCTCCTGCTACTCTTCCTGCTCAATTGTTCGATAACTATCACTAATCCAATGTGAACATCTTTGATAATGTTCAAACGCTGCGTAGACTTCAGATAGATTCATGTCACGCTTTAGCCGAACACAGACGTTAGAAGACACAATCCATCAGTAGGGTAACACGGAGAGCACACCTGTCGCCTACACTCTCTCCGAGTCACTGCACACCTCAGAGGGTGGAGCCTCCCGTTTCACTGGCTGGGAATAGGGCGAGTTGGGTGGGGGAGCCATTAGACAGGTATTGGGTGTGCTGGGTGTATAAGCCCCAAGGACAAGAACGGGCAACAACAACAGGCAGAAGAAACAGACCTGCTGACAGTAATAATAAAGAACAATCCAAATAAAGACTGCTATAGTTGTTTTCCTTTTCATACATAAAGAGGTCAAATAGCCTCAAAAAACACACAGCTGCAAATTCCTGTTTCCCAGGTTCTTTTGTCTTCAGTGGGAACCCGCTGAAGGACATTCAAGTCGACGAGCAGAACTACCCTGAACACACAGTACAGCTGGTGAACATGCAAAAACGCTGAATGAGGGGCTTACACAGCATGTTTAGTGTGTGCACGTGGCATGTGCTCACAGTAGGAAGACTCAGAGGATGCAGAGGAAGATCTCAGAACAAGATCTTCAGGGTTGGACTAAACTAAAACGTGGATGGGGTAGTCTTTATAATCAGACATTTCAATTGTCAGGTGGACAAAAAACTCTTTTATTGCTCTCTTTATACCAGAGCTTAAAATCTATATATATACATACACATGTATGTTTTATATTATACAAAACGTAAAAAGTTAAATGCATCTCACATCTCAGTTGTAGCTTCAGTGTTAAATGCCCCACTGCTATTCTAAATGCCTTTGTTGGAGCCACTGGTGAAATACCATTCATTCCTCCCACTGGTGACCGGCAAGCAGCTCCACAGCAGAGTTTTTATTGCCGTATCCAGGGACTCCTCAGCAGCAGAAACTAAGTTTTAATCATTCACTCCCACTTTCCTGTTCCCCTGTTCCTGTTAAACATCACACTGACATGCAGGGACAAAGATGAAACAAACCAGAAGATGCTGAGCGGCGCTGGTTCCCTGAGAAGATCCCTCCCTCGTCCCATCCCACGTCAGCTGTTCCAGTCTGATCATGCAGGTCTGCAGGAAATGAAAGAAGGCAGTTCGTCTGCAAAGGAGGGACTTCCCTCTGATCAACTCTGCCTTACAAGTGCTTTACAAATGAACAACATTGACAGTGTTGTTTCCTCACCAGTACTGTTCCATATACGCGATGCCTGTGTGCAAATGAACCAAAACACAGAGTAGACTTGTATCAGCCTTATTGAGCGCTGTGAACCCTTGGGTTCATAGCTTTCCTGGGTCTCGACCCCTTCCTGGATGGATGGTGCTGGATGGTGCTAAAGGCAGCAGCTAATCGGCGGAGCAGCTCACGCAGAGCCGCAGACGATCTTGGCCGACTGACTTCTGCCTTGTGGCTCCACTAGCTCTCATTACTTAAATCTCTATTTATTAAACAAGAATTTGGTTTAACTTCACATACTGTTGTTCGTTGCCCATCTTTCCCAGCTTTTTCTGGAGGGATGTTGCATTAAATCAATTCATATTTTTTTTTGTTTGTTAGTCTTTATTTTTCCAGCCTTTGTTGTCTATGTGCTTTTAAAAAATCTGTTTTAAAATTGTCCTTCACCCAACCCTTCCCTTAAGGGATTAATAAAGCATTTTTTAATGAAATGTTCTGGTTTTAATAACACTGTAGTCAGTTTGTATTTTTTTTTTATCTTGTCATGATGGAGAAACATGTGGATCATTATTAAAAAAACAGACAATCACTAAACCATAAATGCACTTGATGAGTGCTTAGAGTGACTTGTGTGAAACGCACAAAAATACGATCAAACCTGTGATCCTGATAAAGGTCAGTGAAGCTCTGAATCCCCTGTGTGTGATGCTGCTGTCTGACGTAAACTGAAGCACCATGACGCTGTGGTGGGACAGGACAGGCGGAGGGATGGCGGCACCACACAGCACAGCTAAACATGACACAGACATAAAAAACCCAGAAACCTTATTATGCCGTTTTTGAGTTTCAATTACATGGAAGAAAGACACGCAGAGCAGTGACACAGGCTGACAGACATAACGGTGTCTAGTTTATCCATCCCACCGATCTCCTCCGTTCCTTCAACGTCTCCCAGGATGGTGAGGGAATCATACGAGCATCTCTCCGACTCCTCCAGGTCAAAGTCAGTAAAGTCCAACTGAAAATAAAGCTCTGATTACACAAAGCTCCCCAACGTGGTGGCATCACACGATAAAGGTCACCGAGTGGATAAGCGGTGCACATCACCTTAACAACGTGACCCTGGGGGGCGTACACAACCCAAGAGAGGATGCAGACATCGCTGTAGGACCGAGGATAGTTTGGGCTTTGGAGTTCACCCTGCTCCCTGATCAGAGTCATAGTCCCACATCCTGGTCGCGCACATGCACACAGCAAGGAAGTTACGCCAGTTCAAAAATACATCCCAGCTTATCACACATCTTTACAAAGAAAAACAAAGCCATTTTATCAGTAGCTGTGCTCTTCCTCTTCAAATACAAACCTGCGACTGGTGCCATTTACAGGTCGTCACAGCAACACACAGCTACATACAGCATATAAAGAACGAAAAGGTGCAAGTGGTTGTATAGATAGTGATGTGGCGTAGAGTGAGAAGAGGACAGAGAAACGTCTGCCACACTGTAATGAGCTGTGTGTTTGTTGGTCATTCAAACAAATACTAAGTGCATGTTTGTGTGCTTGTGGTGTGCGGTGCGTTTCCCACCAGGGTTAGGGTGTCCCTTGACAGCACGGTGCCTGACTACAAAGCCACTTCCTCCTATGTTAATGTCAGAGGAGAACAGAAGGGTTGCATTCAGGGAATTCTGTAGAAACACAGAGCCTGGTAGCATGTGCCCGCAGAAAATCCCTGTAAAACAGGAAAACGGAGCCAGACGATGAAGGCGGGATTCAGTGTTTGTTCAAACGTTTCCTCTTGCTGCATCGTTGTTTCTCTCGGGCTAAGCAAACGACTCTTAAATACCAGCAGGAGAGCATTTTTACAAATTCAAAACCGGTCCTCTGGCACTGTTGGATAATTCTTCTGTAGTATGTGAGATTGAGAAAATAATTCCAGGCACAAATTCACTTGGAATTTGTTTCCCCGTGTGGTTTAAAAGAAGAGGTTAAAATAAGACAACTTTATAAGCTACTTTAAGCTGGCCTGCTGAACAACTACGTCTGCCTACTGACGCTTAACAGAAGAGTCCTTTGTGTTGACTTTAGAACCTCTGGAGTTTGGCAGGGATCGTTGAACACGTTTCACCGATCACATCTGTGATTAGGTTCGAATGCACCGACCCCATGCAAAGAAAACTCTGGTTGCTATGCTTTGCAATGCTGAGGAGCTTAAATTTAGATACGGTTGAGGGTTGGACTAGATTATAGTAAGAAAAGCAGAGTTTATGGGATAAATCTAATAAAACTGTTCTACGTTGGCATGGCAACACCTTCCATCACTTTTAAAGTGGGGAAAGCCTGCGAGCTCAATGGTGACATGTTGAGGAGTTGCAGTTTGAAGCAGCGGATTCCTGATCACGCTCACGAGGTCTGGAAATAAGATGCAACTCTCTGCGCAGCTTCCAATAATTTATTTTGTCCAGCTCATTAAGGGTTGGGAATCCCAATACTCACCAACGGGCATGCGGGCGCCAACTAGAACAGTCAGCCGATCGTTCCGACAGTACGAGTCATTCTCCACATCGAAACGATCAAACTCCAGCAGGATGCTATTGCCTGGAGGAACACTCAAACGCCACAAGCACAACCTGCAGAGAGACCACACAAGCTGCCACCACACATGCTGTTTTACTTCCACATTTAAATCCTTAAAAGCCCCGCTAACTGATTTATTTCACCATCTTTTGATCAAATGCTGAAAACTGCAACACAACAACGTCGTATGCAGGTTGTCGCTTTGGGACCACATTTAAGATCATGGATACTTTCTTCTCCTCTAATGCGACACTCACTGGTTGTTGTCATAGTGATCACCAGGGAGGCTGGGGTTTCTGATCACCCCCTCACCGTCGGAGACGGGCCCATCTCTCACACTGCAGAGTCCTGACACACAAACACACACTAAACATCAAAGAAGCAAGTGCACCTGATGACATGAATAAGAGTGGCGACGACGAGAGGTAAGAAACTCACTTTGCAAAGCCGTTCCCTGCTGCTTCTCAGCTAACACGAAACACAAACAGATGGAACAGGAGAAAAATGAGACAGAACAACGGGAAGCATGAAAATATCCTGGGAGAAATGTACAAACACCTTCAGCAATCAGGAAAAAGGAATTCAGCCAATTTATCTTTTTTTTAATTAATTCAAGATGTATGAATATACCAGTACTTTTCTCTTCCAATTTGAATCTTCTTCGTGAGAACATTTAACACCATCTTGAACTGAACTGAAGGAAACCCACAACCACAGGCGTATCCGTAAACATCCCCCAACTGTTCGCCTTCATTACTTCATACCAGCGTAATAAAGACAGCGGTTACCGTAAAAACAGCGTTGGATTAGTTTTATATCACAGTGCAATTACAATTCAGTGTAATTGTTTCCAAATCCAGGTCTTTAAGGGCAACTACTCCATGTCTTAGGCGTTTCCCTGCTCCAAGAAACCTGATTCACAGGAATGGTTCACCATCAACGTCTGCACAAGTCATTTATTAAGCCATTTATTTGGACCAGGTGTGATCAGGAGCAGGGAAAACATCTAGGCCAAGCTCTCCTTTGTGGATTGTTTTGTGGCAAGAATGTTTTACAGCCAAGTAAACGCATTCGCACCTTCACGGAGCTCCACAGGAATAAAGAGCAGCGAGGAGATGTGGCAGCAGCGTAGACCGGTTCTCACGCCCATGTGATGTTTTGCCACTCGCTTGTGTTCACAACACCGGTGTTGCCAGAAACATTTGAAATCAAGTGACCCTTGATGATAAAATGCAAAAACACTTGAGTGGATGTGTGTGTATGTTGGTATTTGATGAGATCTTTTCTAATAGAGTATTTTATTCATACATCATGCTGATTATGTGTCCTGTTGCTTAGCAACATGGGATGCACATATGCAACGTGAAACATGGACATTTGTGGCAATGGCAAAGACCCAACCACTGAACACCTACAGAGCAGAAACTGGCCGCAGCAGCAGCGGGTCTTCAGAAATGACAGCTGCCACCACAGTTCGGCCAACGTGAACACGTCAGCTCAGAAGCCTTTAATCAGACAAAAGGCATTTATTGAGAAGTAACACTTTTGTATGGGTTGATATCCTTTTTGTTTCTTTTATTACTAAAGACACGTGTTAAAAAAATTTAATGGCAGGTGTTGGCAAAGTCAAAGAAGTGACTCAATCATCCATTATCTATTCCCGCTTACTCCGTCTCCGGGTCACGGGGGTCTGTCAGAGCCTATCCCGACACATAGTAGGCGGAAGGCCAGGGTACACGCTGGACAGGTCGCCAGTCCATTGCAGGGCCACATACAAGACATAAAACACATTCACACTCACATCTACGGGCAATTTTAGAATGATCAATCAACCTACCCTGCATGTTATTGGACTGTGGGAGGAAGCCGGAGTACCCGGAGGGAACCCACGCAAGCACAGGGAGAACATGCAAACTCAGAAAGACCCACTGGGCCGGGAATCGAACCAGGAACCTTCTTGCTGTGAGGCAACAGTGTGAACCACTAAGTCACCGTGCTGCCAGAACTGACTCAATCGCAGGAACTTACTAAATACAAACCTCAACATAGGCAAAAAAATAAAATAATAATAATTTCATTTAAGAGGGAAGACTTCTGCAGGTTCAAACTTGGACTACACTTGTTTACCTACTTGACCCTGAAGTAATTTTGATCTGAATAACCTGAGCTGACTGAAAGATGTGCTTGACTGACGGGCGAGTCGTGTCTATAGTGAGCTTGTTCAGCAGTCTTTGATAGGTTGTCAAGTCTCATAGCATGAACCTATATACACCCCTGCATGTCTTTTTACTTTTAGCACTTTTTACTGTTGCATTAAGACTAAAGTGTCAGCAGTCACATCTTGTTTACGTAGGTGCCAACACATTGTGATGATTAACAATTAGAGTAAAGGTCAGGGCTGCAGGGGTTTGACCGTGTCCGTATGTGGGTGCAGGATAAAGTTATTTACTACACAACATTTATTCCACCTTTAACGCGTGTCTGTGTGAGTTACTGGAACCGATGGCTTTAGATGTCCTGGAAGCTTCCAATGTATATTTAACACTTTGGTTTTATTTTTATGTCAACTGAGGATCATATTTGTGGTATGAAAAGGAGTTTGGGGTTGTATCGTGGTCTGTATTCGCCTCTTATTATCTCTAAATAAATAAATAAACCTGATGAAAACAGCTGCTTTTTGAATCATCAAACGACAGATAACTCCATCCTGACCAGGGTCGACTGTCAGCAGAAGCAGTTTCAGAGAAAGAGAGAAGCAAAACTTCAAGTGGTTGATTTGTTATAAAAGCAACAGTTTTTTATTGTTCACGTTAACTTCAAAAGATAGTAAAAGTCTTAACTCAGGATCACTCTGTACTGACAGTTAATGACGGATGATACGAAGGCGAGGGATGACCTCTGGGTAAGTCAGCTGAACTCCAGAAGGAAAGTTCAGAAAAATGTCACTTGTCTACTTACTGCACGTCAACAGACCGTGTAATTCAACCTCGACCTCGCTTGAACCCCATCCTTACCACAACACAGACACCCAATACTTTCCACGGGTCACCAAAATGTCACATACTCCCTTCATATCAGCACCGGGTCCCTTCGTACTGTTGCAACGGGAACCGAATCATGACCTACCCTCCCTTAGTTTTCGCTTGATCCAAGGAAGTAGCAGCCTGACGTCAGTGAAAATCCCTGGAGATCCTCTCTTGGAAGGGGGACGGTTGCTGTTGTTTCCCCAGCTCCGACCACAGCCTTTACCCCAGGAGGTTATGCCCAGTGCCACCCATCGAGCACTCCCTGATCCTGCCGGACATACCAAAGGACCCCCCGAGTCTCCCTGGGAAGAGAACGAAGGGTGGAGCAAAGGTGGAATCAAAATGTTGAACAAACTGTTCAGACTTCTTCCCATTTATAGCCGGTTAAGGCGGATGAGCTCTGAATGAAATTTAAAAGCAAACTTTCTAATACCTGGCAGGCATCTTTCCCACCTCTCTCTGGGCCGGCACACAGAGTTGTCATGACCGGCTGAAGTTGTCCTGTTCTCCGGCTTAAAAGTGAACTTTTGACAGTCTGGAGGACATGTTTACACTTGGCTGGGTTCACCAGGTCTAAGTGGACCTCTCTGAGTACCGCTGGAAGACGACCCCCTAGAAAACATTCATCTTAAAAAAGCTGAAAAGCTGAGCACTTCAACAGCATTCATCACAAGAGAGAAAAATTACATACTTTCCCTCATCCTCCCCCATCCACCGACAACGCAGGAGGTCCCAGGAGGGAATGCCACATCAGGTAAAGGTAAACATATTGGCTGAACGTGAGTTCCTGTTTAAGGATTGAATATTGGTCGTATTGGTTGGGAATGAATTAAGCAAACTAGATTTAATATGTAAACAAAAACCTGCCCATTTTAATGTGCTGATCCAGCTCCACCAGAGCTATGTCGTAGTTCATCGGCAAAGCATGATGGTATTTTTCATGGACCGAGACAGACTTGATCAGGAAGACTTGCTCCTCTTCGTCGACGACCCTCCGGTCAAACTCTCCCACCAGGACCCTCACACCCCTGAGAAACCCTCTACAATATAAAACAAATCCACGTCACTCTGTTTAAACGTTCAACGCTGAGTTGTTAAACTTCTGTGTGATGTCAGTCGAGGACTTTTCCTTACTCTGACACGGATGTGAAACAGTGCGCTGCGGTCATTACCCAGCGGTCCGTCAGGATGGCTCCTCCACAGAAATGAGAGCCTCTGTTCTGCAGAGAAACCTGAGCGTAGAAAACACCAGCTTAAAATCCCTGTCCTCCTGTTTCAGCAGGGTACCATTAACGTAGAAAAGGAAAATACCCTCATCGTGGCCACACATCCCACATTCCAGGGAAAACCCTTACAGTTAACATGCTGGCTTTACCTTTGGTATTAATCTTGAAAAATGTCCCATAGCTAAGAGAGATTTATACCACCTATTGGATAAAACGTTTTTTCCTTAACTTAAAATCTTGAAAAACATCCCCAAACTCGGGGATAAACGCTTACGTTGCATAGCAACTAAATCTCTATCTACTGCATCTTAATCTTACTTCTTTGTCCATTTGTTCTTACAATGGAAATTCGTCAGCGTGCATTTTTTTAAAGTTATTTGTCAAGTTTAAATGTAACTAACCCCGATCAGTTGCAAAAGTTGATGATTTTACTTTTAAAGAAAAAGAGATTTGGATATGTGCGAATTTAAAATATTTTAAAAGTAGTGAGAGGCATTAAAACGTCTTTCAGGTATAAAGACATTTATAATAAGCAAGTTTTGTTTTAATGTGACCTTTTGGCACATAAATGTGACCTTTGGCACATAAAGATCCGTCGTTGGCCACCAGATTCTCTCTTGCAGATGTATTAAATTCAAATATAAAATTTTGGTAAAGATCAACATGTCAGGAAGAAATGAGATGATCTTTTACCATCTTTCATCTTTGTCAGCAGAGGACAAAACACTTTTTTGGCTCAGATCTTGCCTTTAAATGCCAATATGAACGCATGGCATCACTGCTTGTATGTGTGGGTTTTTGTTTTTTTAAAGAAAAAAATACACATAAAATAAGTTGCAGATTTTGAAGCATTGTTTTGTATTTTTGTTTATACTTTATTTGTTTCACGCATTGGCCTATAATGTGAAAATGCTGTAATCTCATGGTAAACAGTAAAAGTGACTCTCTTCAAAATGAAATCCTGACATTACAGAATACATGATTACTTAGGCATATTTAAGACTGAACTTTAAGTTAAAATAAAAGAAGACAAATCCCAGTGAGGAGTCCTGAGTAGTTCCCACGTACTGCTTCGGCTCATTATTATTATTATTATTGTTATTATTCAGAGGAGCTCTCGTCAGTGGGACTAGATAACTTTCTGTCTGGTACAGGAAATAATAACCGGAGTACCCAAGAGCGACAGTGGCACATTTGTTATCAAAATTTGCATGTAGTGGTCCTGCATGAGTTGTGATACAGATCAGAGTTGCACAAGCAAAGAGGAGCACGTCTGTGCAACAGATGAGTAAAATCAATACTGCTCAGAAAATAAAATAAAACTAATTAAACATTCAACTGACCAGCCATGGGTGCGATCCACATGTGGCTTCACTCCCTCCTACCACCCTCAAAGAAGGGATCACCGGGCCCATCAAATAGGAGGAACCGCATTTTGGACCTAACATACAAGAAGACTTCTTAGACCCCCAACAGCAACTCTCATCAATGCTGAATCTGAATGCTTTCAGATATGCACAGATGCATTTATTTTCCTTTAAATTGCTCTGATCCAAGAACTCACCTGCCCGAGCGACACGGACTCCGGCATTTATCCAGAAACAGATGGAGAGCAGAGCGGCGGTGGTCCTCATCACCAACACAGACAATAGGAGGCAGCTCACTTTCCTGAAGCCACACAGTTTATATGGAGGCCAGTGTGTGTCATCAATGTAACAGCTGTGGTTTCTGGTTTGTGCAAATGTTATGCAGTAGCGTAAGTGCTGAGGGCGTTTGCCATCTCACGGTCAGCTGCGGTGTAGTGGCTGGAGCTACTCCAACCGTAGACACAAAAACAGGGACGCTCCTGTAAGAGTCCTAAAACTGAAGACAAAGATGCTGCCGGTGAACAAGCGCTGATGCAAGTGTGAACTGTAAAGAGAGATAAGGTTGAAGGTTGAAGGCTGGAACTAATGTTTCTAAATCCTTTTGTTACTCAGGTTTACAGCTGTATTGCTCATTTCAAGAGCTTATTGTTAAAACCTAAAAAACAAAACAAAAGTGACCTTTGAGGTAAACCTTTAACTGTTTACAGGAAACCGAGGCTTTACCACACTGAGTGCGAGGCACATACAGCTAATAACTCTTTTTAATTACCAGAAAGCGGCTCTAGGCGACACGTCAGCGTTTTTATTTCTATTTTCCCCCCACCGTACGTTTATAAAGCGTCTTTGCAGACAGAGGCTCAGCCTGTGAAGTTCCTATCCTGGTAAAAAACTAAAATGTCTGGGAAAGTCACGGGAGTTTCTCAGCTCTTCCCAAGCAGAGAACTAGATAAGTACCTGCAACTGTGTTTCTGTGCTTGTCTGGCACAGAGTGACAAATCCACCTCCTCAAATTAAATCAGTCGTTACGCCATTAAACCTGTAACAGGGTTTCCACGTCCTTAAACTACATCCTCGACTGCCCCCAAAAAACTCAAATAAAATAAAAAGACAGGACGCTGCAAATAAAACAGAATACAACAATTTGCAGGTCTCAAATCTATAATTTTATTAATATAAAATACGACAGATGTTTAAACTAAGGAAATGAAACATCTTAGGCAAGTTTGAACTTTAGGACATTTAACAATAACATCTTACACATAGATGGCTAATAAGATGATTCATATTCAGGATATTATATTTAAATAAGTTGGGACAGCAGTCAAATGGTTACGCATGCTTGTAAAAAAAATAAAAGAAAAAGAATATTGCTAAAAGTTTTAATGTCGTTTCAGCTCCACTCAGAAAAGTTCATCACCAAAGCAGCAGGTTCGTCCAAGTGAAGCTCACCGGACAGCAAATCTGAAAGCTTTCATAAAATGATTAGAGTGAATCACCATTTTGTTGGCAACATGGCAAAGTGTCCTGCCGCCGCCCCGCTGACAGCCGTAAAGTCCGCCCATCAACATTCACCGCTTTCAACGGGGCGTGGATGTTCAGCGAGATCTTGGTGTGTGCATGCATGTTTGTTTTCTGCCTCGGGGCACCCACTCTAAGTCCACTAAGCCCCCTGGTTCCTGTTTATGCAGCTCAGTGGCCCAGACCTCACTGGGTGTGCATGGCTGGATACGACTCCGTGCTTGGCCTGCGGTTGCTAGGCCACCGTTGCCAGGGAGCCGTTGCCAAGCTTTGCCCGAAAGCACAAAGAAAACAATTTTTTTTCCCACATGGGGTGATCTGCACGATGAGGACGACGAGATGTCAACCTTCAACGGATCAGTCAAAATCTGTCGTCGACCGTGTTCATTTTTGTCTTTTCCTCCCTCTCACTCACGGGTCCGGCGAGGAGCTCGCGTCTTTGGCTCGACTCCTGATGTACAGTTAATTCAATTCAATTCAATTCAATTTTATTTATATAGCGTCTATTACAACACAAGTTGTCTCTAGGCGCTTTCCAGAGACCCGGAACATGATCCCCGAGCAATTATTACATAAACAACGGCAGGTAAAAACTCCCCTAGTGGAAGAAAAACCGTAAGCCAAACAGTGGCAGGAAAAACTCCCCTTTAAGAGGGAAGAAACCTTGAGCAGGACCTGGCTCATGAGGGGGGACCCTCCTGCCGAAGGCCAGCCGGGTAGAGCAAGAAATAAGAAAGAATAGAGACATAGAGACACCGTCAAAGGTACAAGATAGGATACATTAGTAACTGTCCTTGGTAGTCCAATTAGACTTCTGAGTATATGGATGATATATGGATAGACGGTGATACAAGGGGATGAGGACTGCAGGTCGGGGTGTCAGCAAACATCCAACAGACATCCACACAGACAGGTGAAGGCAGACACTGGGATGGTCAGAGGTGGAACTGCAGGTCAGCAAGCAGGTCCTGAGGCTCTGGTCCGCAGGACATGCAAAGAAGAGGAAAAGAAGGGCCAGACAAGCACAAAAAACTACCAGAACAATGGACCACAATTAAGTTTATGGGATATTGTTAATAAATGAGGGTTGAGGTGAAGAAGAGACAGAGAAGGCAAAGAGAAACAGAGAAGGTGAAAGGCACCACTCAGTGGATCATGTTGGTGCCCCCCTGCAGCATAGGCCTACAGCAGCAGATCTACACCGAAGCTGTTTAAAATGAGCTGCTCTAATCTGGTCCTGCAGCTGCAGCTTTGACTACTGGCCCTGACACATTAAGGTACTAAATGTACACTAAGTATATGCTTTATTAAACAGAAATGTTTTAAGTTTAGTTTGAAAGGTGGAGGTGGTATCAGCCTCCTTCACCCAAACTGGAAGTTGGTTCCAGAGTGATGGTGCCTGATAACAGAAAGCCCGTCCTCCAAATCTACATTTGGATCTTCTAGGAACTACGAGTAAACCTGCACTCTGAGAACGGAGAGCTCTATTAGGAACGTACGGTACTATCAGGTCTTGCAAATATCGCGGCGCTAGGCCATTTTGGACTTTATATGCCAGTAATAAAATTTTGAATTGGATTCTAAATTTTACAGGGAGCCAATGGAGGGAAGCTAAAACTGGAGAGACGTGGTCTCTCTTGTTGATTCCTGTCAGCACTCGCGCTGCTGCATTTTGGATCAGCTGGAGGCTGTTCAGAGAATTACTTGGACATCCAGCCAACAACACGTTACAGTAATCTAGTCTAGAAGATACAAACGCATGAATTAGTTTTTCGGCATCACTCTGCGAGAGGATGCTCCTAATCTTTGCGATATTACGGAGGTGGAAAAACGCAGTTTTACAAACCTGATTAATATGCTGTTTAAATGACAAATCCTGATCGAATATAACGCCAAGGTTTCGCACAGTTTTACTGGAGGCCATCGCGAGACCATCTAATCCCTTCCTAAGCTGTTTGGGACCACAAACAACAGTCTCTGTTTTATCAGAATTTAATAACAAAAAATTTCTGGACATCCAGTCCTTGATGTCCTTAAGACACATCTGAAGTTTGTCTAATGGTTCTGTTTCATCTGGCTTCATAGACAGATACAGCTGCGTATCATCAGCATAACAATGAAAATTAATGCCGTGGTTCCGGATAATACTTCCCAAGGGCTGCATGTATAAACTGAACAGGATTGGCCCTAGCAGTTAACGTTCATGCATTCTTTATGTGAAAGGTGGATCAATTTCTGTGACTGCAGCAGACGTCAAAAAGCAGTTAAGATAAACTGCCGTGAGGGCTGTTTAATTGAGTGGCAATAAAAAAAAAAAAAAAAAAAGAAGTTTAAAACAAGGATGAAATGTTAATGTTAGACGAGGTACTTGCTCATTCACAGCAAGAAAAATGCATTTCGAGTTAGTCAAACAAAACTAATCTTAAAAGGAATTTAATAAATGTACTCTGTATTGTTTAAATTAACTTTAACCTAGAAGGGAGAATGAGATATCTATAATATCAAATGACTAACTGTAGATGTCACATCTGATTTAAAGGGCCGCAGCTGCTCAGCTGCAGCCATCTACACCGTTTACATTCAGATCGCCTCGCCGCTCTGACGTCGTCTTATTAAACTCGCCCAGACGCTCTCCACGAGGATAGGCTGATTTGATTGGCTCCTCGTGACTTTTGGGAATAGTTAATGAGCTCCAACAAATAGTTTCTAGACGTACATGTGAAGCAAATTTACATTTTCCAGCAGCTCATCTAGATTTTTAACTTGGGGTTCCAACCATTTCCCACATTTTTTAGCTTTTTCATTGAACAACAGAGTGGAAATTACATTAAAATTTGATTATGCCGTTTTCAACAAACATACAGGATTAAAAGACGAGGCGGTAACACAGATCTAAATGGTGACTAAACTGAGTCCAACTACAGCTATAGAGGCAAGACTGTCAAGTGATCATGTAGCCTCAGATGGCAGCGACCATCTCTATATAGGGTTTTTTTTCTTAAAACCGTGTATTTTATAAAGCTCATCTATAGTAATGGTTTTAAAGTGAACTCACCCTGGACGAAGCACCAGTGATTTCTAGTAAATGAAAACTGAGCCATCTACAAACGAGGACAGCCCAGTCCTTCCACTCACGGCGTGAAGCTTAATCCTGAAAGGCAGAATTAAATCTTAATGGAGCCGTTCAATACGCCACTTTAATCTGGCTTCCAGATACAGCCGGAAGTGGAGAACGGCTCTATTAAGCACCGCAGGAAACAGGTCAGCTGGAAAGATCGGGACTAATGGTTCATCCGTTTTACCGTCAATCACGGCCGTGTCTCAGATGGCAACAAAACTTTCACTTAGATGTAGAGTCAAAATGAAATCAAACCTCTGGACCAGGAGGATTAAACAGTTTATTCCCTCTTTTTGGTTTACAAAAAAAAGGCACCAACAGATTCATTCTTCGAGGTTCATATTGAAAAATGGTAAAAGCTCCTTTCCTGGATTGTGAAACACGAAGCCACTGATGGCCACGTTGGACAAGGTAACAGCTCTGAACAAACAGGAGGAGGGAAAAAAATAACACACACACACACACACACACACAAAATATATAGACCCAACATTCAACGATCAGGGAAATGAAGCTGCAAACAAAAGATGGCCAAATACCAACTTTAACTTTTCTGCTTCAACTCAAGAATGGCCAACATCCTAAAATCACACACAATTATAGAAAATAGTGAACAATAGCAGAAATGACAGAAAAAGACAGTAATGTTCTCCTGGTTTCAGTTATACTACTGTAATTAGCAGGCTTCTTTCAGTTACTCTGGCTTTAACAACAGGACTGAAAACTTGTTTTTTTTTTGGGGTGCACAAAAAAAAAAAAATTATATTTATATATATATATATATATATATATATATATATATATATATAAAAATATATATATATAAAAAATAAAAATTACCAAAATGGGCCATCAGGAGCCAAACAGAAACCCAGCAGCACAGTGAAGTTTCCACATTTATTATGAAAACCAAGTGGTTTCATTACTTTGATTCTAACTACTTGCATAAGGCTTTAACTTAAGAGCATTTCTGTTAATTTTATGTTTACATAGAAAATTCATACTACTCATTATTTCTGTCAACTAAGTGACTGATTAAAGAAAAATAAGTCTTTAACATGAGAAAATGTTTATTTTACTGCCAGTGTTCAATATCTGAAATCTATTATTTTAGAGACATTGAATTCTTTAAAACATGCTGATAACTTGTGGGCAATATTATCTGATTTAAAGAAAACAAACAAAAAAGCGTTGGTATGATTGATTAAAGCCAGAGTTCCTGACATTTACAGTTTCACTTGTAAATTAAGATTAAGCATGAAGTGGGAAGTTTCATTTTGACACATACTTGCTATTTCCCCCCACACTAAACATGATAAAGATCGCAACCGTTCAAACAGATCTAGTCACTCACACCGTAACAAGAAGAGTTACAGCAGCATGATGTACTTACTTATCTTACTAATAACCTGCTAAAGGTACAGGCATAAGTAGTATTGATCATTTGTTTCAGTCAGAGGAAGAATCTGGCTGTGCAAAGAAGTTATTCTCTTACATTCAAAGAAGGACACACACACACACACACACACACACACACACACACACACACACACACACACACACACACACACACACACACACACACACACACACACACACACACACACACACACACACACACACACACACACACACACACACACACACACACACAACAAGCGCCCTAAAAGTTAAATTCACCTCTGAACATCAACTCACGTAACTGCATTTACTTTATTCTTATTTACAACAGGCGATGCTGGTTCAGAAAGCTCCTACTATGTAAACTAACCACGCAATGATAATAGCAGGAAAATACATTTCACCATCTGTTGACGTTTACCTAAATAGATCTCTACAGAAAATATTAGAAAACATACATTTGACTGCCCTTTTCACATTAGAATATTGACAAAGGTTCAGGCACAAGTCAGGACCGGCTCTTCCGCGCTTCTGTACAACGGCTCATGCTGTGAGAAATCACGCTCCCCAGTGATGTCAGCACGCTGACAGGGAAAACACAGGCATCTGAATTTCCTAAGACACTTAGACGCACACAGGTACAGACAGAAGATCAACTCAGAAACACCAGAATAAATAAATGGAACAGAACAGATAAATACGACACGGCGAGACAAGCCTCGGTTAAGGTAGTATGAAACAACGTGGCATGATGGGTGCACTCCCATAAATAGCTCAGTGATAATCTCAAGGTCTGCAGCAAGCCTTAAAATAATGTAGAACGCAAGAATTTTAAAGCAAGAAAAAAAGAACATGTTAAGAGTTCAATAGTAGGTCCTGCATTCGTGTACAAATAGAAACTGAACAGACATTTAGTCACACGTAACATAACAGACTAACATCCCATAAACGCTAAACAAACCGATCTGCAACAGAGCGAAGATGGCAACAAAACCTCTCACCAAGAAACTGAGCTCAAGCGTTAGTTGAGAAGCAGTGTATTTAAAAACAAAAACAAAAACAAAAAAACCAGTTGTGACACGATTCAACACGTGAATGGGTCCTGGATGTTTTATTTCATATAAACAGGGACACAATTTGTCTTCTCAGTCTCTGTTGCAGAGTTTCTTAACTAAGAGGTTTTGTTTTGGTTGTTTGTTTTTTTTTTTTTTTTTTAAAAAGGCTGTTTTGATGTCACAAATTACCTCCAGACATGAGAAAAAGGGACCTGAAGAAGAAGCTTTCACAAGGCCTGCTGATGCAAAAAGAGTTGTGAGGCACTCGGGAAAGCAATTACCATCTGCGTTGTGCTTGGTTGTAAATAAACGGAACTGGCCACTGCAGTGTGACGACATGCAGGATTGCAATATTGTAGAAAATTTCTTTTTGCCCAGCAGGGAGGAGGAGACGAGGCCAACGACAGCTCCTGGTGGACATGACTTAGCACAAACGAACCCCCCACAGTTGAACAACGAGCCGTGTTGCCGACCTGTCTGCAAACCAGTCCTCTTAGAAATGTTGAAAAGCGAGATTTTCTAGGTTTATGCTTTGCTTCTCAAGTGCAGAGCCCTGCTCGGTAAACATTGATTTATCAGGTGGTGATGCAGCTGCGGAGCTCGTTTGAAAATAACGCAGAGACCTAAAAGACGCATACGCCTGAACTGACAAGGAAACCAGCAGGGGACTTTTGGAGCAGAGCATAATCAAATGTTTGGCTTTGTGAAGTGAGGCGAGACGTGAGCAGATAAAAACGCCAGCACCAGCAGTTCCGGACAGACCAGAGATGAACAGGAGGAGGCTTTGTCGTCTTTTCTTCAGAGTCGGTCCGAGCGCTGCACGTCTGAGAACTGCTGTGGTGTCGGGCAGCTACAGACTGCAGGCCCGTCCAGTAGCTCTTTTTCTTGTGTTCGTGGGATTTGAATTTTCTTCACTTAAGCGTTGGAAATTATCGTTTTGATAATTGCCACCGACCACCGCGCCGCTGAATCATTATCTCATGGTGGAGGAAGCTCTGAAGTATGAGAGGAATTTGAAGCAAAGGCTCACCACAAAGTACCAGATGTTTCGAGCCATCTGGGACCGGGCGATGAAGACGCGCCAAATGAGCACCACCAGGATGGTGTTGAAGGTGTAGCGGATGTTCCTCAGCCTAGAGAAAGAGACGCGCGTATACATACTTAGTTTAGTACATCCAAAGCCGTTTCCTCATACCAAATATAATATCCAATTCTCTCCTTTTAATTCCCGTTTCTGCATGCAAAAAGATATTTACACGGGTTCTGGTAGAGCTGACAGGATTACATTTCCGTAACTGCTCCATTGATTCAAGCCGAACAGAGCGGGAGGATAAAACTGACAACTGCACAAGATATGTGCAGTTAATGGGAGGATGAAGCCAAGTCCTAGATTTATTACAGACATTTATGTCTGAGGTAGTGACCTAAAGGGAAGAAACGTCCTGTGATGGCAGTTAAGTTTTTAAAAGCTCACATATATTCATGCATCAGAAATGAGCACAAAGCCGCTGGAATGTCACAAATGAATGGATTCAGATGACTAATTCGTATCACAATGCAGTAATTGATCAATTTGTCCAACAGTCCAGCTGTTTGGGATGACCAATTCCGTCTTTGTTGCGACACTTCTCTAGACCGACGTCTGTGTCGGTCCTGACGTTTTTATTGAGCTGCATTTTGCTGGAAGGGTTTGTGCTGCTACGCCACAGCGGTTCCACTGGATTCAAGTCAGGCGACATACTTCACTAAGTCATGGTACGTCCTACCAAGAAGAGGAAGGGGCCTCCTCTAGTCTTTAGGCCCCTTCTAACTCGTGACTTTGGCAGTGTGCTTAAGGTCACGATGCCAAAATATTCCTCTTCTGGTATAACAAGTCTACAGAAGACTCCATCTGGAGTTGAACCTACAGTTTCTGGAGAGTCTTGATGAAAGGATACTGGAGGAAAACACCAGAATGGAAACTTCCCCTACAAGCCACCGTTGACATTGAAGAGTAGTAGAAACTTATACGAGAAAATAAGTCATTTTTATACCCTTACTTCTGTCTGTTCTGTGCAACGATCATTATATGGAAAAACAAAAAACAAGACAACTGCCAAGGTTAAAAACTGGAGGTTTGTATCCGTTTTAGCTTTTTGCAACACTGACTGAATGTAAAGATATGCAATGAAATACATTTTTCTAAAGCAACAATGTTCATGTCATTTGTAGGTGTGCAGAGCTTTCACCTTTGCAGACCAAAACGAGCATGGCAGTTAGGGGAAACGCCGCTGGCGAGCCTGAAATGTGCTATACAAATAAACTTGTCTTGCCAAAGTCATCATCCGTCACTCTTTCCAGTGAACAGACCTTTCGTGAGCGCTGGAGGTGTGGTCCATGAGGCTGGTCTGAAGGAGGGAGGTTGTTATTTTTTATTGATCATTTTCAAAAATGTTGCCGAGCCTGATTTTCCCCAACTCAAACTTTGAGAGGAGCTTGCTTGGTGACAGATCCTCCATGGGGACACACGGTTGGAGGAGGAGTGTGTTGGGGTTCATCTGAAACCGAGCCAAACCTCCCATCAATCCTGACAGACTTTGATGTCCTCGCCAACATCTTTTTAACTCGCGCAGCTCTGCATCATCACAGTTCAGCTTTGCATTCACGAAGCGAGTTTTGGCCAGATTAATGCCAACTATTCCTGAACCCATCTGAGCAGAACAAATTTATCTTTGTGTTTCACCATCTACATTCAGGAATGTGCTCCAAAAATACTTCAGGCTTCAGTTCACGTTATTCAATTTTGTTCAGTTTTACAGCTGCAGAGCAGACAAAGAGGTTTTAGTTTTTCTTAAGATGCTGTTAATAGAGGTCGACTTTCCGCAGTGTCCTCTATGTTCCTCTATGCTCTGTGAGAAAGTCTCATTTTCCAAAGAAGTCAAAAGTGCCTTTTCAAGTAATCCATTTCAAGTAATCCTCAAATACCTTTCTTTAGTTATAATGCATGGCCATGACATGCCCTGCATGATTTTTTTTTTTATAAATTCAAAAACTGATTTCCAATGGTTATTTTAGAAAGAGCATGCACACATTTTAATCTGAATTGCATGCAGGAAATGTCAGTATGAATGCAATAAGCACTCGGACACGATGCAAAGTTTTACTTCCGATTGTTCATGAGAGGAAATACTCAATTACCAAGCAGATGCAGTTTGTACTGATCTGACCTGCAAGTGACACTGTAGAGCCCTCAATCCTGTGTCTGTACATGCTGCATAGGTGTCTTACTTGTTGAGGTGTTTCCGTGCAGCGGGCAGCCCTGACAGTTCTTCATTCAGGACGTATTTTTTGGTGCCCATACAGTAACTTTCCATGTACTCTGCCCAGTGCAGCTGACGCACATCGAAGTTAAACACCTGCGGGGATAAAGGCAAAAAGCATTAGTTCTCTTCAAGGGTACCACTGTTGAGAGCTCTAACTAGCTTTAAATAAATAAATAAATAAATTTGCATCAAATATGCTTCTATTCAGTGAAAATGCACAACATTCACACAGAGGAGCGAACAAGCATGTCTTTCAGAGATGCAAATTCCTCTGCACAGTGGTGGTGAACAATGAATCTGTTCACTACGACTTGACGTCAGCAGTGGATGAGGGACTCTCTGTCGTTTCCAGGCCACCAGCAGACATTAATGCAGTTAGTCGTAGACTGATAAGCGTGTTCTGTGTAGCAGGGGCAGACATGAGCAACAGTATGACCAATGTCGAGTGCAGACGCAAGTTCTTTAAACCTTCTTATCCTCGTGGCTCATCTGGGCCTGCAGCATGGCCATGTTGTCCATGTTCCACACCCAGGAGTGACTGGTGAAATACTCCAGAACCATCATGGCTTTGTGCAGACGAGTGATCGTCTTCATCATCCTGTCACGGACGGCATGCAAGGGAACGACAGGAAGATGCACAGAGGTCAAAGATGAAGAAGCATGAGGCAAAACAACAAAAAAAAAAAAAAAAAACATGACATGGACAAGTGGTGGAGAAGAAGAGAAAAAGGAGGGATGACAGAGAAATGAAGGGATAAAAGGGTGGAGAAATAAGGACAGGGTCAGGATTCAGAGGCAGAAGAATTTAACTGTCACAGCCACGACTTTCCTAGAAGTATTGATTGAATAAAGACGAGTTTATTTCTAATAGAATATCATTTGAGGTGTACGAGCTTGTCTACTTCTCAGATCATCTCTAGTTTTCAAGACTGTTTCTGCGCTGTGAAATCTTAAAATAAAAAATTAAATCTTTGCTACTCCAAATACAAAAAGGAGACTATTCAACGTTCCTTTCAGCAGGAGCTCTAATTCTCCATTTGGGTTTCTTCTGTGATTTAACAACGGAGTAGGGAAGCTGGCAGGTTTAGACGCATTTACACTTCAGTTAAACTAAGTGGCTACCAACCAATTTCTGCCATAAATGCGGGAGTGGCACCAACTTTCTCGAATCTCCAGCACGAAGTAGATCATGAATTTACCATACGGCAAAAGCCTTTAATGACTGCCACAGTGGTCTACTCTAGTTGCATTACATTTAAAGTGTTAGTAACTGCTTAAACTGCCCTTTTTAGCTGTTGTCCGTTTGCAAAAACCTCCACAACTCTCACCCTAATCCTGCTCGACAAGCTGGAGAATACTTTTACAAGGCTGTGGTAATGAGTGTTTCTACATGCCCGCACACCTCAGCCAATCCCTTGAGGAAAGTGCTTCATCGTTGGACTTTTAATGGGAAATTCCTTTTGACGGAGCATTGATGTGTACCATTGTCTAGACAAAACCAGGGAGGAAACTGAGATTTCACTGGCTGCAAAGTTTCTGTGGAGAGGCGACAGCCCAGAAACGTTGTAAAACAGTGAAATAAGAATAAACGTAGGAAATACAAAGCTGTGGGAGAAACATCCACCACATAAGTGATTAAGAAGGATTCATTTAAGTGTTAATTGTTGAGGTTTGATTTTCTTAGTCTGCTAACAGAAGTGCACCGACTATTTCAAACGTGTTTCGACATTTCAAAGCAGTGTTTGTACTGAGGGCTGCAATTTCTCCCCCGCAGAAAGTGACTGATTCAAATCTGCAAAAAAACAACTGGATTTAATGTGCGTTAAAGACAGATGACATTTTCAAATTAACTCATAATAGAAAATTATACTCAGACTGATTTAATCCTAAACATCAGCCCAGAATTAACATCTTACATCCCAGCGACTTACTTCCCAACTATGCCACCTTCCTCGTTACACAATTAAATCCAGTCAGCATTCACTTCTGTGTGTTAATCCAGGATCAACAATTATACAAAGCATGGAGGCAGGTGGGAGTATACAGAAAAAAGCAATAACAACTCTTGTGAGGCTTATAAAAGAATATGTGTCCGTTTTCAGGAATTTGATATCAACTAGAAGGCCTTGTTTTAAATGGGATGTCAGATTTTTTTGTTTTTGTTTTATTAAAGCCGATTAGGACACAGAGTCTTTCAGTGAAGCGAATAATTCAAAGAAAGTGAAGCATGTGTGGTCGAACAGCATGAAACAGGCAAGGATAAGACTGCAAACCAAGCTAAAAATGGTGAGGAAAAAAAAAAAGAAAAGAAAAAAAAAAAAGGAAAAAAAAAGGAAAAAAAAAGGAAAAAAAAAGGTGTAAGCTGATTGATCATTCTGAATTCCAACCCAAAATTAGAGGTTGGGGGACGTGCGATTCAATTGGCTCAATTCTTTGCAGACAGTATGAAACCCGGATATTTAATGCCCCCCACCGGTTTTCCATGTCCACTTCATCTGTTTATATACATCCACTTTAGCATTTTAGGTCTGCAGCACATTCCAAATGTTGGAACAAAAAGGCTTTTAGTACATTTTTATGTTGTCATTGCTTTTCTCAACATTTAAAAGGCAGTCTGGCACCAAGGATGCGGTTTCACGAGGATATGAACCATGTCGGTTGTTAATTACGTCCCATTCTTCCAGCAAATCCTTACGTGTCCGACAGTAAAAGCTTCATTGTCACATTTGTTTCGATTCAAACTTCTCCACGCTCTACTGGGGACTTGTCCGGGCTGCAGACAGGCCAGTTCAATATCTATACCCTCCTTCATCAGCCACACCTTTGTAACATATATAAAATATGCTTTGCATAGTCTTGTTTAAAAAAAAAAAAACAAAACAAAACACTGATGTCCTTGGAAAACATGTCATCTTGAAGGAGCATTTGGTTCTCCAAAGTCTCGGTGTACTTTTCTGTCATAACAAAGCCTTCTCCTAAAGTAGCGCTTGCCTATTTGGGTATATCAGCTATTATTGACTAACCCACTTCAGGATATTTACAGCAGCCGTCTGACTCGCAAAGCCCTCAGCATTGTGAGAGACCCCACCCACCCGTCACACAGCCTCTTCAGTCTGCTGCCTTCAGGGAGGAGGCTGCGGACCCTCCGGGCCAGAACCAGCAGACTGAGGGACAGTTTCATCCACCAGGCCATCAGGACGCTGAACACTCTCCCTGCTCTTCCATCGTTTCCCGCCTTGCCCCCCCCCCCTCACTCACTCTGATCTCAGTATCTGCACCAGGCACTTTTGGTAGAACTGGACCGCCTGCTTTGCACCATGTCACTTTAATCAAACCGAAAAACTGTTGTACAAATGTCATGTCATAACTTGTTTGTCTCTTTTTAATTTGCACTTTGTGTTTGAACTTTAATTTATCGTTTAGCACCGAGGGTTTGAGAGTAACGTAATTTCAATTCTCTGTATGTGTCTCACATGTAGTAGAATTGACAATAAACTTGACTCTGAAAAATAAAATCCTTTTGATGCAGAACCATCTAAAAACATCAAAGATCATCAATGTTTAGCTTCAGCGTGTGCAGATGGTCTAACACAACAAAATTCCTCCAGAATCATTTAATGATATGCATTAAAAAAAAAAAAAAAAATAGATTAAAAAAATTAATAAAATAAATTGCTTCCAAACATGCATCCAGATTCAGGTCACAGGGACAGTGCCTTAAGAAAAGAGCCCTAAAATCCCTGTCTCTGGAAACCTCCATCTCCTTCAGGCAGAGGCATTCTCCTGTCTCCTGTGTCCCGTGTCCTCCTCCTGGTTGGTTTCAGAACCAAACTACCCAGGTGCAAACTTTTTGGAATGTGTTGCAGGGCTGAAATTTTAAATAAATAAATGAGCAAACAACTTTCCTTGGGTTCATGCTGTCTATAAAGAAATAAAAATCAAACAACTTGCCTTGGGATTGTTGTAAGAGGAACTACCAAGCTCTGCAAGACATTAACTGACTGAAGTGCTACTTGGTTAAGACAAACATGTGACATGCAACAGCGTTGCTTTCAGTGGGATATTGCCCAAAAAGTCCTATGGTGGCTCAACCTTTCCCATAACTGGATGGCAGACGTGGAGAACATAGGATGGTGTGTTAACAGCAGCTTGTTCTTTACTTATAAAATATAAATAAATGCTGGCATGGAAGGCAACTCGTGATGTTATGACACACAGTCCAGCTGATGCTATAAGGCCAAGCAAAGACATTGCAAAAACCTTTTCTTCTGCCCTGGACCCATCCTCGTTTCCCCAAGTCCCAGTCAGGAAAAACAAAAACAAAAAGGCAAACAGGGAAGGAGGGTGGAAGTGTAGGAACATGTGGGAAGAGTGAGGCCGACTGTCAGGAGAAAATGGAGCTGGGAGGCAGTTGCAACCTTACCGGGGTTTGCGGCCCATTAGCCTGAGATAGCCGTCATAGAGGAGGGCCGGCAGCGTGTGGCTGACAGTGGTCCAGTACTGATTTGTAAAGGGGTTGGAGCGCAGATTGACATTGGGCCTTCTGAAGGCCTGCTCTAAGGGATTGGTCTTGAAGATCATGTTTATACAATACTCTGTAGGAGAGAGATACATATGACGGGACAAGGAGGACAGAGAGGATGAGATGGTGATTAAAGTGTGCTTCTTCCTCCTCTTAGCGATACAAAGCAAGGTGCAAGCCCTGCATAACAGCCAAAAGTCTCTGCCAGACTGTCATTAGCTCCATCATGTGACAGTGCTGCCAACTCTCACTGTTGGGATAATGAAACAACTAGCGGTGGTTCGCCCGGGGCCAAGACCCGGGTAGAGTTCCCACAGGAATCTGAAAACTCGTGTCCATCTCTTAGCGGAATTGAGGTGAACCTAATGTTGGTGCCTTGCTGGGGGGCAAAAAAAACGAAAAAAAAGAAAAGAAAAAAAATCAAACTGAAAATGAACCGCAGAGTGGCAGAGTGCAGAACCCATCAGCAGCCACAACTTTGTTCGGGAAAGTGGTGGGTTATGCATTCGACTCTTGCAAGACTGCACACAAGCATACTTCAACACATTAAACAACGCAGCTACAATGTTAGACAACTACACTAAAAGAAAAGTGACAGAATAAAGCAGCAGAGATGTGGGAGTGTGAAGGAACTGTTGCTGTTAGGGCAGCACAGAGGCAGCACAGTGGAGCCGGCAAAGACGAGGTTACCTGGGATCTCGTCCGCTCAGCCTGAGGTACAGATCATAGAGGAAGGCCGGAGCCTTGTGGCTCACAGCGATCCAGTACTGATTGATAAGGTGATTGGATGTGAGATTAACATTGGGCCGTCGGAAGGCCTGCTCAAGGGGGTTCCTCTTGAATGTGGATATTACATGGTACTCTAAGAAGAGAAGGTTGTTCAACACAGGGGATCAATGAGCATTTTAAGACTTGATACAGTCGGGCTTTATGCCTGCCTAAAGAATGAATTGTAACTGGTCAGTTTCAACCTTATGCTCTAAAGAAAAACTACTATTAATTTCCATCAATGCCCCAACTATGAAGTTGGCAAAACAACAACTACTAAGTCACTAGTTAATAAAAAAAAAAAAAAAAAAAAAAAAAAAAAAAAAAAAAAAAAAAAAAAAAAAAAAAAGTCTTGGTTTTCATTTAATTTGGCTTTTTAATCCAGAAAAAAGGATCCCCCCCCCCCCCCCCCCCATTTAATACAAATTACATTTGGTCAAAGAAATCCTGAAATGATTATCCATTTGGGTCTGTAATATGTATAAATAAATAGCTAAATAAGACCACACACACACACACACACACACACACACACACACACACACACACACACACACACACACACACACACACACACACACACACACACACACACACACACACACACACACACACACACACACACACACACACACACACTCCATCCCACAACAGATGATGGAAAAATACAGCTTCACAAAGTCATTAAAATCCCAGGTTTGGCACCAATTTTCCACTTTGTGTTTTTAAAACTAAGGGCTTGGTAATGGAGTAGGGTGTCCAAAAAAAAAGAATAAAAATTACATTTTTGCTCCCCCCACCCTCCCTTGCATTGTTTTGACTGCTTGGGGCCAACATTGAAATCAGGAATTTTCCACATCCCTACAAGACCCTACAATCACCTGGATATGACTTGATTTTGGTTGTCAATTGTAGATAATAAATGGGAATTTAAAAAACAACAACGGATTCACGTCGCGCCCTTTGAGGACGACTAAATTTTCACACAACTGTTTCAGTCAGCAACAAAGTGACTTGTGAAGCCCTTTTCATTCCCTTTTTCACAAGTTCTCCACCAAACATCTCAGAACATAAATGTTTCGGTGAAATGTGAACCAAGGGTCATTGCGTGGAAGAATTTACTGGACTTAACGTCCAGAGCACCGAGGTTTAGAATCAACCATAACGGATGAAAACAAATATGTATAAAAGATACTCATTGAAAAGACAGAGTGGGGTTCTGAAAGAGGGAAAAACAAACAAACAAACAACCAACCAAGCAACATACACCTCCCTTGTTTGGCTCTAATGCTGTAAGCCAGCGACACAAAGGAAAAGCTCCTGGTTTAGGTGTGGCAGGCAGTGGATCAGATTACAATCAGGGTATCTTATTAGAGACCACATTTAAGCACACATCAAAGCTTTCATTGTCAGAGGATTTTACACATGCTGCATTAAAGCAAGATTAAAATCAAGTTCCTACCGACTTCACCCCAGTGAAACGGGTTGATCCCACCAGTTGTGCAGTTGTACACCAGGATGTTTTTTGGCCTGAAGGAAGGATATTTTAGAATAACTCAGATGAACACCAACTGTTCAGCATTTTTAAACAATTTGACCGTAATATTCAGGCGTGTGGTCCTCCTACCTGTTGCGTGCCTGCGACCCAGAGTACCAAGCTGCAGCTATGGTGGCGTTAATGACCACATCTACTGGTACGAGGTCAGCCACAGCATCATTAGAGGCCCTCATCGTACGGAGGATCCCCTTTCCAGCCTCCAGGGAAAAGGAGAGACAAAAGCTCAAAACAAGCCAGTGAAAACTATCACTGATAACAAGCTGGAAACAAAAGACACACAAACGTTTTGTATCCTCAAGTGGAGCTTTACTTACAAAAACTGTCAGGTTAAAAAAAACAAAAAAAAAAAAAAAAAAAAAAAACCCCAAGTCATTTTGTCACTTAATAAAAACCTCCATCACTCATTTACTGGCCAGTGATCAGATGGCTCCTTAAAAAAGGAAACTGTTACAGATTAATTTGTTCAAACTACAGTCTTCCATCACTGCGTACATGCCTGTTTCTCTGTACTTACTGCAATAAATATTCCACTAGGTCCATTGAAGTTGTCAATCCAACCCTGAAACAATAAGTCAGTGCCACAATTTGCATTAAAAACAGAAGAGAAACAGGTCAGAGTGATCAAAATTTTTTATGGTAAATTAAAGACGAAGAAAAAAAGAAATCTTAAAACAAAACAAATTCTTACGAGATCACCAACTCTAAAGTCTGAAATTCTGCTTTCAGACACACATTGAGAAAAATCGCCTCACCCGGACGATTTTACAAACGCTCCCGGTCTTATTGCTTTCCAGAGATTGACCTGGTGGCTAAGGTGACCCTCACTTCTTTAATTTCACACATTCCTCCGCAGACGTCGCCACATTACATAATACATTAACCATGAAGGCGGGAAAGACACAGATGTAGATGAGTTACGAGTAATTATGAGGAAATAACTGGCACTCGTGCTTTCTTCATGCACTTCACCATGAAGGAAAGCATGAGTGCCAGTTTGTCCTGCTCATTTATGACATTCTGGGGAGAGAAGAAGCTGATGTCATGAGAGGAGTGACAGAGATAATTTTAATGCACAATTATCGAGAACTCTACTACAAAAATCAGGTGTTTTCAGTGTTCAGAAGACAGGCACATATTTTGAAACAAAGACAAATCCAGACAATCATAGTCCCTGTATCATTTTCCACTTTTTTCTGATTGCATGTGCTCTTTCTAGGTACATTTCAAACTGAACCCAGAATCTAGAAACATCCCTTATGTGATATCAAGTGAGAATAATTGTGTAAACAGCACTGCAATGCCTCCGGCCTGAATTACTCACTGGAAAGGGCTCCTTCCAGCTGGCTCCAACGATAGACGGTCTGACGATGGCTACGTTGAGGTCTCCGGCCTCCTGCTGCAGCAGATACTCAGCCAGAGCTTTGGTGTAGGTGTAGGTGTTTGGGCGCTCTCCAATCAGCTTGGGGGTCAGTGCTGAGACCAGGTCATCATCCATCCAGCTGAACCCAGAGAGGCCAAATTTAACTTTTTAACTATTCGCAGTAAAGCATAACAGAAGACCAATTTTACCTTATGTTAAACGGTGAAGATGTATACATAATTAGATGAAGATTCGATATTAAAAATATATATAAAAAAAAAAAAAAAAAAAAAAACTGAAAAATGAAATGTGATGACTGCCTTAAACATCAATGTTGTTGCAATCAAAAAGTTAAAAAAAAAAAAAAAAAAAAAAAAAAAAAAAAAAAAATCCTCAAAGCTGTGAAACATGCATGCAAAAGTTCACATTTACAATGATATATAGTTTAAAGGTTTCATCAGAGTGACAAAAGTTTCAAAGCTGGACAGAATTAGTTGTCTTTATGTTCACATGGTCATGTTACAATAAAAATACAGTCAAGATTTTACTCGTGAGCAGGGAAAACAGTCATTAAAGATCTTGAGTTGTGACCCAAGACTCAGTGAGTCTACCAAAGTGAAGGTCATACAGATGTTAATATCTAAACCAGTGTATTCTGATAAGGTGGGTTTCCACTGGCAGGAGTTCAGGGTAAACCTGCCGGCCAAGAACCTGTAACAGGGCAACCGTCGTCTCAGCCGCTTCAGCTGGCGTGTGTCCATTACACGGCAGCGCCACACAAGTACGGAACGCCGTTTCATTCAAAATTTAATACTGAAATTATTAAATATTCAATTAAATAACACAATTAGAAATAAATACAAAATTAAGAAACTTTTTTTTAAAGTCACTATTTCATAACAAATTATTTCATCATAGTATATTTGATACATTTTTTTTTTTGCCACATTTACGCATTTCATGACACTTTAATTTTACACTGCCATTTTAATTTCAGAGCTCTTTTCATTTCATGTTTATATATTCAAATGCAGGGGCGTGGTTTTATATGTGGGTGTGGCCAGTCGTGAACGTCAGCTGATCCTCATGTGGGACAGGAAAGCCGGAAGAAAACAGAAACCCGGTAAAAACAACGTATTTGCCTGGTATTCCTGCTAGTGGAAACGCGCCTAATAACTGTATGAATGTGGAAATTAAAAGAAGTAGTGTCAGTTAGAAGTTTGCCAAAAACAAAAAAAACTTTCTGGAACAGTTTCCATAAAAACACTTTTCTGGAAGAGACCCGAGACCCAAACATTTCAGTGTCCACCTCACAGAGGCAGACTACATTTACCAGCTCTTTCATGACTACAAACTTCCCAAACTACCTTCAATTCTTGTTTCCATGTATGAATGAACTACAGGCGAAGCCATCGCGCTCTTCCAGATTTAACAGTCTACAGCTGGTGTGCACGTGTGCAGTCACTCTGCAGCACACTCAATATACGACTTGCACAGCCAGCTAATTCAAAAAGTGGGACAAAAGGAAAAACGATAGTACCTTAAAGCCCTTTTAAATCCGGTTTAAACTGCTACATACCAACTTCTGCCACTTCAGACAGTCAAGCTGGACTTTGCATAACATGGAACTCTGGTGTCTCTCAGCACACAGGCAGATTTCCTTAAAAGCTTCACTCTACAGTACATACAATCCCTCACTGCATTAATCTGTACTCCACAGACTTAATGCCTCACTAATCAAGCTCAAAAGCAGAGACCGGTAGCGTCTACATCAGTGCTGTCAAGCAGCAGTTTACTTAGGCAGAGTGGAGCAGATATACTGATATTAATCTTAATATCTTCCTCCTTCCTTTTAATGCACATAGCAAACTAAAAAACAAGCAAACAAACACAAAAACAAATACTTAAATGAATCCATCTGGTTCAACCAATCCATCCAGACTTGTGTGCGCACAAGATCAGAACCGTTTGGAAACTGCGCCGCTCAGAAGCAGTTCAACTTACTCCAGAGCATCGATGAGTTTGCGGTAGTCTACTGGGGGAGGGTAGACGATTTCCTCAATGAGCTCTCTGTCACAGTGGGCGTAGGCTGTGGAGATGTGAATAAAGATCTCCAGGTGCTTCATTCTGTGGGCCAGTGCCAGCATCTTCTGAGTGGCCAGGACATTCAGCTGCATTGCATCTCTGAGAGGAGGAAAGAAGCGTGAAGATAAACATCCACCGACTCCCCCTTCTCCTTTTTCAGTCATCGTCAAAAAAAAAGAAAAAAAAAGAAAAAGAAAACAGAGGCCCCTGCACCCGGATACTTGGATAAGCTGCCTCGATACACCAGAAACAAACAAGCTTTATTGATACAGCACCTTTCTAATAACAAATACTGCTCCCAGTGGTTTACAGCTGATTGGGAGAAGCGGAAATGGGAAAAAAGGATTTGACAGACTAATGCACATGGAAGACATGGAAGACTTTTCCAGGCAAAAAGAACTCAGTAGTAATTTATCAAAATAGTGTTAAGCAGTATATTAAAAAAAAAAAAAAAAAAAAAAAAAAAAAAAAAAAAAAAAACAACAAAAAAAACAAGGCAATGCAAGCCCAGCCAGGTGTTGTGGGCATCTGCGAGCCCATTTTTATTACATCTGTCAACACCGCTTTCAGAGACAAGCCTGAAAACATCCTCTAGTGCTTGAACATCCTTAATTTAAATAAATAAATAGCTCAGATCACCAGAAGCTGTGAAACTGGTAGTCAGCAGCTTGTGAAGAAATCACAGGCAAGACGATAACCAGCTTGTGATTGAGATCACATTTTAACAGGACTATAAATACAATTTGAAGAAGAAGAAAGAAAAGATATCACTCACTTGAGAGGCTCATTAAAGCGGATGGTGGCGGCACAATGGAAGATGATGTTAATGTTTTCAGTCAGGGTGCTCTGATCCACTTTATTCAAACCCAGCTCTGGCTGTGTGAGGTCACTGTTCACCGCTATGATCTTCTCTGCAAAGCCTGGCTGCTCAGCTTGCAACCTTTCAAACAACTGGGAGGAAGGTTATCGGGTCAAACTGATGTCACAGTTACTTGGTAAACACTGAGCACATGTTGGAAAATTCTCTTAAAATTAGCGCAAGTCACAATTTGTGTTTGCCCGCTCTCTTATATGTCAAATCAAGAAAAACCGGTGGAGGAGGGGTGAGGAGTGGAGCGGAGAAGCCTAGTACACTCCCCAAAACCAGTTGGTATGAAGTGAAGCATAGAATAATGGTGAGAACCATTAGGAAGAGAGAGAAGCACATATCATCAAGATCTCTGGAGTCTGTCAGCTTTTCGGGGAAACGGTCATGCTTCTCACAGGTTTGATTACTAGGTTACTCGCCTCGTTTCAAATCCACATGCACAGGTAGACTTACAAAAACCGTGTCATCGTTCAAATACTGAGGACCTGGTTGCAAAATGTGTCAGCTGTGTAGTTGCTTGGGAAGATTTATGAAGCAACTCGTTTTTACTTCCAGCACCACCTTCACACGAACATGCAGGGCTGCTCCACATATTCCTCTCATCTCCCTAAACCTCCCCTCTTTTTCCCTAAGAAAAAAAAAGAGAAAAGAAATAGAAAAACAGTCCACCAGAATACAGCATCTCATCTTTTACCTTGCAGTTAATCATATCAGCAACGCGGGCCTCTGGACTCTGGCCAGCTTTTGACCTGACCATCACGTAGACGGCTCTCACGTCCGGGCATGACCTCAGCAGCTTCTCCAGCAACACCTTTAAATAAACGCACAGGAAGCACTTAAGTCATCTTTCCTCTTCACACAGAGTGCGGTACAAACACTGCATCTTTTTCCTCCTCTGACGCAGATGGACCCAAATGTATTTAGATGAAACGTCAGCTGTTGCGTTTCAAAGCACGTGACAAAAGAAGAGCCTTGTGAGGGATTCATCACGTCTGTTGTAAAACCAAGAACTGAAGCAAACATTTATCACAGCTCTGCTAAAAATCAGAGCACCATTTTGTTGTGACTGATGGAAAATCCACCTAAAAACAGCAGCATTTTATTTGAATTGCTCATTTAAGATTTTAACTACCTGCCATTTAAACCACAACAGTACCTTGCCCATGAACCCCGTCGCTCCAGAGAGCAGCACATTTTTCCCTGTGTAGTATTCTGGGATGTTCACCATGATATCTGTAGTCGTGTTGCAGCAAACTCCACCTGCAGAGGAAAAAAGGGGGGAAGAAAGAAAAATAAAAATGTTTCTTAATAGGGGTTTTTATGTGGGATGGAAATAACCCAATGATGTACCAGGTATCAGAACAAAGACACCAAGCAAATGAAGTATTGACATGTAATATTGATTCCACACACACACTTGTAGTACTTTTATAGCTTTTCATTAATGCTGAAGGTGATAAAGACCGGAACCACCGACACTCCGTGATGCAGATCCACCTGAGATGTTTGGGAAGATATGGAACCCCGAACTCGCCATGTGGCAGTGCATGTCCACTCTTGGGGAAAATGGCTTCTGTATTCACCGTTTTTAACTTAAATGATCTTTCTCACTGTAGAATGATGGACTTTATTCATGCATTTCTTTTCGTAAAAGGCCTCGTAACTCTTCGCTCAGATCATTGCTGCAATGATCAACGATTAGCAGCAGTGAGGCTGCAGGTTGATGCTCAGCTTCGATGAGTAGGAACCGTGGCTCCAAATGGATTACGGTGTTGAATGTTTTTCTATGCTTACAAAAATCCTTTATTTGTACAGTGGGTGTTTCTGACCTCACAGTGAAACTGGTTTGTTGGGGAAACCAGAGAACAAAAATGACCCGCATCAACACCTTGTAAGACAAGTTGAAGGTATAAATACAGAAGTGGCCTCAATCAAAAGGAAGTATTTAAATATATGTGGAATGAATCCAAGCAATTAAATTATTTTAATTTTGATGGTTTGCATTATAATTCCTTAATCTGAAATGACTCCTGAGTCGTGATGCCAGCCTTCAGCAGACACCACGATGTTCTCAGCGTTCAGTACCGGGTCTTGGGGCAGCGCAGTATTAGTAAGTCGTACTACTTTATTCAGGAGTTTTGGCTTGCACGTTGTTTTAACGTGTGTTGTAATATGTTTCAGTCACACTTTACTCAAGTTAATGATTGGATGACTTATCTCCTGAATTGCCTGTTATCAGCTGGACAGTGTCTGTCTTTCTAGTTAAAATCCAAAATAATCATGTTTTCAAGCTCCACCGTGTTTATCTTCTTTAATGTCACACTTGTCATTTGCCAGTGTCGTCATACACAGAGCTTTCTCTTGGTCTGTAGAGATCTCGGACGATTATTTCTATGGAGACTATGCAGGGTTTTTTCTAATCTCTCTCACACACACCGGAGGCAATGCAGTGTTCACAATCAAACCAGACGACTCCTCTTCCTCCTCAGCCAAAGTCTCTCTTTGATTCTACGGTCCTGAGCTACTGAGTTTAATATATATATAAAAAATAAAAAAAAATTTAAAAAAAAAACAGGGAAAATTATTACCTTTTCGTAGGGGCTGCCGGACGAAAACCTGTTCCCTCCAAGAACACTGCATCTAAGGTTTGTAAAGCTTCATCTGAACAAAACAACAGTTCTGGAACAATTTCCTCAAAAAATATAAATAAATTATAAAATTAAATAAAAATCCAGAAGTGGATGTGTTTGCACCTCACTTGGCAAGAGTAAAAATAACAAAAACAACATATTGGCACAAAAACCAAATGACACCAAATGTTTGGTAAATTTTGCAGCTGCAGGACTTGGACACCCCACAGTTACCGAGTCAGCCATGAACTCATGGGGTTAAAGGCATTTCAATGGCCCTGCCAAAATACACCTCAAACTATCCTAAAAGATGTAGTAGGACCATAGGGGAGTGTGTAGAAATGAAAGCCTACACATTTCTGTGGACTGAAGCAACACCGTCAAGAAGAGCGCGACAAAATCCTCCACAACATCGTGAGAGTGATACAGATAACAAGTACGCTCAGATACTGCAGACGAAGGTGGTTCAACAAGCGACTGAATCATGGGGCATTGCTTTGTTTTCACACACGCTGCTTCGGCATTTTGGCTTAGTTTTTGTCAAATAATGAGATCAAGCAATACGAGGTTGCATTTACTTTATTTGAATCATAAATGAAGCTATGCAAGCTTAAAACGTAAGAATGGTGAGAAACTGAGATGGGACATCCAAAACCTTTGGTATTATCCTTTGTTAATCTTTAAATTGATCCCTTTCTCGTCATCTCCAAGAGAGGTACATTTAGTTAACTTTTGTTTTTAGTCAAACAACAGTCAAAGATATTTCTGGAGGTCAGAATCGGATCAGTGTTTCACCCTCACTGCTCATGCAATTACAGTTTAACCAGTAACTCTACTTTAAATAAACTAGGTTTATTCTCGGCCCGCATGTCGCAGCCCGCGACGGAGAGGAAATGGAGGGCTTCAAGTCTGGTTATGTTCACACTGCTGTCCTCACTTCTTCTGAGTTTGTCACAGCTGGTGTGACGAAACTCTGAATACTGAATACATTTCAGTGTTTACACAAATACTGAACTAAAAAAAAAAACCACAGAAACTCCGCTTCTGGACCCCTTCTCACACAGCAGGACCTCTGGTATCATCCCAGTGGAGTATTATAAGCAGCGGCAACAGTCTAATTGCTCAGTGGGCTTTTGGATTTGTGTGGGCCAAAAATGTGGACCACAAGTGGTCCAACCTGAACCTGAACGTACAGTCATGACTCCACAGCGAGAGTACAGACATCTCTAGAGCAGCTTCAAAACAGAGGGGAAAAACAAAATAAATCTGCAGGGTTATAGTCACAGCAAAAACTGCTGATTTCCGCTGAGCAGCGCAGTGACAGGGCCACTCTTGTTATTGCTGGTTCAGCTTGCAACACAATCAATTTTGACTGGAAATGTCAATTTTTGTTATTGAATATATCAAGCTGAAAATGAATGAGCCGCTGTCACATCAACCTCAGGGACTGAGAGTGAAAGAAGCGATAAAATGCAAGTGGGTTATTTCCACTTCATTTTATCCTAGTCAGACTTGACAAAAACAGATTTTCTTCAATTGGATTTTATTTGTACCACCGTCCGTCCTGCACCCCAACTATGTTTTAAAGAAACTTGCAAAGCTTTAATGATCTATGCTGTGTGATGAATAAACAGTTCGGTTCAATGCAATTTTAAAGGCTCAGCCCCTCACATGGTGACTGAACAAGATGATAGTGGTATAGAAAACAGATTTTGGATGCTGTCGATAATTTCTATACATAAAACAACAAAAAAAAAAAACTGTGCTGAATATTCTGGTGTTTATATTCCAGAGAGAAGAATAACCACATTAAAAAGGAGAGGATCAGGACTCTTACACAGCTGAGGGATGACTGAGGGTGACGAGATCTTTGGCAGGGATCAAGAATGATGTCGTACTAGCGGTGGGGAGGGGGTGTGCTGCATTCACTGGCACGAGTCAAAAAAAGGCTCGTGTTTCCTCATGCTGCTTTGTCTACAAGTAAACGGTGGAAACATATGAGAAGACAAACGAGACTTGTCAGGGGTGAGTTCCTGCCCTGAAAACGCTCTGGAGATTTTAATCTCCAGAAAACCCTCGCACATGCCTTCTTTATGTCACTGCACTGGTGTGCACATCACTGCAGTGCAAACAATGCAGAAATGGGACAAAAGGCACCCTTTAAAGAAGCTGCATCTCTGCAGTGTTCACTGAACAGAGTGACGCAACACTTTGGGGTTGTCCTTGAAAGCTGATCAGCAGAAGAAACCAATGTTGTCTGCATTAAAAAAAAAAAAGACAAATAAAAACACCTCTGTAATGCTGGATCCTGTCTGAGCCTGCACTGGCATTAGATCAACTGTCTGAACGAGCTACTGCAGCTCGCATTCAGACCACAAGTTGATCCTTGATGCTTTGCCCTTAATATTACGCACTGTAATGCTCAAATTAGGATTTATGACAATTCATCTCAAAAGGAGCCACCTGTGTCTGATTAATGTGAAATCCAGCTGCACTTACAAGCCACATAGATCATTGTGTCAGATTTACAGTGTGTGACAAGGAAAAGCTGTAAACCATCAACTGCATTTGAGAAATTTAAGTAGTACATTTTGTCTTAAAGAAAAAAAAAACATTCTTAAAATACCGACAATAACTCACGTAGACATGGCAGAAACTGACAGCCACTTCAAAGCCGTCAGGCTGCAGTGATGAATGAATGTTTCAGCAACAGCCCGCTTATTCCCGTCAGCAATGCCAACTTTCTGCCCAAGTTGGGGTGCAACAGATCATTCCACGTGCTTAGTGCTGACATGCATTACAAGTCAAATCACTGCCATGAGGGAAGGTCATGAGATCAGCAGGACAAGAGCAGGTCATTTGTGAAAGGGCTCCTGTCTCACTGTATCAACGCGTGCATTTAGTTGAGATACTAATGCTATTGCAAGCAGCGGTGTTTTCAAGAGAGACAAACGGTGAGAACAGCCAAAAACAGACTGAACCCATGCTCCAAGAGGCAGAGGAAAGGCGGTGATCCCGTGATTGTCATTACAGAGCCGCCTAACATCATTACCACCAGGAGCCCTCCATTCACACGGGGACGAGCTTGAAAACCACACAGACGGATGCTCGGCGCTGACAGCCTGTAACAGCCTGTAACAGCCTGTAACACGACTACTACCAGAGCGCCCGGTGTTAAATTAAAAGTGATGTACGTCAGCTAAACCTCGCCACATATTCAAAGAGCCTCGTGTGCTACAAGAGCAGTTTGTCTACCTCGTTAAAAGTGGTCAAAACAAACAAAAACTGGTAATGCAGGAACACCACTAAGATGACCAAAAACAGCCACGTAGCTACCGCGCAGGGACAGGTGTGACATCTACGGGAGTTGAGGTGTACCTTAACTGTGAAGAAAGTCTCACTTAGTCCACTTAACCCGCACATTTTCTCGAGCTGCGGTACGTTTTTTTTTTTTTTTTTTTTTTTTAAACCACCTCTCCCGCCCTTCGGTGCATCTCTCGCTAAATGTTGAGGAGCCTGTGGCGATGGCAGTTAACGATCTGAAAACCGTCCATAAAAGAGGACGAGGGTTCAGTAAAATCATTTAAAGTGCGTACGTACCAGAAATGTCGATGGTTCCCCCTCCCTGGTAAACTTGGAAGCGTGCTGAGCTGAGCTGTGCGGAGCTGAGCTGGGCGGAGAGGCGGAGCAGCAAGCGCCGCTACAAACCACTGACTGGAGCCCAACAGGAAGACGGGCGAATACATGCACCGTTGTGACGTCACCAGGCAGCGGTCTCCAGCAGAGATGGACCGAAAAACATGATGTCTCACTTCCAGTTTCATTCAGTCTATGCTGTCCACGAGGACGGGTGTTGGGTCTTATGATTCAAAGTTATTCGTTTTTGCTTTGTCTTGACAGGAAACACTTAAGTTTTACGTTTTTCAAAATGCCCCCAATAGTATTGTGATTATGACAACAGGGCTAGATCTGGAGCTCAGGTTGTAGCAGACCATGCTTACTTACATGACAGCACTTGTTTCTTGCATAAAAGTTAAAATAAAAAAAATAAAAAAAATTTAAAGCACCATTTACAGGGACATGTTCCCACAAATACTCATTCAACTCAAAAGAAAGGTTTATTTAAACAAGTTAAGGAAACCCAGAGTTTTATTCAACAGTCTTACCCTCATCTATGCAAACTAAATCAGTAACTCATTTGAATTAGTTTCTGGGAAAAAAAAAAAGGGAGAAATCGAAAATCTATCCTCCAGTTTCATCCTGTTCAGGGTCACCAGTGTCATTTGCCCAGGTGCCCCCCCCCCCCCCCCCACACACACACACACACACACACACACACGACAAAAAAACAAAAACAAAAACAGGGCATCCTTGGTTTTCAATCAAAACTATAACAAGTCTTTTATTTCTATTATGTTATACAATATACAATAGAAGTAAGGCATAAATAATGTAACGAGTGCAAGTGTTGTCCTGAAGCCACATCCTGTACTTAATAAACTGATGGTCATCATGTGGATTGTTCTTCACCGAATCCTTTATATGGACCAGTCAATTGCAACTCCCTTGTGCTCCTCGCCTCCAGCGCTACTCTGCACAAACAGATCCCCGGCTGCAAGACAAGAAGAGCACTTTTATAGTCGGAATGGGGAAAAAAATAAAAAATAAATGAAAAAAAACCAACATGCTTCTGCATTCCCACCCATGAGGTTGGCACTGGAGGTTGTCAGCACATGGGCAGTGGTCACGGGGACCCTCCTGGTCCCACGCAAGCATGTCCATCAGAAGGTTGGGGTGACTCAGACATGACTCCCCCTTATCTGGCTTGGGGTTGCATACCGGAAACAAAAATTCTGGTGGGAGCAGGGGAGAGAAATAGAAAAAGAAAAAAAGTCCAAAACTGTGTTTATTGGATTCCAGCTCTGCACCATTGTTTTCCCCAAATCTCGTTCACCTTTGACACTCCACTTCTAGTATCTTTTTGTGGCATTCCCATGAATTCCCATGCATTCCCAGAGTAACTTGGTTATTGTAAGAAAAAGATCATGGTGTAATTTAGATTTTAGAAATCCTCCATGTTCCTCAGTGTCAATGTAAATGCAAAAAACACAAACACACAGGAATAATGACTAGACTTTAAAGTTAATATACAGTGTACACGGTGCATCTAAAATTGGTACATGCGTTTATTATTTCTAGGACAAGTCCCACCTCGTTGGAAGGCGCAGCAGAGGTCTGGCCTGCAGTCGCTCTGACCCTGACAGATGGTCCCCTCGGTTCCTCTGGAGGTATTGAGCGTACACTGGCCCCAAACACACATCTGATCTGAGCAACACTCCTCATCCTTGGAGCAGGGCTGCATGGGGACACATACATTTTCATTAAATCATGTTAAGCATTACTCTTTTTAAAAAAAAAAAAAAAAGGGGGGGGGGGTTTACAGCTGATGGTACCTGCAGTGACGTTAGTATTTTCTTTTTAAATCTCACTTTATATTTATTTGAGTATGTTGGACTTAGACATACGACAGAAATAAAGCTTTCACTGGCAGACAAGTCCACATATTTGTTCTATACTGAAACCTTATGGCACACTTTACAAAACAGGTACAACAACCGAAATACTAACAGGAGTAACATGTTTATGCAGCATTTCCATGAATCGACACAAGAAACATAAGTTTTAATGTGCGACAGCTGTACAAGATGAGACCGATATGATGGAAAGCAGAAGGAAGGTCTGATAAAATCGTGACTGACTCATGTTATAATGATGGACCTGTAACTTGTTAAAGTGGCATCTCCCCGCCTCACTCATGACTGAATCGCAATTGTGCCTGCAGCTTACAGATGGATTACTAAACCATCTCTTAATATAAAAAACGCCAAAGTACTAGTCTTATACATTAAATATACACTCAGACATCAAACACCAAGGCAGGAGCGCACGTCTGACACGTGAATAGGCTACATCTGGGAGTAGCGTCAACAAATTACTGCAAAACTGCAGTAATTTGCACCTTTACGTCAACAGTGACTGAACGCCCACCATATCTGTCGGTATGCAGGGGAGGCACTTCGAGTTCTCAATCTCATACAGGCAATATTTCAGGTCGCCACAGTCCTCGTCCACCATACATTCCTGCAGCAGGAGAGGAAAAAAAAAAAAACAAAAACAAAAACACAACAGTTATAAACTGCAGGAAAGAATTTAAAATGTACACCAACATATGCACAGTGGGCTGAATCACACAAGCTCACATCTGGAGTCGAATATTCAACAAAAGATGAATTAATGCAGTGACGCTCACATGTTCAGTGTCAAACCATTAAAAGCACTAATCTGACAGTAACATTTGACTTGTCATAGCAACTTAGTTGACCCAATTGGACCTTTTAAAAAAAAAAAAAAAAACAAAAAAAAAAAAAACACACGACATGTTTGAATTTTTCTCAGGTTGTTATTCTGCCAGCAGCTCAGCCTCCAACAAAAATATGATGCTCAACACATGTATCATTTGACCCAAACACAGAAGTTGAGAAATAAGTTAAATAAAGAAGATACCAGCCTGAGTCCAGTGAGACCTGAGGATCTCATGAGAAGATATGATATACAAGATTAAAGACAGCAACACATCCACCTCAACTATGATGCATGTACACTATAAATCCCCAGCTGCAAGACAAAAATATAAATGCTAAATGTAGAATATTAATAAAATAAATATTCTAAATAATTAATAAAAATAATGATGAACTCAAACTCGAAACGCTGGTTAAGTTATAAAAAAAAAAAAAAATTTAAATTTAAATTTAAAAGCCAACTAAAAATCGTGGGTCTTGAGTCTCCTTTTAAAAGCATTCACACTCAGGTGTCCAAGGGTCTTCTTGCAGATAATCCCTCAAACATTAAGTTAAGTCTCATTGTACGTTTTTGTCGTTAGTGGGAACTGGTTCTACTGGAAATAATTAAACATCTGCCACCAGATAACCTGAGCATGAGTGGAGGTTCATAAGATTCAAGCAACTCTGATACAGAAAAATGGGGACAGGAGCCATTGGAAGTTTTATAAAACTAGTAAAAAAAAATAAAAAAAATCAATCAGGAGGGAAACAGGTGGCCAGTAGAAAGACTTCAGTGTAATGTGTGCTCTTCTTCTGGTTTAAATTAACCTGGGAATCGTTTTTCTGATGAGAACGTTACAATCATCCAGTCTACATGTAATGAAAAGCATGGATCAATAACTCTGAGTTGCCTCGAGAGAGAAATAGATAAATACAATATGCATGTCTAGAGGCATATTCTTTTTTTTTCCTGTTGAATTTTCCAAGAGACTGGAGACTCCCAACAGAAACCACAGTACCCTGCACTTATCTCAATAGAGTCCAGATGACCAGACTCTAAGGCCTAGGGGCAACATGCATCACTGAACAAACACTTTGCACGCGTTTCTTTGTAGAGAAAAATGAAAAGAGCTTGAGTCTTTATTTAACCGTGTAGGAGTTCTAACTAATAGGTTTGACTCACAAATACGCCTGACGGAAATACAGTGCTTCAGCTATTCAGTCATTTCAAGCGGCACGTTTGATGCAACAATTTTCCTGAATGACCTGAATGCAGGGACCTTTTTCAGATTGTGGAACGTCATAATGCTAAAAGGGAAGTTCTTGGCAGCTCCAAAGGATACAGCATGTGTGTAAAGCAAGCAGTAGTTTCCATCCTTGTTTATGTTCCAGTACTTGATCCAAAATCAAAAGCACGTCATCTTAAATCTTGCAGGGTGAAAAAAGTCCTAATAAATCCAAAATAATCTCATGAGAACCCTACAGTAAACATAAAAGCTTCCACACGTTCACCAAGTGCCCCCTGTATGATTTTACATTTTTAAATATTACTAGTCATGTACTTTTCAAGGCGACCAGAAAACGTCACTGTGATTGCAAACTGAGAAGATCCTTAGAAGGTCGCAGCTTACCCAGTTTGGCTTGCAAACTATTTTTTCCTCCCTTCCCTGCCATTTTTTCCCCCAGCAACCTCTATTAACATAACCACCATCTGCACAGCTGCCAGGAAAACCAGAGATCAAAGCCACTGTTGCAAAGGAAAATGGGAAAACAGGCAGCAAACAGTATTAATGTGCTCATGAGTTAGACTCCTGCTGGCAAGAACTATGAAAAGTACACAGTACGTCTCTTTCCTGGATGAGCTCACTCCATAAAAAGTGAGTGGAGACAATGCAGCTACAGTTTCTGAAAGGACCCGGCCTCATCGACACTTTTCTTTTTACAGACCGTGGATACTTACAAAACTGTAGGAAAGTTGCACTTTGGTACTCTACACTACTTAACGAGAATTTTAAAATGAGAAACAAGACCGATGCTGCCAGGAGAGTGACCCAACATGAGGGAACCTCTATCCAATACAGAGGGACTGGTTTTACACTCCGTTTTTCTTCGAAAAGAAAAGGTCAGTTGCAGTGCAACATGATGAATATGTACAAAACCCAAATCTGAAGACAACAGCTTCTTGTCCGCAGGACATTTGCACACCTGCGTGAATTACTTGGTTTAAATGATTATCTCAGTTTTCTGGTCTCCAACTCTGATAAGATTTTATTTTTATCCAGCAGTTTCCAGGACCATTTCAAAGATGCCACTCCCCTCATCGTCTCTGTTCTTCTTCAGAGTTCCTTATGGATGCTCTAGGAACTGTTTATGGATCGATCATTTAGCTTTATATTTTTTTGTCTTTTGACCTCTTCTAAAATCACTTAAGATGTTAACTTTTGTTAAGCGCCTGCATTTGGGCCCAATTTTAACATCTTGAGACAGCCATGTATTTTGCTCATGGAGAAAATGTTTTGTTGGTTGTAAAATATGCGAATATAATTAAAAATAGTAATAAAAACAGAAAGAAAAGAAAACGTACATGATTCACGCTGTTCCACTGGCCAGACACCTCCATGTGCATGTGTGACAGATGAGTCGCACCTGTTCTGTTGTTTGTCTCCTAAAAAAAAAAAAAAAAACGATAAAAAAAGGGAAGAACAACGTATTGTTTGAACAAATCTTGTATTCATCCCATTCTTTTGCTTTAAATCTGAGATCCCACCTTGTCAGTTCTATCCAGGACTTGAGTGACTCTGTCGCCGCTCTTTATCGTCTTCATGGTCTTGTTGTGGTAGTTGGGACGCAGGTCCAGCGAGCCTGAGGAGAACTTTGCATTCTCAGTGGTTATCTGTTGGATTGAATGTGAGCTGAGATTCATATATTACGTATAAATTACTGCATCACCCATCAACTCCCTATCATATGGGAATTTAATAGTGTTTTTTTTTTTATCTTTATAATCAAAACAGTTTTGGATGTTTCAATGTCACCTGCTGGCGTTTATGGATCCCACACGAAACAGCACGTATTAATCCCATTTTTAACAGCGTTCATGAATGCCATTCAACATTCGGACCGATGAGATGTGATGATGAAATCGAGGTGGCCCTGGTGTGGCTTTGTGCGCATGTAAAACCAAACCAGTTCTTAAAAAGGCTCAATAAAAAAGGTAGAAGCAGCTCTGAACTGGCTCCAGCACCAATTTCATGTTAGTCAAATAGAAGTTTAAGCATCTTCAAGTGAATTTAAAAGGCACGGACCATGCTTTAAATTACACTCATCTATAGGTCCTGGATAAAAGTAAGAGAAACAGGAGATGCCTGTGGTGCTGAGACTTATTAGACTCTACTGTGGTACAATTCTGCCACAGGAGCGCCTTTCCCTTCTTTTCCTTCTTTGAGCTGGTCATGATGGTGACCCAAACTGGAGTCTGGGTCACCATCATGACAGGCTCATTAAAGGTTGTCAACGTGAAGTGAATCAGACCAAAGCAGACATGGAAACTATGTGCAGCGCAGTTGGCAGTGAGCCGAACACCCACACCGTCAAAGGTGATTTTTTCCACGCAGACAGATTCCCATCGTCGTGCCAACGAAATGTAGTGGTTGCACGATATAAAAACACTGAATACATCGCATGATGATGAAGTTCTCTTATGAATAAAATGTGACGCAGACCTGATCTACGGCCTCGGCCAGTATGTGCTGGGTGTCCTCCATCAACTCCTCCACCTCTCGGAACATGTCGTTCAGGCTGACCGTGTCCCGCTCCAGGCGGCCTCGCAGGACCACCGCTGTGCTCCGAGCCGTGCCACCGGCTGCCCACAGCAGACACAAACCCCAGAGCCACGAAGGCAGAGCGAAACGGGACATCTTCGTTTCTCTTCCTCTCACCGAGACGCAAAAAGGGAGCAGAGCTGCAGTCGGCTCACAGCTGGATCCGTTTTTATTTGGAAAGTCTGAGGGGGCGTGGCGCTAGTGTGTGCGCGCTCAGCGCTCGTGTTGGAAAGCGTACATCTGGAGAGCATGCCGTCTATGACATATGAGCATATATTTTGATTATGAGGGTTTTCACAAGTTGAATCAATCATGTAAATCCGACTGTATAACTACTCCGTCAGTCCACCATGACTCACCTATAGCTTTTCTGAAGAGTGATTCTGGAGCTGTTTTTCCTGGACTGTGCAGCCCATAGTCTGTAAATGGGCGGAACGAACAGGCCTGTGCACACCTTGTGTCCATCAGAGTTAGGATTACCAGCACCATCAGCAGATCCACGCAAGAGGAGCTGCGGATTCACCGGCAAATGTTTGTAGCAGAATATCTCGTTTCAAATGTCGTTTCAGTGGTACTATCGGAAAAGACAGCCGCCTTCAGCCGAAGTTGGGTGGCTGCAAATTGCATCCTTAGTCGTATGACAATGTGAGTGATGATTAGCCACTGGCTACACACAGTGCCAATCAAAAGTCTATGCCCCATACTACAAAACAAATTGGGAGTCATTGGAAACGGACTTCATTTTGGAGCCGGACCCTAGTGGTCTTTTTAGAAAATAGATTATTGCGGTATGGCATCCATGTGAAAGCAAAAAAATACAACATTATCAGAACCAAGCATACTAAAGAGAACCCCCCCCCCCCCCCCCCCCCCCCCCCCCCCCCCAAAAAAAAAGTATGCAGTAAGACAATGACTGCATACAGTTTTTCCTTTACATTTTACACTTTAGTTGGTCATTTGAAGCCAACGGTTATTGAGAGAGATCAGGCTGATGCTATTTAAAACAAAATTATAAACAAAGACAAAAACATAAGTTAATTACAACATCTATGAATGCTTAGTCTAAAACTGCCGAGCTGGAAATCAGAGAAGCCAGTTTTGTTAGTGGTAGTGTACCGGCCCCCTGGTGGTTCTTATCTAGAGTTTTTTTTTTTCTCATTACCTCATGGTTTATTGCTCAGTACAGACAAAGACGTCATAGTGGGCGACTTTAACATTCATTTGGTTGTTGACAGTGGCCTTAAGTTAGCTTTAATTTTCTTTTAGAATCAATGGGCATCTTGCAAAAAGTAAACAAATCGATGTATTGCTTTAATTAAATCCTCAATCTGGCACTCAACCTACCATATAGAAACTGATAACTTGTTAGTCTTGCCTGTAAACTCCGTCTGAGCACTATTTAATAACGTTTGAACTTAACATTGTTAATGTTAAAGTGCATAACAAACAATATTACTCTAGGATATGTTTATCAGATAACATTGTAACTAAATTTAAGGAGGACATTGCTTCTTATCTTCTTACAGTAGAACATACTGAAACAATCGAGGGCTATCAACTAAATTCTACCTCTGCAGATACTGATTTTCTTTTCAATATTCTGCAGATTTGGTGCACTTAGCTTTAGATGCAGTTACAGTTTCCTTTAAAAAAGAGGGTCTCTAACCATAGGAGCTTAACTCCCTGGTATTATTCGCATATCTGCATGCTGAAACAAAAAGTTTGTTAAATGGAAAGGAAGTGGTAGCCTTGTAAATCTGTAGATTCTCATTGTGCATGGAAGGATGGTCTAATAGTATATTAAAAAAAGCCCATTGGAAGGCTAGAACAGCTTATTATTCATCATAAATAGAAGATAGTAAAAATAACCCACAATTTCAGCACTGTAGCCAGGGTGACAGAGTCACAACTCTTTTGAGCTGTACATTCCTGCAGCTCTCAGTAGTGAAGACTTTATGAGCTTCTTTAACAGTAGAATTGTCAGAATTAGAGAAGAAATCAACCAGGCCCATCTGGCAGTGGTTGTTGGTGTTTCTTCAGCTTCAGTGACTTCCTTAGGTTCTGACTTGACTCTAGACTGTTTGGTTCCTGTAGACCTCCCTGAGCTGACCTCAGTCGTGAATAAAGCTAAATAATCCATGTGCCTGTTGGACCCCATTTGAGCTTGACTACTCAAAAATGTATTTCTTTTATTGGTATGGCAATATTGGATCAGATCAACCTGTCCCTGACATCACAATATGTGCCACAGGTTTTTAAAGTTACAGTAATTAAACATTACTCATAAAATCTTTGGACCTAAGACAGCTGGATCCTGCTACGGATGAAGAGACAGACAGTTGTGAGCAGGCCTTACTATGATACTATTCCATCAGGATCATAGACACGGATGTGAATGCCATAACTGAGACCTTAGTGCTTCTAGTGCTGCATCATATGTGGTGGCTTCCGGAGTGTTTGGGGTACCTCACTCAACTGTTCACTGCATTGTCCATAGAGTCACAGAAGATAATCTTCTCAAGAACCCAGAAGACCTGAAAAAAAGTTTCCCATGAGTTAGCAGGGCTGTCAAAACAAAGGACTTTAATGGCAACAGCAGGAAATCATCATGAGTCAGAAGGAAGAGTACCGTGCAGCCTGTCTGTGACTGTTCATACTTGAATTCAAGAATTCCACATCCCACAGACACTACCCTCCCCTCACTGGACACCACTAAAACAAAGACATTTTTCAAAACTCATTCAAACTTGAACTACAGGACACTTTTTAATTCAGAAACTTCTAAACTTTTAAACTGTTAAGAACTGTAATATTTATAAGAAGTTTTGTCAAGGTTTTATGTCGTGGCTTAGCTGATTTACCTACTGAGAGTTCTAGTTTCATTTTTTTAATCTATGTTTTTTATTAATTAATTAAAAAATATATTATAGCAGTAAGGGAACTTAAATTACAACTGAAGTGTTAACTAAATCAAACTGTAAAATTCTTAATAATCAGACTTCCTTCCCTAGAACTAGACCCTGTTGTGGAGGAAATTGTATCACCATGAGTCAGGTCCCTCCCATAAGGGTTCGGGAGCAACCCAGATGTGGCCAGTATCAGCTGTACGATGAAAACAAAAAAAAAAAGAAAGAAAGCCATGGAACCAAGATATTCGTTTGTGTGCTGCCCTCAGGTGGCGCACACCTGAAACAGCACCCTGGATGTATGACACACGCATTTTGACCGCAAACTTGCTGGTGCTGGTTAAAACAAACAAACAAACAAACAAACAAACAAAACAAAACAAGATTTTCGGAGTATTATTTTATGCCAGTCTTTAAAAGTTTAAGTCTTTTAAATCAAGACTGTAAACATTTTTTAAAAGCAGTTTACTCTTTCATGTGCATTTTTAAATATACATATTTTTTATATTCATATTACATATAAAATGTGTACATATTTGTTTTAATTATGTATTACCACGCAATGAAATACATGTTTTAAGAAAGCCGTCTCATCCTCCTTTGACCCACAGCTTTCCTGTCACACCTCAGCTGTCTTAACTTCCGCCTCAGTCACAGGCCTTGGTGCTGCTCCATAACTAACTCCTACCACATCAGGAGATTCTGGCTCCTCTCTGTCTTCATCTCCTGCCTGTTTGTCTCTAGCTGTCAGTAAAGAGGCAACTGGAGAGACTGAACCTGAACAAGGCTGCTGCTGCTCCAGATGACGTCAGCCCCAGAGTCCTGAAAGTCTCTGCAGACCAGCTGTGTAGGATTCTGCAGCACCTCTATAACCTCAGCCTGAGCCAGAACAAAGTGCCAGTGCAGTGGAAGACATCCTTCTTTGTTCCAATAGAAAAAAGATCTCATTCATCTTCTCCTAATGACTGTAGAAAGTCGTAGACCTGTAGACCTGTAGCCCTAACATCTCACATCATGAAAGTCCTCTAGAGACTTTTATTTCTTTGTTCTTTGCCCCTTTTACTGAACACCATTTTTATTACCCCATTTAAGCATGTGCATGTCCTTTTTTGCATGAACTGACATTGGGTCAGGTGTCGAGCTGACCACGCCGCCTGTGAATGCTTCTTAGAAAACATACAATAAATCCAGAGATGCATGACTGAACTGAACATTGGCCAGATGGAGGACCCCGTTCTCACCCGGGAGAGGCAGAAGTTGGTGTTCTCAAACCTTTAAAGACTTACTCTGGGTTGTTTTTTTTTTTTTTACTGCACTCCAGCATTATCTGTACCTTGGAAATTGGGTTTTTTCCAAATTCACTTCCAAAATGAGGAATTGCTTAAACCCCAACACTGCTGACTAAACATTATTTTAAAAAATATAAATCACCCTATCACCCTACATCAATAGCTTAAAACCTTTAATACTATTCTGGTCATATACACTTTCTTCTTCTTTGAACACTGTCAAAAGTTTGGGGGGTAGGTGGGGTAAGTTAGATTTTTGGCCCTTGGATATCCATGATAACCGAGTGCACGTTCTTTCAACCAGACCATGACGTAAAAACTGGGAGGGAAAAATGTCACATCACTACGATGTCAATCTCTCCGTAGTCATTGATTCCATTGATTTTTTCACACAAGTTGTGTATTATTAAGAGGAGAGTTTATCTGTTTTAGTTGCTTTACTACAGCTACACAGAAAAGACTTCTGAAAGACAACAAAACTACGTGCCTTAAAATGGTAAGAGAATTTATGAAAAAGATGTCTAAAACATTTCACTACATGAAGAACATATAGTTCACATATAAACCAGATCCCAGAAGTTCTTCTCACAGCCATGAATAATAAATAACACGAGTTTACAAAAAATCAATTAAAAAAATTAAAAGTTATTAAGCCTTTTAAATCAAAATAAAAACAGCTCAACTTCCTATGTGGAGCCAAAAAAGAAGTGAACAAAAATGACAATTTCTCATATCTGTTTTCTGATTCAGTAGTTCTGTGTTTTATAAATTCAAAAAAACAAACGTTGTTTTTCTTTTTAAAAGTGGTCTGTGACCCTTTTGAGATCCATGGCTCACTTTTGTCTGTTTTTCCTCTTATTTTCCTTAACGGGACAATTTTTATCATATAAAGATTTAAATATTCTTCAACATTCTTCATATGCTGCATCCACATCATTTGTTCTATATATTGATCCCCAATCATCTGTCATCAATTCAGCTTTTCGTGCCTCAAGGAATCATCTGTCCTAACCCGTCTGTACTGCGGTCTGGTGTTTTGATCAACTTTTTTATAGTATATCATATAGCAATCATAGGCTGTGAACTCTGGTAAATGATCAGTTATGTCATTTATTAATATTCCACTAGTTAAATTCTTCTCTAAGACATCAGTGAATATATAATTAATTAAGGTTGCACAGTGTGATGTAATGTGACTGGGCCTGGTGATTTTAGGATAGAGACTTAGACTGTACATGGTATTAATACATTCTTCTGTCATTTTATGTTTTTGTTTGGGTTTAGAAGATCAATATTGAAATCCCCACGGATGAATATAACATTTTGATTGACCTTCATAAATGTTCCTTCCATCCAGTTATTAAATACTTCTGTTGTTCTATAAATGCAACTCATAAAGACATTCTTCTTTTGTTCCATGAGTGTTTCCATAGTCACACATTCAAAAACGTTATCCACGACAATGGACATGGTCTCTATCATCCTATAATTGATATTCTTGTCCACAAAAGGAGCCGCACCACCTCAATTTTTGTTTTCTCTGTTTTGACATATCATTTCATAACCATCAATTTTAAAGTATGTGCTCTTTTCACTGTTGAGCCACATTTGATAATTAAAGTCTGTGAAAGTTGTTGGAGGTACTGTTTGATGTTGTGGAAACTTCCATACAGGCTTAGAAGTACCGGTAGATTATTGACAGCTTACGTTCAGGTTTATGTTGCAGTTAAACTGATCATCGATGTAATAGTGGCAGCTGTCCATGATACCTGTAAACAAGTTGTTCTCAGGATCAATGTCATTTTCAATGTCTTGATGATGACAGTCATTGTACTGAAATGTAGTCAGTATAATAAACAAGCAGGTCATGTGTGCAGTCTTGTGAATGATAATCATAATTTTATCTAAGCCACATTTGGGACTCTGTGTAACGTGATAAACAGGCAGATGGGGGGAAAATATATCTTTATAGATGTGTGTGTGTGTGTGTGTGTGTGTGTGTGTGTGTGTGTGTGTGCATGTGTGCATGTGCATACCTGAAAATTAAAATGAAAAACAGCAGCAGGCAGGAAAGTGTGGATCCCTCGTTCATGGTCCTAGACGACACCAGCAGCTGTTTCTTCTGATGTGAGAAAAAGTAAATCATCCACACGAAGTCAAGCACACATAAGGTGTTTACAGCTGACAGCTTGTCCTCACTGCTGGTAGACCACAAACCGTGGCAAAACAACCCCCCCCACAAAAAACACGTCAATGTGCTGTTAATTGAAAAGCACAGTATGAATTTAAGTGCCTGATGATAACGATGACACTCACGTCATCGTTATCGCTTCTCTAGCATCCATACAAAGGTGAAGATGATGCCATAGAATATCAGGGCCTGTATCAGGGATGAAGGAATGACCAGGGATGAAAAGGGATGTCAACGAGGTCACTGGAAATATTAGGATGTGTAAATTAAAATACAATGATGACCTAGCAAAGAGTGACAAAACAAGAACTCAATAAGAGATTGCTAAAAGGAGAACTTTCATCATAAAAGATTTAATCTTTTAGCAGATAGCCAGAAACATTTAACATCTTCACAGAGCCCCACAGAAAACATACACACAACCTAGTTACCTGGTTTTGGTGTCCAAGAGACACAGTGATGATGTTGATGAAGACAGTAATCATCAACACTGAAGCGCTCCTTTCACCAGCTCCTCCAGTTTTTCCTGGGAAAAGGACTAAAATAGGAGGATATGGAGTCAGTTGAGGGGCCTCGGTTACTCACAACATCTTCTGATGGCACTGAAGCCAGTTGCATATCAGTCTCACCACAAAGACATTTCCCTCAGTCTGGCTGCTTTCAGAACTCACTCGGGTCTGTAGCCTAAGAGGTAAAAAAACAAAAAACAAAAAAAGGAATTCTGCAATTGACTTTATGTAACCCAAAGCAACTGACCTGCAATTTTACCACCAAACTCACAAACCTGTCTATAATTTCAGATTGTATAAGACAGTCGGTCCTATATGTGACCTGTTGTAGAAGTCCTGCTACCTGCTCTGAAAGGCGAAGCTCCTGATTTAGCAACCAGTCTATGCTCCTACCCTCACCTGTGGTCACGAGCTGTGGGTAGTGACCGAAAGATCAAGATCACGGACACAAGCAGCAGAAATCAGTTTCTTAATTTAGAGATGGGGTGAAAAGCTCAGTCATGTGGGAGGGGCTCAGAGTAGAGGCGCCAGATGAGGTGGCTTGGGCATCTGGTGAGGATGTCTCCTGGAAGCCTCCCTACTGAGGTATTCCAGGCACATAGGAGGAGACCCCAGGAAAGACCTAGGAAACGCTGGAGGGACTGTGCTTCTTGGATGGCCTGGAAATACCTTGGGATTCTCCTAGATAAGCTGGAGGAAGTGGAGAAGGAGGTCTGGGCTTCTCTGCTCAGGTCACCGCCCCTGCGACGTAACTTTGAATAAGAAGATGGCTAACTGGATGGACCTATCACGTGGTAACTTGGCAGAAAACAGAAATAGAGCAATCGAACTTTTCATCATTTCTTTCATAAAAACTAAGCCAAAGTGTAGTATTAATAATTCAACTGTTTCCACATCCACCTGTAGTTGACATAACTCGAAGCAGTGGTTCAAACTCCCAGGACTTTGGCCCTCACAGCCTTCACAGTCATAATGCAGTATGGCAAGGCTATATTTGATTATATATGCCAAGTTTAAGCTTTTTTGTGATTTTAAGCCTCCATCCAATCAGTCATTTTCAGTCAACATTTGACCAAATCATAAAAACAAACGTAAAAACAGGACAGCATGTTGGACATCACTGCGTGTTCCTGCTGAAAGGGTTGAATCCCATGTAGAGTTTGCATCTTCTCCCTTTAACACATGTGGGTTTTCCAGTTTCTACCCCACTTCAAAGAGATATAGGATAGACAAGTTAGTCTAAATTAAGCACAACTATCAATGAAACTGTGTAACAAAAATAATCCTGCCATTGTTAAATCTACCAAAAACACCTCAGAAGTTCAACCTCTATTGTGATCAGTTTCAAGAAAGGGAAAATAACTTGTTATCTATTATTTCACCTCACGTCTCCTACTTTTTGTTCCACTTTTTTTCAGGCAACACTTGGGGAAACTAAATTAAAATACCTTTTTAAACTAAATTCATTTTCATATTCTCCCAATCCTTCAATATTCATTGATCCCTGAATTGTAAGCTCACTTTCATATTATTTAATACCTGGAAACCACATCAAACTAATTCTTAAATCAACCAAATCCTGCCACAATTCAACTGCTATTTGCAATGGCAGTTCTTTACCATAGAACTCAGCATGTATGTTTTTCCTTTTTCTTTTTTTTGAAGGATTTAAGTCAGCAATGAAAATGAATACAAGAATAAATCATCTTTTACCTCCCTTCTTTTATTTTAGAACTGGTTTAATTATCCAGCTCAGTAGTATATTCAGGGTGTTGTTGCAGATCTTTACCACCTGAGGGCAGCACACAACCAAATATTTAAGGACTAGGCAAATCAAATATGTTTTATTCCAATCTGGATATATTTCATCACCCAATTATACTCAATTAAACCACCATGGCGTTTGCTGTTATAACTATATACAACAAAAAAAAGTAGACAATATTATTCTTGCAGTAACCTACTGTGCCCAACACGAGCTGCTGCCCTAAAGCCTTGTGTGATGCAATGACCAAGTGCTGACGGCACTAGTGGAGACCATCCCCTAAGGAGTCCAGTACAGTAAAAACATCTCTTTTTTTAGGGTGCAAAAGAAACCTCAGGGGGAACCAGCTCATGACTGTCACCTGAAGGTGGAACTGGTACTCCAGATGAAATTGCCTGAGCACATTGCCAAGATGACACTAAGCACAGACCCGGTCTTGACAGGTGACAAGTCCAAGCAGGTGGTAATAGAGGAACTCACTGTACCCTGAAAGATTAAATTGAGGAAGCCAACAAATGCAAGATGTCCTAGTAACAAGAACTGGAAGAAGACTGCAGAAGGCATGGGTAGAGGGTCTACTGTGAGTCCATTGAGGTGCGCTGCAGGGGCTTTACAGGACAGCTCTACATGCACTTCTTGGAACTAGAGGGTTGCAGGGAAACTGGAATATCACTGAAGCTGCAGAAAAGAACTTCAAGATGGCTTTGGCTCAAGAAGGATTATCCATGAGGTAGAACACCATTTGGATACAAGCTGACTGATCAGAACCGGTTGGACCACCCAACAGGGATCGAAGATCTGAAGTATGATCCTGGGTTCATTGCTTATGATATGGGTGGATGATAGGTTGTATTTGCTTGTCTTCCTTTTTATTTTTTTTAATGTATTTATTTATTTGTGTGTGTGTGTGTGTGTGTGTGTTGTGGGGGTTGTTCAATTTTACTGGCATCTCTAGGATTTAACTTATGGTATACTTATATACTTATATATGGTATGCAATCATGCCCACTTGGATATTTCTCGCTATTTTATTGGACTCAGGTTTATTTATCACAACAAAATATGTAATCCATATTCATTTTCTTATTGGTTTCTCTATGATTCTGTGACTGATAAACAAAAATTTATTTGATGAAGTTCTGGGTTTCTGCCGGATATCTGAGGATGCGCTAGAGTTGTGTGAAGCTGACCAGAAACTAAAACAAACATTGACAAAGTTGGATCTACTTCAATATCAAAATAAAAGTCTTAAGCATTAGCCCTGAGACAAGGCCTAAATTATTAACGGCAGAATACTAGCTCATATTACTGTTACTGGGCAGCACGGTGGCTTAGTGGTTAGCACTGTTGCCTCACAGCAAGAAGGTTCCCGGTTCAATTCCCGGCCCGGTGGGTCTTTCTGTGTGGAGTTTGCATGTTCTCCCCGTGCTTGCGTGGGTTTCCTCCGGGTACTCCGGCTTCCTCCCACAGTCCAAAAACATGCAGTGTAGGTTAATTGATCTTTCTAAATTCTCCTAGGTGTGAATGTGAGTGTGATTGGTTGCTTGTATGTGGCCCTGGATAGACTGGCGACCTGTCCAGGTGGACCCCTGCCTTTCGCCTGATATGCGTCGGGATAGGCTCCGACAGACCCCCGTGACCCGGAGACGGATAAAGCGGGTACAGATAATGGATGGATTACTGTTACTGTTGTGTAGCTCCTATAGTCAAATTTACACAATTACTGAGAACAATTAACTGAAAATAAAAGCATTTTCCCAATTTATTCCCTTTCTGCATTTCACTGTGTAAGTATTCTTTAAAAAAAAAAAAAAAAAAAAAACCAAACCTTTTAACCTTCAGGACCTTTAATCTGAAAATCAAGCGGAAGTTGACCTCTCGTGCTGTACGGGATCTTGACGCGAGTCCACAACAGGTCCGAGATCAGAGCGGCTGGCAGATAAACGACAGCTGACACGTAGGAAGCCGGTTCGTGGCAGAGACCCGCGGGGTTACGACAGTGGCAGCTGTCCGCGGAGAACAGTTTGTGACCGGGCAGAAACTCTGGAGGACCGCGGTGGTTCCCCGGCTGCTGAAATCCGAGCCCCGGCGGGAGAAGCTGACAGACGCGTAAGTGCCCGAGCGCGGACCTGCGGCGCGTCTTGACGCCTCATCTGGCTCATTAACTTCGGTTGTGTCGAGTGTTTGTAATGACGGGACACGAGTTTTTAGAAACTGCAGCAGAAACGGTAATGTTCAGGTGCAGGAGGTGGCGTGAGTAGGAGAAGCAGCTGCTGACAATAACCAATAAAAATGGGTCTTTAATAAACGTTGATCCGGGGCTCATTGATTCTGGTACGGTTATAAAACGCCGTGTTTGTTAAGTGTTTGTTTGTTTGTTTTTAGGTAAAACTCAACACTTTAACTAACTTGTGCCATTTACTTCTGAGTTGATTACCTATTCTGGAGATCAAATGTAAATAATTTTGCTTGAATTAACTGCTGCATTGAAAACCTTTTGTGTGACTGAATTTATTTATTTTTTGCCTGTTTTTTTAAAATTTTTTAGACTGAACATTTTAAACCATTTAAAAAAAAAATCAGAACTTCAGACAAGCTTTTGCGTATAAATGACTACAGAACAGATGCACACATACAAATGTTGAGACTTAATGTGACATGCATGCCAGTAACTCCTAATTAGGAATAACACAATTAAAGTCCTGGATGTTAGATACTTGGTCAGCTGTTTGGTGCAAAGATTGTGATTATCAGGTTCTTGCAATTTTTAATTTTCACTCTTTGTTTGCAAAAGATTTCATTGTGGTTTCAAGACACTTTTGTGCTTGTGTTACCTTTTTTAAAAACATGTTTTGTGCAGTACAAGCATGTCATCTTTGTGTTTGCTCCTGGGTATCTGGTGGTTTAGAGCAGCGACGTAGAATCCAGGAAAACATGCTTGTAATTTAGATCATTGTTTCTCAACAATGAGCCTTGAGCGTACGTGGATATTTGTATTTATTTGTCTCCGTCTCCGGCTCCAGATCCAGAAGAAAATGTGTGGATGTGATCTGCAGCTTCATACAGTTCCAGTTGACTCTTGTATGTGGCAGGCGGCTCTGCGTCCTGTGAGACCTGAAATCTAGTCAGGCGGAGAGGGCTCATCTTATAAACCGCAGTTGTTGCGGACTAATGTTTCAGAAGCTAGATCAACCTCCCCTCAATTGTCACCTCGGCGAGATAATGGATTAGTCTTCATTAGAGCAGGATCTGCATCACAACCTGATGAATGTTCCTCTCTGCATTCGCAGGATCAGTCTGAGCAGTGTAAACGCTGCCTGCCGGCGATGGTCCTGTGGTTGGTTTGGAGACAAAACTCAGAGTCCTCTGTTCATAAACCACAGCTTTATATTCCTGCAAGTAGTGGCTGTAGGAAAGCATGGATCAGAGACGGCTCTGTCAGCACAAAGAGCTGAAGGATCAGAGGCCAGGAGTTCAGTAAATGCATCTCGCTGTTGTTTATGCAGCATTAAATGTAGTTATGAACACCCTTTACATACCCCTGCAGATGATCGCTGCTGTGTTGTATTTGTATCTTTTGGGTGTTTCCAGATGTGATTGACTTCTTCCAGATGGTGCAAAGTCTAAAAGTGGCCCATAAAAGCATAACTTTGAAATGGTTAATATGCTGTCTTGTTTATGATTCTGCTTGAGGAGGTTTATTAAAGCGGCGCCTTTAATCTTTAGTCGTCCCTGCTGCAATCTGACGCACCTTCATGATACAAACAATAGAAAATGTTTCATATGAATTAATTTTTCTTTATGAACTGCAGGAAGTGGATTTGAAACCTGACTGGATAGAAGTGAGGCCTGGTAGGAAAAGAGGATTTAATATTATTTAAGAGAAGATGATCTTTTTTGGATGGACGTTTGCAGCACCAATTTGTTTTGGACAAAATGTGTTTTGGTTGATGTGGGGTCTGTTGAATATTTCACACAATAGATAATAGATAAATGATGGACAAAACTGAAGGTTTACTTTTTAAATGTATATATTTTTAACAACCTTTGGCAGCTGTAATTGAGCAACATCCGTTTAGGTGTCTCGGGTTTGACCGAGACCTTTTTCACATCTTTGAATCGATGTTGTATAAGATGAAAACCAAATCTCGCAGAAGCAGCAAAGCCTCCCCAAACATGACCGAGCCCCCTCCGGGTTTGGCAGTGGTGGTGGTCTCTTCGAAGGGCTTCAGCTGACGTGACTGGCCAAAACGTTGCTCTTTACTTGAGGCAATTGTCTTTTAATGTGCTGACATTTCAGTAGGAATCGAGCTGTGAGGTTCGCCAACTAATATATCTGTACAGATATGTCCTGCAGCTCATGAGAGTCACAGTTCGGCACTTTATTTTGCACTTTAACTTCATCTCTGACAACAGATCAAGTTCATTTTGTGGCTCGCAGTCTATGGTAGCAACACAAGTAGTTCAAAGCACCACAAAGCTTCTTTAAAATTCCAGCCACACTGAAACACAGGAGGAGGATGCACAGTTTATGGAGACATTGCATTTTTGTGGGGAACATATATTTTGCAGAGTTGCAGTACATTTGCAGCTGGTTGTGGTTGTGGTGATCGACGTCTGCACTCACCTTTGTGCCCCGTGTTGGTTTTTTGAGGGACCGCCACCATTTGTGGCCTCGACGAGGAATTGTTTCATAAATCATAACTAGGCTAAATTGTATAACGACAACTGTGTAAGACTTTTTTTGGTTTCCCTTCATCTTCATTTCCTTCTGCCGTGCTGCCAACCTTTGAGATGTTAATCTTAGACCGTTTTATGCTGCTGTTACCTACTTATCTGGGCTGTGATGCCTGCGGGGCACAGAAAAAAAAAAAGCCGTTGCACAAGCTGTCACTTCCTGCAATGAGCGTTTGACTTATAAGGGGTGTCGCTGCATATCTCAGCTTGGAGGGTGGGGGGGGGGGGGGGGGGGACAAAAATACACCAGGGAGCTGAGCGTCACTGTTACTGGCTACCCAACTGCCCTGCTGTTAGATGAGAAAGGCCAAGTTGAGTCTCAGTGTGTCAGACAGTTTTAAAACTGTTGGAAACCGGCTTTTGTGGCTGTACTTGTTCAGTTATTGTTTGAAGTAGACTTCAGATTAAGGCTTTCCTGGCCTGTTTGGGAAATCTTTTATCAAAATATTGCTATTCAATGGAGAGGAGGAAAAAAAAATGCGTCCACACAAGCATTTGAGGTTGAGATTTTTATCAGACTGTGTAAGCGTCCCTTGACACAACAAAATATAAATTTTTACCTTATTATTTTGCGGTTTTATGGTGCGTCTGTCCAGTTTATTAGCCTGTAAATCCAGTAACGGCTCATTAAGGTGCATTTTAAGTCTGTTTTAGTCATTTCAGTGATTAACTGCTCTGTTAAGTTTTATAGTGTGATTCTTGGCTCTAATTTCTGTTTACTTTCCCAATTCAAACTGAAATTGGAGTGAATTTTACTTAAATTTTGTAATGCTGTTAAATTAAAGTTTAGAAGCCCGAGCTTTGGGTTGCTGTCAAAACATTTTGGACTTATGTGGCCTATTTGACTAAACTGCACACCACCAATGCAGGGGTCTAATTCCCATTATCCTACGAAATCCTGCACCTCTCCGGGACACATGGCTCCAAATCCTGCTCCACAAGTTGTCTCAAATTTAATCTAAAAGGGCATGGAGTTGAGCTGGGCTTTTCTTTTCTTTTCTTTAAGCATTTTAAAGCTTTGGCACAGCTATAAACAATGAAATTGAGATATTACAATACAATATCAGATGCTTGTAAATTGGGATTTACAGCAAAGTCCTAGTTAGCACATGTGCTGGACAAATGTGTATTGGCTGCCTCATTTAATCAATAACTCCTTATATTTGCTGTAACTTTGTCATGCAGTTGCTGTGCAATGTGCACATACTCTGTGGTATTTAATGTCCCAACTGCTGACAAGTCGTTGGCGTAATTCAAGCTGCACTGTGAGCAGTGTTGAAGCTGTGAAGGATTAAGGGTTTGATTTCACATGAACCAGTTAAAGCCTCTCTCAGCACCAGCAAACATATGGTGTTCAGCCCAGGCAACAGTAATCTGGGTTTTTAAAGGGGACAAGGTGAGACGTGACTCAGTCATGAGGTCCAGAGAAGTTTTAGTTTGGATGAAAGCCGTTTTATAATGAACACAGGCAACGTTTTATTTTATTGGGTCACAGAAATATTTTTGTCTTTGCAAATTCTTTTGTTGAAATAATTTGTCTAAGCCTTTTTGTGTTACGTTTTACCAAGAGTGTAATTTAGCATTCAAGCATTGTTACAAATATTTTCTTGCTCTTAAATCTAATTGTTTTAGAGTCTGTATGAATTTTTTAAAAAAAAGCACGCGATTGTGTTTTCACAAATATGAAAACTCCCTCTGTCGGGAGCAAAAACTCTGAACTCTGAAAAACTCTGATATCTGTGCGTAAAGGAAAAGGCCTTTACATGCATACAGTTAAAAAAAGCGGCATGAACGAGCAGATTTCAACTGTTTTTAAAAAAGAACAAAGTAATTAATAGCAATTGGGGGGTAAGATCTCACAATTACTGTCCGACTGATTTTGAAGGATAAGTTCAAGTCTAGTACGTGTACACTGCAAAAACCGCCCCTCTACAAATAACAAAATTCTTCTAGTCGAGCACAAATAACTCTGCCAGTGGTGTAGGAACAATTTACTTGACTAAAACCTCTAAAACTAGGACGTCTGCCCGATGCATTGAAAAGTAAGACGAACAAGGCTCTTTCTTTTTTATCTTGGAAGTTGTTGTTGTTGTTTTATTTGTGCAGTGTTGGCAGCTGTCTAACAAAGGTCCAGGTCAGAAATGCTCTTAGCTCCGATGGCATGTTAGATGTGGTACAAAAGCCTCTGAAATGCCCGCTCGAAGCTGATCTGAGCCCACTAAAGACATTGAGCTCTTCAGTTCTTAGCTGTTTTTATGAGCATTGTGATTGAGATAACCTTGTTCAGAGGCTGTGTTGTTGTTGTTGTTGTTGTTGTTCTTCATTTCATGGTATGTACGAAAAATGTCTGTCTCAAAACCTTTTTAAGTGTCTATGTCACGGTTGTACATCACAGGTGAAGTGGTCAGGGCTGTTGTAGGTCTGAATCCTGCTGAGAAATCTTGGGTCGATAGGTTGACGGTGTATTGAGGTAATGCAGTCGTGTCCGTCACCAACACCTAAGACATGAGTATAGTAACTAAAATGTGATTTAAAAGGAGCACTTTTTAATTGTTGAGTAGCTTTTTTTTGTAGTTTTGTCGGTGTGAATATTGGCATGCTGAATTTGAGTCCCTTGGAGGCTCCTCATGGCTGGTGTGTGAGAGTAAATCAGGAGTGATTTCCATGCATTTTGAATTTTATCTATTGGGAGGTTGCAGCCATCCTCTGTGATGTCTATCTAATGAATCTGGACCGATGCAAATGTTCCTCTGCTTCACCAGCTTCCCTTTTCTTATGGACCAGGTGTTGACTGTCAGAGACCAGCACATTGCTTTATTAGCATTAATCTAATCTCCCACACACCGTTTTCTTTTTTTTTTTTTTTTAATCCAGAAACCCATTTAACTTAACTCATTTAGATCATGCCTTTGTGCCACGTTTAAAAGTAGAAAATGCATTTGTGCTGCTGCTTTTGCAGATTGGGACAATGTTTTATGTTGTTGTAATCAAAGATTACATTTTCTAAATATCAGACTGTCAGAGCAATAATTCACAGTAAAAGGGGGGTTTAATCAGATGATGGCGTTTCATGGTTGTCTGCTTTTAAAAAGCACACGTTTTAATGAATGTTGACATTTTTGTCAAGTCCATACTCTGTTTTTTGTTTTGTTTGTTTTTATATTTGCTTAACCCTTTTATAGGGCAATAAACGAAGTAGTTTCAGTTGTTATTGAAGAATATTAAAGGACCCCGTTTGTAGGGTCAATAAGGTTTTACCCAGTAACGGGTTAAAGGGTCGTTTGGAGATTTTCTTCTAAAGCACTTTGTTGTTACATGAAATATTCTTTACACACAGATAGTAAACAATGAAATGTTTTTGAGTAAAAAAAAATACAAAAAAGTTTATCTACTAGATTTTTTTGTATTTTTTTTGTCCTAGCCAAGTTTTTTTTAAATTTTTTATTTTTTTTAACTTTGAGAATCCTTTTTGTTAAAAGTTAATGTTCAGTCACTAAATGCCGACTGCAGACATGTCAGAATCTCATCTTTCCTGTCCTTATCTGTGACCTTTTGTAATGCAGCAGGCATGCAGCAGTAAAATGAACTATAAAGACGGTACACACAACAGAATATGGTTTATGGGGCTTTGTTTGCTTTTATCTGCAGTCTGCCAGAGTCTGGCAACACAAGGCACAAAACAGACTTGGAAAACATCGCCTGGTTCTTCCTGGACTTTTGTTATTGCTGCTTTCATTAGAGGAAGTGTGACAGGATTCAGACCAGGAAACTGTGAAACTGGAAATGGGATATGAGTGTACTTTGTCCTCAGGGAAGTTTTGTCATAAAACTCAGCTGTTCTTCTTTCACCATTGTAATCATTATTGTTATTGTGCTTGTTTAGGGCTTTCAGGGCTTTAAATCCTCCAGTTGTGCAAAGAAAATGTTCAAATATGCAAGAAAGACGTTTGTGTGTTTTTAGATCCCTGCTTTTGTGGTATTAAGTAATCAAGTGAAAATATTTCAGGGATTGTACAAATTAACTTCTAAGAAAGGGGTCCGCAAACGGGAGAGTGAAAAGTCTAAAAGTGTTGATTCTTTTTATACACTTGTAAATGAAGTATGTGCGTTGATGTTTGATAGTTGACTTTGAGGATATAAATAATGTTTTTGATCCATTAAGTGCAACAGTAGACTGTTTTACTTCAGCAAACTGAGTTTTGTGTCTCGGACTGAAGTCATGAGACTGAGCTGTCCTCGGAGGCCCGTTCATGTGGGAGAACTCAAATTTGGCCTCGATGGGTCAGGTGTTCTTTTTATTTAAAGCTCCTGCAATGTCGTGAGGGTGGGGGCTTTTAAAAGTCCAAATGTCTTTTTCTACAGCCACTCTTCCTGCCAAGACAGTCAACCCAACGTAAAAAAGGAAAAATAATTCTGGATTATAAATCAGCAACCTTCCGTTCTAAAAATCAACCATTAAAAAAAAATCCCATAGCAATCGACTTCTTCGTCTTTTCTTTCAGTTGATACAATTCTTTTGTTTGTTTTTGTCAAGTTTTAAAAACGACTTTAATTGAAAGAATTACAGGCTCAGGATATGTAAAAGCCGCTGACACGGTTGCACAACCATGTTTCTTTGTTGGCATTCGCATGTTCGGTGTTGAGGCCTGTGGTTGGGACTGAGTTGTCCAAAGTGATTAGTCTCTGTAAGCAACATCAGAAGTTTATGGAAATTTCCATTTTTATTACTGCACAGTTGGCTACATACCTCCATCGTTCATCTGCTTGTCCTGTGCTGTGAGAAAAACCTTTTTCTTTCTTTCTTTTCTTTTCTTTTTCCGTAGTAACAACATAGTTTCATATGCTCAGACATATCGAACCCCTCAGACATTGCAGATTGGTACTGTTGGGTCTTCCTCACTCAGATGATGCTTTCAGCTACTAAATGTGGTTTGCAGCTGTGTGTGAGGTCTAATTCAGGGATGTTTCCTGCGCTCTTCCCTCTTCATTTCCCCGTTATGCATCATTGTGTTGAACAATTTAAAGCTTGCTTTGTAAGCCAAAAAGTTATGAGAAGAAAATCTGTTGTTGGGTGGGGGTGGGGGTGGGAGTGGGGGGCGGTTGGGTCAGGTATTTATTTATTGGCGTACCTACAGCTTGACTTTTGCCTTCCCTGCTGCTGCTTCTTGACAGTCATTTCCCAAACAGTTTTTTTTTTTTTTTAATGTATCATTAGTTCATATTTTGGCAGTTTTTATTTTTTCATTTCAAATAAAGCGTACTTAGAATGACTAAATAAGAAGCATATGCTTGTTTGCCTGTATTCTTTCCATCAATAACCCACTTCACTGAGATCGGCCGTGCTGCCCGGGGAATAACAAATATGTAGATGGGGGTGTGATCCCTCTCTGAGCCCCTTATCTGTAGGTTAACTATGGGTGTGTCCCTTTCAGCTGCGGACCAGTCTGATTTGGTTTAAAGATATTCACGGAAACGTTTCCCCTACGGAAAGGCCTTTGGCAGTGCTCCTAGTGGTTATCTTTTACTTCTTTTGAAGTAATTTCTCCCATAAATTCAGAACATCTGGCACTAAATATTGAACTAGTTCTAGTGTATTAATAGTAAATTGGAAAAATAGATACAGAAGTAATATTTTAAATGTAAAAACTGAAGACATATTAAATGTGAGGACTGGATGAATTGAGGCATTTTAATAGTAGTGACGACGCTTTACATGGTAGATGAAGTCTGTTGTAATGAGGTGCCAAGGTCACGTCTGTTTTCTGGAAGCAGACTCACAAGTAACTCCCAAATAATTAGCGAATGTGATATTTCTGTAGACTTTGAATCAAATGTCAATATTTCTCACAGGTGTACATCGAGTTTTGTGCTCTGACTGTGGTATTTCCCCAACTTTGCAGGCCCTCGTACCAATGAACCAATGACGGTGTTCCCTGCATCTCGACATTAAGACAATATCAAACATGGTTAATATGATCAAAAGTGTTTAATCTTGTCTCATGAAAACTGTATGGATTCATTGTTGTGCTTTGATTCACAAAGGACTGTGGTTGTGTAAACAGTGACCCAGAAAATCCCCGTGCTTAAGTCTGCAGCCTAAAGCTCTGGCTTAAAGTCTTTAGATGTGAAGGCGTCTTGTACAGTAGTCGCTTTTTGCGAAATATAGTTGTGAGAAATGTAATCGACCACATACAGTGGCAGCCTCTTCACTTTGAAACTACTCCACTAGCTTCCTTTTTAGTTTTTTTTTTTTTTTTTTTTTTTTTTAAACTTTATTCACCTGGTAGCACTGAGCATCCTCAGCGGGGTAATGCTCTTTAAGTGTAATATTAGTCTTAATTTTCGCATATATTTTGGTTTTTCCTCCTCCATGGGTTATAATTGCTGCTGCTGTTCAGTTTTGTACAACAGCCCTGAAATAATTGTCATCATAGCAACAGTAGTTAGTTTTTATAGAAACAAATATTTTCTGGTAATGGTTGAGGCTGTAGTTTAAACTTCTGCTTCTGCATTATATTTCCAACGGTTTGTGTGCATTAATAAAGGTGAGAAATGTACTTTTATTTTTTTTTCTTTCTTCTTTTTCGTCGGGTGTTAGTCTGCAGTGGACTGGCCGGGGTGTAGACTCCTGCAGACCCCTGTGACTCGAAACCTCCTGACATTCCGTCTGTGCACATTTCCTGAATTGGGAATTGGCAGTAAATCGGTGCAGCAGAAGCAGCACGTCTCTTCAGGGAGGCCTTTTCTCTCTGTTGCTACATTTATATTTATCCATGAATTTCCTAACGCACGATCGGCAAAGTTGCTCTGTAAAGCCAGCGCTCCCAGCTCTGATCCACGTCTGTGGCCGTTTCTGTCTCCTGACTCGCTGGTGTTTTTCCTCTCCCCTGCCATCCCCTCCGTCTTGGCAGGAACTTGTTGACTCAGCTTTGATCCCTCACTCAGACATGCGCCCACACTTATCCACGGGCTGTTGACTTTACAAAAGTCCAGGTCTCTTGTGTTTAACATGACAGAGAAAATAATTTTTCCTTCCAAAAGAGGTTATTAATTTTTGTTTCAGTCAAATAACCCAAGTCTAGCAAGTAGGGAAACACTGACTGGGTTCATGGAGTGGCTCCTTATTACATGTCATCCAACATTCATTGATTTAATGACAAAGTTGTCCAAACGTCTGAGGGTTTGAGTGTTAACACTTGTTACAGTTTAAAAAGCATTCAGTCGGTCGGCCCCCCTAAAAGAGGCCAAGGTTAATTCACATTGATGACTTTGTCTAAGATTGAGTCTTGTTTTGTCTTGCGCTGGTCAGTCACTCGTTTTTGTTGAGTGCCTAAGTTGCCTCTGCATGATGTCCACTGAAGCTCTGTGGGCCAGTGTCATCTTTGAGTTCACATGGCGCTGTGAAGCAATTTGCAGCTGTTGTACGATGCATCGAAGGTCCAAAAAGCAGGGATGAGAGGTGGCAAGAGCTAGATGAAGCTTCCTAAAGGTAATCAAACCTTCAGTTACAGTGCCTGTGTTGAAATACAAACTAAAGTGTGGGAATGGAGGCGTCGAACATGAACAAAAGAGGATTTTGTTGTTGGAAATGTTTCTCGATAAGCTCCAAATCTGACTAAGCTCTTGCAGCGTTGGACTCTTGGTTAATATTACATGGTTTTAACAGATTATGGGTCATTTGTGGGCCAAAGACCAACCAAGTGTCTTTTTTTTGGTGAGTCACATCAGGTGGGTATAACTTTAGTAGGCTGTGTCTAAAGTAAAGTTTAGTGTAAGTGTAATGTGTGTACCCCTCTATAGTCTTTAAAGAGAAGTGACATCATAGCTCGTCCTCATCTGTCGTCTAGGTGATCCAAACGAGCTAATTTTCTGTTGTCAGTCATCATGAATGAAGTGTCTGTCTGTGATCCAGGGACATATTTCTCGTGCTCCATTTGTCACCTCTACGCTCCAGTGGTTTCTGTTCCAGGTGATTGCTAAGCTGCTTCCAAAGCAAGGAATGATATAAATGTCACCTCCAAGCACGTAATGTTCTCATTTCTGACTTCCTGCATGACCTGGCGCTTTCCACGGAAATTTGCTTTGAGTTCCGGAGGATCCTTCAGATGCTATTTTGATTTCTGGAATGCCAGGCTGAAGGGAGCTTTGAGTTTGGGAATGTTCAGACGCAGCTCATGCAAGCTGTTAAGATCAACGTTGCGCCAGATTTTTGTGAACTATAAGTGAGATGCAAAGGAAAGCTTTCTTTGAAAGGTGCAAGCGCAGTCGTGCTCTTTTAACCTGGCGAAGTCCTGTTCAAGAAATGCGCACTAATCTAAAAACAGGAAAACTCCTATACCATTATTGTGACTGACGTTACGTTGATGTTTTGTGTGTGCATCGTCTTGGCAATCTAATAAGCTCCCCTAGATTTGCTAGTTGAGGTGTTAATGAATGCTTTGTTACTGCAAAGAGCTGACAGGAGTAGTTCACTGGATGCCAAAAATTATGGTGCAACACGTTGTGAAAGAAGGCGGCCTCTTTTGGCTGAGAAAAAAGGAGATGACGCATATGTCTGCCTAATCAAAAGCATGATCATCTCCAATAACATCAGAGGGTGCTGAAGATCGCTTTTGTGGACCACAATTTCTGATTGGCAAGACTTTCTAAGAAACGCATGATTATTTTTGACTGGACTGAAGGAGTTGGGCTTTTGCAGCTGGTTTGACGGTGAGTTGCCGTCCTTAAAACGGATCCATTATGCTTCTTTTGTTCAATATTTACTAAACTTGTAAGAAAGAGTCGCTAAGTAAAACGGTGCATGTTCAGTGGGGTGTCCTGTGTCGGTGCTGATCAGATCTGGACCAGTTAACACCTGCAGATACTTAGTCATTTGATGAGTGATTTGATTTTAAGTTTAGCCCTTTCGCAATGTGAACAAAAACAGGAAATTACTCCTCCCCTCTTTGTTTTTGTTTTTGGTATTTACGTTGTGTTGACGGATGAACTTCATGATTGCCAGTAGACTTTGTTTTAGTAGTTAATGAGATCAGTTTTCCCATCACAATAATGAATACAGTGGCAGTGCTTTCAGCTACGGTGTTTTTCTGTTTTTTGTGCACGGACAACACCTGATCTCTGGTACTCTTAACATGCTGTGTATGAATAAATGTCCTCAAATGCTGCTGGGATTTTGTTACTTTCGAGAGGTTCTTGTATTACATTTCAAATCGCGCCTATGGTCATCCATAATGTCAATGTTCAGTAACTTAAGTACATTAAATGAAAGTCCAAGTTTTTAATGTCCCTACTGGGAAATCTGACTTACTTTTATTTTTTTAAAGAAGTTTTTATTTTGATCAATACTAGAATCGCAGTATAGATTGGGTTTGGTATCGGGTACACTATGTTGTGGGATGGCACCAACCATCTCACTTCTGGATTCAGACAAACTATGGTTTGTTGCAGTTCCTCAACTGACCGCTAGAGGGTGGCTCCAAACACATTTACAGCCTGGTTGATAAAAACATTTTGGTCTTAATCGTTTAATTTCACACCCATGACATCTATAATATGAGTGATTGGCAGTTGACTCAGCCAATGGCCAGCCATTATTACTTCTTTATTTGTAATTGTTTGTCATGCTACCCCCCCCCTTCACGAAGCAACCACCCATTGGCATTAACCCTGCGTCGGATAAACGTTCCTGGTGTCAGGAACCTTATTTATGACGGCTCCCTTAAGTTGGACAGACCAATTAAAGCCGTTTTCCATCTACAGATCATTGCTAAGGTGAAGCTCTATATCCCTACTAAGGATCTGGAAAAAGTAGTAGATCAGTCTTCTCTGCAACGTCTGCAATTGGTTCAGGACGCAGCAGCTGAACTTTGAATTGGCACCAAGTAACGTGATCGTATAACTCCAGTCTTGATATGATGGGGAGCCAGTGCTAGACGTTCCACGATCAAGATTAAAGCATGAGGTGATGGTGCTTCTGCAGTGGCAGCCTTTTTCTATTCACAGTGCTTCGACTTTAGGAAAAGTTAAAAACATTTCGTATGACCCAAAAATATTGTACTGTACCGCTGTTTTGATTTTGTGTCTTCATTGCTTTTTATTATATCTCCCTGCTATTAAATTGCGAATTTTGTTTGATTGTAAAGCACTTGGGTGTCTTAAATGTGCTACATAAATACATTTGGACCGTAACGATTTAAACAAACAAAATAATCAGCATTGCTCTGTTTTGTTTTGAATGTTTTCTTTCAAACATTAGAAACAATTGTGTGCTGAGCTTTCACGCTTTCTGTTTTGGACCGTGCTTCAGAAAGCGCTGGTTTCTTTGTTGCACTATCAAATACAAGTCTGCTCATGCACATCCGTTTCTACACACAGTGTTGAATTTCTCGGGTATACTGATTTATCAGAGTAAACAGGAAAGTTTGATTTGCAACAAAAAGCTCAAAATCTTGCCTCTAATTTGAATGCTGCACTCCATCACGCAGCTGCTCCGTCGCTCCATCTGGCTCACAGTTCCTGGTTGTAGTCTGCAAGTAGGAAATACTGAACAAACTCTCATTTGATGTCGGTGTCTGATTAATTAGCCGTTACATTTGCACACTTTACATGATGCTGTCTGCTACACTCTGAAATGTGAAAAGAGATTTTCATTTAACCATTTCCTGTATGAATTTGTAAACACTTTTTTTTTATCTTGCAATGCACCCTTCCAGATGTGGTTTTATAAATAGCACTGCTTCCGAGTTTGGGATCTTTCCCATAACCTTGTCTCTTAATGCACATATTTGTGTAATTTGTCTTGCTCCTAGTTCTTCTTTCTGCATTTGGTTTGTCAAATAGGCAAACATATTGATTTGTAAGAATTACTGCGGGCTTGTAGATCAGGGCATGCACAGTTTTTTTTTTTCCTCCAGTGCTGTGGAAAATGGGGGGGGGAAGCTCTGGAAACCTTTTTTTTTTTTTAAATCTGGGCATGTCTTGAAATGACATGGAGGGTATGAGGGCTTTATGATTGTGCATTTGTGGAGAGAGTAATAGAAGCTGGGAGGCTGTCGTGGGTTGTCAAGCTGTTAGGAAGTAGAGACCCGAGAGCCCCTCTGGGCCACTCAAGGTTTTAAAGGGAAAGTGTGTGTTTCTCTGGGACCGAGGGATATGTGGATATGTGGCTGGCACTGAATTAAAGGCCAGCCAGGTGTTGTGCCACCGTCCCTTGCCACAATGCCGTCTTGCAAACAGTGCTATTGGACACTGTGTGTTTCAGTAAAGTATGTGCAGGATATTATCTCTGTCTCTGTGTGTTTCTGTGTGTGTGCATGTGAGAGAGAAACACAACCCCTCTCAGCCCCTTCAGGTCAGCACTTTCCACGACTGTGAAAATAATGTTGAGAGGCTTCCAGCTATCGGGATTTGATACTCGGCTTTGACAGAACTGTTATTCAGGAAATGCTCGGCATCAGCTTCAGATGTCCAATATCGGTTATTAGGTGGAGTCAAAGGCGCAGTTGGTCCTTGTAAGCAGTAAAACAGCAAATTTATTTTAAACAAACGGTTTTTCTTAAAGTTTGCCCATTAAAAAAAAATCCAATAGTAGTGATTTTAATTTTGTTTAAAATTTCACTCTTTTGGATGCTTGATTTGTCAGGTTAAATGCAAATGGAGCTGAAAGTTTTTTCTTTTATTTGCAGAACTGTTAAGTCAGAAACGAGAACCTGATAAATCCCAGTTTAAGACGGTAAAAAGTTGAGGTTTGAGCATGATGGTGAATAAGTGACATGGACATAAAACCCAAAAGCAGCTGAAATGTATTCATTGTTTAAAAAGAGGGTTTCCGTAATGGTGGGACAAAGGCGTTGGTGGATATGTGTCACCTTTGAAACGTGGTAGACGTCCCTCTACCTCCATCTCTGCTTCAGCTCTGCCTCCATCTGAGTAGATGAGGGCACCAAATCCAGGGACTTTGCTGGATGGCTTACCCAACCAATTTGGATTTGAATGACAGTCAATGCAACATATGAGGCGTTTTGCTGATATAAAGGTGTTCAACTGTAAACACACCGTTGCTTATTTGACGCCTGACTCGTATGACCTGCCAAGCAAACGATCCTATTAATGCTGTTACAGAGTCACAATCACCATAGTTGTATGGGATTTGGATGGTGGACTGTCTACTCAGTCTGTCTCCATCAAATTGGACGAACGATGCCACCAAGTGACCAGAGTCATATCCTGATGACTATAAAATACTTTTAAGAACCGTCCTTTCACTGCAGCAGCACATTTGACCAATTTGACTGAAAAAGGAACCAATTGCTTTGGGTTTTTTTTTTCTTTATTGACTTACCAGTGATGAATAGAGCACCACGAATGTTTAGGTAACAGCTGGGCACATCACATAATTTCCTGTTGCCGTTATTTCTATGGACCACTCAAATATGTCCTTTTACTTGCAAATAACATCAACAACTGCAGGAAGATCAAGATTCAGACTTTTTTTTTTTTCTTCTGTCCATTTGCTTCATGCATTATTCTCATCTCATGGTTACAATATCAGCAAGTTCGATTCAATTATTATTCAATTCAGCAGGTTCTGCTTTCTGCAGACGCCTCCCTAGAGACGTGTTCCAGGCATGTCCCACCGGGAGGAGACCCCGGGGAAGACCCAGGACACGCTGGAGAGACTATGTCTCTCGGCTGGCTTGGGAACGCCTCGGGCTTCCCCCAGAAGAGCTGGAGGAAATGTCTGGGGTGAGGGAGGTCTGGGCATCCCTGCTTAGACTTCTGCCCCCGTGACCCAGGTCCCAGATAAGCAGAAGAGGATGGATGGATGGATGGATGGATGCTTTATGGAATGCTGAAAGAATCCACTTGGTTCACTCGTGACAAAAGTTCATCCACGCATAAATAATCAAATCGAGTCTACGCATGGTGGTGCTTAAACGGATAGGTGTAATTCTGACTGTGATAGAAAGTCGGACAACAGAAGGTATTATTTTTGCTGTGAATGTTGCTTTAGTCTTCAAACAAAATGTTCCAAGGAAAGAGGAATCTGGAAAAGTGTTGAGGTGGAACAAGGAATCGATGCATCCCTGATATTTGGTCATGTGTCTCATGAGTTGTTGTTCGTGGACTCAGCAGAGTGACGTGCTGTGTTGTGGGAGTCTTTCAAATTTCAGGCTATTTTCTCCTGCATTTTGTGCCTCACCGTGTTGCTGATGGCGTCTAACTGTGACTGTGAAAGTCCCTCCTCTGTATTCCTGCGTTTGAGCTGCTCCCATGACTGCTCAGCTGAGCTCCTCCATGTGCACGCTCATAATCCCATCAGGCATTCAACACTGCTGCAGGAAGAAAGTGTCTTTGTGCAGAGAGAAAGTATGTGCAGATTCTTAATGACAGTTTGAACTCTGCAGGTTGTTGGTGTTCACTGAAGGGTTGAGGTTAAAGAAAAAGGCAATCATCATACATCATACAAACGGCAAAGCATTGCAGTCTGAGTGTGTTATCTTCGATGTGAGCTGCAGATCTTTCTTACATTTGAGTACAATCTCTTCTTTATGATCTTGAGTTTTCCACCCCGAAGCTTGTTCAATCTCATGGTCCAAACACAAATAAAGCACATGATCTTTTTTTCTGGGAAGTTGGAAGCATAGATGAAAGCTGGACAATGGCATTGTCAGGCTTTAGAGTGCAATAACTTGTAAATTGGTAGGAGCTGGTTCTCAGTTATAAACGATTGCAATAGTTGCAGTTTCATGTACAAAAGCAATGATCACCTGTTTGCTCTTTTTTCCTTAAGTCTATATTATTCCTTTCTTGTTTCTTCTAGAAACATCTAAGTATGCCAGCACATCTGAAATAAGACTGAAGGGCTGGCACTGGAAGCACAGAGGAGAAGAAGGCAAACGTGGAAGAACAAAGCAGGTTTTTAAGGAGAGTCGACTCCGGTGGCTATCGGAGCAGATGGGTGAGACGGAGGATGAGCGAACGGCTCAGGCCAGCCGGCTCTTTGAGACCTTTGTGCAGGCGTGCACCTGTAAAGGGACTCTGCAGGCCTTCAGCATCCTTTGCAGGCAGCTGGAGCTGGATCCGTTGGACTACAGCAACTTTTACTGCTCACTGAAGGCTGCAGTCAGCTCCTGGAAGGTCAAAGCCTTGTGGACTAAACTGGACAAACGAGCACAGCAGAAGGTCTACAACCAGGGTAAAGCCTGCCAAGGCACACGGGTAAGAAAAGGCCAGTTCAAAGTGACATGTGCAGGAACCGGGTGCCTGTTGTACATGATGCAGATAAATAATGACTCAACTAAGCAACCGTAGTTCAGTAACAACCCTATAACAACAGGAAACTGCAGGTATTTTTAAGAATTAGTTTTGAAAGTAAAAGAAAACGGCCCCTAGAGAGTTCCTGCACAGAGCTGTCGCCGTATTCTTCTTCTGCTCTCCTCCTTTTATGGCCATAATGTGGCCTCTGTTCATCTAGAAGGACCTGCTGTGTAGATGGACCCTTTTGTTGTAAAGTAATAAGAAAATTCACCAAGCAGAAACGTAATGTGTTACACGGTGTTTCTTTCAAATAGTGTTAAACTTGTGAGTAAAAAAGGAAAACAGTTTAGGTTCAGTTGTGTAAATAATTGAATTGGAGCCTCTGCCAGAGTATTTTCTTAGAAAATGAACATAAGTGGACTGTGTTGGAAAGACTTCATATCTTAAAGAGAAGAGAAGATAAGACGTACGAGGAGTAGCCACAGACTTGCAAGGGGGAGATAACGCAGAGCGGTTCAGCTGAGGGCTGGCCAAAAATAACAGCAAAGCTATTATAACTTTTTTATTTTTCTGTGGGAGAGACTGCTATTTGGAGACGGATAGAAGACATGAAGCTGGGTGGACACTTTTAATTTCCAAAACTAGATCTAAAATAAAAACTGAACTTGTAACTTGGTTGTTTTTAAATTGACTGTTTTTACTTGGAAGTTGCTGCAGTTCGGCTGATTTGTGCCTTAAGCTGCTAACGTGGCATTTCCCAAAAGGCCGTGCTAATCGTTCCTGCTGGCCTGGAAGTGGGTCATTTGCAGTAATTATATCGGACCTTTTTGAAAAAAGCTTTTTCTCTTCCATTAACGAGTCTTTTCTGCTGGGTTTCTTTTATCTTATTCTTCTTCCTCACAGTTAATAACTGAGTTCTCTAACTTTAGTCTAAACGACGTCTGCTCCTGTTTCCTGTTAGAAAGAAGTACACCATTTACCAGACCTAGGAAAAAAAGTGAAGTTTTTGAAGAAAGAGTAGTTTATGCACATATCATTCATATGCAATGACTCTTTGAAAGCGATTCCTCATCTCTGCTTCAGCCTGTACTTCTTCTTCTACACTTCCCGTCACCCCTCAGTGTCTCATCATCGGCGGGGGGTCCCTGCGGTCTACGGACAGCCATCGAGTTGGCCCTGCTGGGCTGCAAAGTGGTGGTGATTGAGAAAAGAGACACGTTCTCCAGGAACAACGTCCTCCATCTCTGGCCCTTCACCATCCATGACCTCAGGGGTCTCGGGGCAAAAAAGTTTTACGGGAAGTTCTGCGCAGGCGCCATCGACCACATCAGTGAGTGGAACTCGCTTTTACCCTTATTCCTCATGGGTCGGCAGCTCAAAGATGAAGCTCTTGTAAAGTCAAGGGTGAAAAGCCGACTAAAGATTAACTGTTTTACTCTTCATAGAGCCAGGAAGGTGATAACTAATCTGTTGTTTTAGTGTAATTTTATAGTTCCACATATTTCATTTCAATATAAGCAAATGTTATAACAAACTTTAGAACATGTAAATTAAAAAACATCCTTCTTTAAGATTTCATTCCTCTTCTCTCCTCGTTTACTTCCTGTTCCAATAGAAAACATGCAAAAAACTCCAGCGTTATAAATGTAAATAATCTAACTTTGTGCGAGTTAAATCACTACCATGCATGTACACGTAACACTCTTATCTCAAATCCAATTTTATTGTGATTAAAAAGTGTATGTCTCTGCATTTATGTGCCGAACAGCTTTTGAAGACTAGTAATTCATTAAAATATTGTAAAACCTACTTTTATTTCATCTTTGTTTAAAACTGTATTCTTGGAGACACAAGTTTATCTCCCGTCCTTTGAATGTGTAATATATTTAATTCTGCTTGCTTGCTTAGGTTTAGTCTCTGAAACTACTCAGGAACTCAACAAATATGAATAAGCTGTGAATTTTTAGGCACCAAAGGCTTTGACAGAATATGATTTGACCTCGAGGAGGTAAAGGTGAATTGAATTGAATCAAACAATCTGTCTGTCAAACTATTTTAAAGGTTGTTCGCATCATACCTGCATGACCCTGATTTCAGGGTAACTCTGGGCAACGTTCTGTGATGTAATGAAATAATCAAATTGAACAAATTCTGATCTCAAATATTAGATGCTAATTGGAGGGGACAAAAAGTTGGAGTGCTGCATCTCGACAAGCTTTGTTGTATTTAACGCCGCCTTGTTTTAAATGGCATCCTTAACAATTTTGTTTCAAAACAATGATAAAACGCCACCGCCATTCCCTGGTTTAAAATGCATACTCTTAGTTTTCCGTCGTGCAGATTGCTCTTGTCTTGCTTTTTTTGTCCTTGGATTCATAACATGCGGACATGTTTCCACTGCAGGTATCCGTCAGCTGCAGCTGATGCTGCTGAAAGTGTGCCTGATCCTGGGAGTAGAGCTCCACGTCAACGTGGAGTTTGTTACCCTCGTGGAGCCACCTGAGGAGCAGACTGAAGACGGTAAGTCTGTCAGATCTGACGAACGACGTCAGGTTTACTGACCTTTTTTCATGTCAGACGTTCTCATCGAGCCTCACATCTTCAAATGAAGCTCTGTAGAAATGACTGAGAGGTTAGGATGCGGTCAAGGTTGAAGGTTTAGTTATATCTCCATAATGATCCTCACAAGTACAGGAACATGGTTTTGTATCTGAAAGGCTCTTGACTCATCATCTCAGCAAATGTCATGTATCCAGCTGAAAGTTACTCCTGGAGAGCGGAAAATAAAACTGTTGGGCTCTGTTTTTGAGTACATTTTTCCTCTTTTGGCTCTTGTAAAGGTCCCAAAACATTTCAAATGCCTCAAACATTTTCCACTGGGATGTTTTCACTTAAGCAAGGAAACACTTTCAATTCCTGACTTGGAGATCTTGGAGACAAATGTCTATTACGTGACCCATTGCGTTGTTGTCTTGTGTCAGGCTCTCCTGAAGTAACGCGTTTGTTGCGTTCTCCAGGTCCTGGATGGAGAGCAGAGGTCCGGCCCTCCGGCCATCCGGTTACAGACTTCGACTTTGACGTGGTGATTGGAGCTGATGGACGCAGAAGCACATTAGATGGTGAGAACTGAGATGGACTCACAAGTGAAAGTGGAGTAAATGTTGACATTTGGTTCAAAGCGGGAACCCAGAGATGTTTTGTTACTGGCTCACATTTGCAGCATATTCGTCCTGAGGCCAAAGCGCTACTTGTTTTGACTAGAAATGAGGTGAAGTTTGGCCGAGCTGTTTCCAGTCACTCAAGCATTTCCTGTTGACGTGGTTTCAGCTGGAAGCGCGGCGGCGTGTATGGGCTCAGCGGTGTGTGTTTTTGTGCACGAGGGTTCATGAAACGCTCGAGGACTTGGTCCACACTGTGTCTGAGACGTTTGTCTGTGTCCTCTTTGCATGTTACATGATTTTGTTCTAACATAAAATGACTGATGACTAACATAAGTTGGACAACTGTCTCCATATTTACAGAGAGGAGGCTTCCTCAAGTAAACAGAGTCATAGCTGTGTGCAAAATTATGTTTATGTACTTTAATGACAGGTTGTTGTTTTTTTTTTCCTGAATGGTTTCTCATCATAAATGAATATACTTTCTTCTTCTCTTGAAAGGTTTCTCTCGCAAGGAGTTTCGAGGAAAGTTGGCCATCGCTATAACGGCCAACTTTGTCAACAGGAACACGACAGCAGAGGCCAAAGTGGAGGAGATCAGCGGCGTGGCCTTCATTTTCAACCAGAAGTTCTTTCTGGAGCTCAAAGAGGAGACGGGTGAGACATGGCCGTTTCAAATGTCACCGTCTGAGTGTGTGATTTTTATTTTTACGTTTTAAAGTACTGAAACAACATGTTCATATTTTCAGGAATTGATTTGGAGAACATTGTTTACTACAAAGACAACACCCATTACTTTGTGATGACAGCGAAAAAGCAGAGCCTGCTGGATAAAGGAGTCATCATACATGTAAGTTTACCCAATAGTGCGTACTTCTCAGGGAGTTTTCTCTTGTGGCAGTCTTTTCTGTTTACCGTTACCAAACTGTGAGCTTGTTGGGTTCTTGCTGCTGCCTATCTGTTCTGAGATTTAGTCACTTGCTTATCAAAATATGGTTATATCCCGAGGTGACTTAAAGAAATGGAAAAAATCAGTGTGAACATATAAAGCAGCAGAACTATAGAGTTTATGCATACGTATATGCGCCTTACTCACACACACGTGCACAAGTATTCAAAGCCAGTTGAAGCAAAGGGACCTGGTTTTAAACACTTTTGCTCTGGCCAGAGCAGCGGCCGGTTTCAGTGTGAGTGATGATGGTGATGAATTGGGCTCTAATTAAAGGCGTCTTCTCTCACCTTTCTATTATATCTCTCAGATACACAACGACTAAGATTAAATGGTATAATTAGGTTATGCAAACAAATGTGAAAATAAGTTTCCCGGTACATGTGCACGTGTTGAAACGTGCACATGCGGCGCTGCCGCCGTGCCCTCAGTGGTCTTCCTCTCATCTTACATTGGCCGTTGTTGGTGAGTGACGCCTCCTCGTGTCAGCGGGGTCGCGGCCTACGCACACAGGCGTCATGGCTCGCTCGTATGGGCTCACTGGGCTCACTGGGCTTAAGTTAATTGTGCTCATGCAGCAAGGTTGATCATAATGCATATTTTTCCTTTTAATTTGACTAGAAACTTCTTTTTCTGTTTCACTTTATTTTTTCATTTTCAGAGCCAATCCCATAGTTCCTTTTCCCGAACTGCAGTACTGTTTCTCAGGAAATGTGAATAAATGAGATTAGATTGTGATCTCGGAGTCACTGGGAGGATGACGACGTCTTTCATGGAAAGGACATGTTCAGGCTGGATCAGTCAGGACTGTCATGTTTACTTGGTGGCCTAAATTGTAGAGACTTTAATGGATTTAAAACGGTGCAGTTACAGTGAGGTAGCTCCAGGGAGAGAGAAACTTCCTCACCATCACTCCTTTTTTTCTTTGTTAAAACAGGACTTCATAGAAACGGAGCGACTGCTGGCTGCTGACAACGTCAACCACGAGGCGTTGCTTTCGTACGCCCGCGAGGCTGCTGACTTCGGCACCAACTACCAGCTGCCATCCTTGGACTACGCCATCAACCACTATGGGCAGCCAGATGTAGCCATGTTTGACTTCACCAGCATGTACGCCTCAGAGAACGCCGCCTTAATCAGGGAGAAACACGGCCACCAGCTACTGGTCGCTCTGGTGGGAGACAGCCTTCTCGAGGTACGACGAGCTGTGTTTGTCTGGGCTTGTCTGGGCTGAGCTTCACTCTGTGTTTTCATGACGACGTGATGTTCTCAACTTGCAGCCCTTCTGGCCGATGGGGACAGGCTGTGCTCGAGGCTTTTTGGCTGCCTTTGACGCTGCTTGGATGGTGAGGGGCTGGGCACAGGGAAAGAGCCCCCTGGAGATCCTCGCAGAGAGGTAACTGTGATGACGCTCTGCTTCGAGTAACCGGAGAAATGATGGAATCCCAACAGAAAACAGACCCATCCCACTCAACAACTGACATCTGCGAGCTCCTGTCCTTGGAAATTCTTTTGTATTCTGACAGTTTCTGCATATTTCTTGGTGCCTCATGGAGAAATTAGGAAAACTAAACAGAGTTGTACAATTCTGTCTTGTCTGGATGCACAATAAGTTAAAGTAGCACAAAATACTGTCTTACATGTCAAAGAAAATACGTTTTATTTGAAATTTAAGGAACGTTTTCTTGCTTTTAGGAAGCTTCTTGCTGTCACGGCCCAAAGTAATTTTGGTCTTTCATCTCGGTTGTCTCTTGTGACAACAGGGTGTGACTTACTGTGCTATGACAACAATGAAATGAGCTCCCAGAGCTGCAGAGGCTGTTATGAAAGTAATGACCGAGCGGGAGATCAAAGGAGTAATCCTAGATGGCGTCGTATCCATCACACCTAGCTGTAATTCTCTAAAGCTTCACTCGTCCTTACAAGTACACAAATCTACTTGATACAGTGACTGGAACTGTTGAAGCTTTTTCTTTCATCTCAAATCTGACCGTTTGTCCTTTTTGTGTCCTTTTCCAGGGAGAGCATTTACCGACTGCTACCTCAGACCACCACAGAGAACATCAGTAAAAACTTTGAGCAGTACACCATTGATCCTGCAGCCCGCTACCCCAACCTGAACTCCAGCTGCGTACGTCCGCATCAGGTCAGTCCAGCACTCAAGAACGAGTACGTGAACAAAGTTTTGATCAGCTGGAGCTCAGGGTCCCCTCTTACCTTAAACTGCCTAAACATTCTGAATGGCATCGATTCAACAAGGTTCCTGAAATATTCCTCCGATCTTGTTGGCTGCGGTTGCCAGGACAGCGGTTCTTGTCTGACTGCATTGTTCCAAGTGTAAAGTTTGGTGGAGGGGGGATTATGGTGTGGGGTTGTTGTTCAGGAGCTGGACTTGGCCCCTTAGTTCCAGTGAAAGGAACTCTGAATGAACAGATTCATGACTTCAACCCGACAGAACACCTTTGGGATGAATTAGAGAGGAGACTGAGAGCCAGACCTTCTCCTCCAACATCAGTGTGTATACACTTCTGGAAGAATTGTCAAAAATTCCCATAAACACACTGCTAAACCTTGTGGACAGCATTCCCAGAAGAGTTGAAGCTGTTATAGCTGCAAAGGGTGGACCGACGTCATATTAAACCCTATGGATCAGGAATGGGAGGTCACTTAAGTTCAGATGTTAGTTAAGGCAGGAGAGTGACTACTGGCCGTATAGTGTATTTGGATGTCAGCAGTAGCTCAAATCTAAAGGACAGATCCCAAATCAACCTGTGGACGAGCAGGATGGAGTAGAGTTGGAGTCGATAGGTCACCTCACTTCCCTTTAAACCAGTTGATAAGGAGATGAAATAGTTCTCTTTGGGAAAACAAAATGTCATATGTCTCCTCTAAATCAGAGAGATCCAACATTATTTCAGCATAATTATTGTATATAATACATGAATGTTTTCTGTATTTGAACAAAAACAAAACATGTTTTTAAAAACTTTCCACAGTGGAAGAGAAGCAGCAGCTTCTTCTTTTTTTAATGTACCAGCAAGCAAAGACTTGTTTTGATTCATTCTGACTGCACCCGCTGTGTTTTAAGATCAAATCTATCCTCCAACTGTACTGATGCACATCAGCTGCCTCCCTGCAGGAGCAACAAAGGGAGCTTTAGGCAGACTTCTAGCATGCAAAATGTTGTACTAGAAATGATTGTACTGAGGAGGTTATTTATCCTGATCCTGTTTATTCATTTATCCTGATAGAAAACATGCAAACGCATCACATTTGCCTGCATAACTATTGTACTGAACAATGGTTTGCTCTATGCAGTTTTGTCTTTTAACTCATCATATGTGCACTGTCACCTAAATGTGGCTGCCAGGTTTCTTGTATCAGCTGCTCAACTTCCAGGTGCTTTGACATGCAGGAATTGGTTATAAAAAATGTTTTTTAGTGTCTGTCTAGCATACACTTGTCGGGTACACACAGAAACCGTGACAAGATGGTTCTGAGGTAGGATGCTTCAGCTCCTAATTAAGCTTGTTGGGAAGCTCATTGAGTTACGTGAACGTTTTTGGCTTTGGTGAAAGCTTGAAGTTGTTAATTTAGGTTTGCCCATTTTTAAATGGTCAGTCAGTATGTCCATTAGATACTAATCTGGATCCAAGACGCCTATAATAAAAACAAGTAACATTCCTTCTCACTTGGTGTGCAGTATGGTTTGTGAATACACTATAAAAGGTCTCATAGTCTTAAATATAAAGAGGAAAATGTGGTATTCCTTTGAGTTTTCAAATGGAAATCTTATCCCTCGGTGTCATCGTCCTCTTCTTTTACATCCCTCAAGGTGCGTCACCTCTTCATCGACGGTCAGCAACACTCAAGTCAAGTCGAAAAAGGGCCGACGCGAAGATCTGTCAACCTGTCGAGACGAGGTACATACTTCCCAGACTCCACTCCAGCCGTGAAAACTATTTCAAACGGACAAAAGGCACCACTGGAGATGTACAAGATTCCCTGTAGTCCTGTTGTACGGTGTGACACACATTCAACATTGCTTATGAAAATTAACCTCCTCATGTTACAGTTTTACATTTTTAAACAGTGGCCCAAAGCAACAAGGGAAAACATTACACCAGGTCTTAGGAGGTTAATATTTGGTGATTGATTAAATAAACTTTTTATTTTAATTTGCGTACTGACAGAATGTAATGACTCTCTGGACAACACGTTCCATGTGAAATGCCTTCCTGACGTTATAATCGAACGGACTCATCAGTCGTCTATAAAAGTCCGATTCTGTCATCTGCTGTCTGACTCAGTCTCAGCTATACTTGGACTGGTGAGGAAGATGGTCGGTGTTGGAGCGCAGCTCGTCTCCTCCTGCTTAACATCTGCAGTGTGTTCATCTTAGACAAGACCTCCCTCCTGGCAGTTGTAACGTCGTCGTCCTTCTAGAGATGTTGTCACCGTCCCTCCTCTGTACTTGTCCAGACCATCTCAGTCTGGCCTCTCTGACTTTCTCTTCAAAACATCTAACGTGTGCCGTCCCAGTGATGTATTCATTCCTGATCCTGTCCATCCCCGTCCCTCCCAAAGAGATCTTCATTATTTTAGCCTCTGGTACTACCGTCTCCGCCTCCTGTCTTTTCCTCAGCGCCACAGTCTCTAAACCATACATCATCTCACCACACTCTCTGTTGCTCTGAACTGTTGACCCTAAGCACTTAAAATCCTTCACCTTCTTTATCGCGGCTCCGTGTAGCCTCATCGCTCTCTTGGGCTCCTCTACCCTTCATTCCTCTCCTTTCCAGGGCTTACCGCCACCTCTAGATGTAGACTCGACACACCTCGCTTCAGACATGGCTGTAGGACTGTACAGTCATGAGGGTCAAACACGGTGCCTCTATGGATGTGCGCTAACCCGGAATACTGATTACAAACGGGCGTGGGGGCCTGTACTGACGAGCGTTATCTGAGCAGACGTTGTTTAGTCCTGAGTTAAAGAAGCCGTCTTGATGACGGTGGACATGTCAAACGGTGGCTTATTTACGTGCTGAAAGCAGCTTTTAAATCCTTTTGGACTTACTTACTCAGGAAAACTGAGCTGCTGATTTTTGTCGTTTTTGGTGCTGGGCTGGTAGAAAACTGAGGTTTTTAACTTTTTATACAAGAAGCGGAATCTTTTATCAACAATGGAAAAGGGAAGTTAAACTGAAATGTTTGCGTCTGTTAATCCAAAACAGGGAGCTAAAGGATACAAAAAATGCATAATGTACTAATTTATTTATTTATTTATTTTTTTATTTTTTTTATTTTTTTTTTTTGCTTATCTAAGTTTTTGGTAGCTTCAGGTTACTGAACTTCGGTTGTGGTGGTGTTGGAAGCGTTCACACACACACACACCCCTCCCCCACCTCCCTGATGTGTGAAGGAAAACTCTATTATGCATTATAAAATGTTTCAAGGTGTGGCACTGCTTGGATTTTTTCTTTTTCTGTTCCCTGGCCTGAATTCACTCTGCTGCCAAAGGTAGTCTGCTTCAGCCTTGAAAGGGGGATAGCTGTTTTTCTTTATTTTTTTAAAATTTCATCCAAGTCACATAACTCTGGTCCGAACGAACCCACAGTTTTCACATTTCATGGTGTCAACACTTTCAGTTCCCAGCCCTGACAAAAATAAAGCCCTCCAGGAAAACCGATAGCCTTTCTGGCATGAAAAGAGCCCTTCCTTTGATTCGACGCGTCCATCTGAGCGGTGTGACGGCATGCTGTTCCCTTCCGTGCAGAGTCCGAGGTGCGGCCCGGCCGGCTGCTGACCTGGTGCCAGAAGCAGACTCATGGCTACAGAGGCGTGGACGTCACCAACCTCACCTCTGCCTGGAGTAATGGGCTGGCCCTCTGCGCGCTCATCCACCGCCAGAGACCCGAACTCATGTAAGAACACGCACAAACGCTCACACACAATGTGCTCAGGACGCACCTGTGGAGACATTGTTTTTCAGGTGTGGGCAGCTTTCTCTCGGCTCATGGAGTGTCAAATATCTTTGCTCTTTGTAAATCAGCAGGATGATATTTAACCTAAGATGCTAAGACGCATCTTTCTTTATAGAAGATGAAGTAAGTCGTAAGCGGGTATGAAGAGTCAGTGACCCTTGCTGAATGTGAATTTGCAGACAGTTTCAATAATAATCAATAATCTGACTCATTTTGCAAGCTGACAGCTTTCGTGCTGACATCCTGAGCACTTTGTTTGGTCTGCTCCTCAGCGTTTGTTTACATACAACCAAGAACGCCAATCCAGGATCCACAGCGATGCCTTTAAAATGACTTCATCTCTAGTTATTTATTTAGCGTCATGCACTTATGTCCTCTGAGTGGCTCCCAGACTCCACAACATCACCACTTTTATATGAAGATTACATGTTTGCATGTTTTTCTTTTTTAATTATTTTAAATCATTGACTTTATTTGGGCCACAGGAACCTTTTCCAGGAGCTGGGGTCTCTGAGGCCCTTCCCATCTCAGTCATGTCACTTTTAATCTACAGTAGCTTGTGAAATCTGTTAACTGTAAAAATGTTTTTCTGTTTGTAAACCCATCCGTTACTGTCATTCATGCCTCCTTCAACCCTAAAACCACCTAGAATGTTTAGAAATGTGTAATAATAAACTGGATAGTTGGAGTTGAAGCATACTTCATCATTGACCCGGTTTGTTGTCAAACAGAGTAAAAGAGTTGGTTATAATTAGGGTCTTGGAGTTGGACCTCAAGCACCCATGTGAATGTTCTCAGGCAAAGAAAAGGTGTTTTTTTTCCATTTATAATTTTTTTTTTGCTTGTATATCAAAATCATATGGACCAATTGTCATCAGGATGAAATTATCACTAGGATAATTTAGGCCACGTCTATGCATGTCCTCCTCACACCGGGCGATTAGTTTTGCCCCCTGGTAAGAATCTAAGACTGTTGTGCAGCGTCTGCCGGTGTGACATTTAACTGTTGACATAAGAAAGTGATTGCATCAGTGCAGTGTACACTGGTTGTACAGAGATGGGGGACTGTTTTAAAAAAATAAATGAATAAAATCACAACATTCCTTCAGACCTCCCTTCTCTTTTCCATTTCAGTGACTATGACTCTCTCAACGAGGAGGACGTGGCGGGGAACAACCAGCTGGCGTTTGACGTGGCCGAGCGAGAGTTCGGCATCCAGCCGGTGACGACAGGAAAGGAGATGGCTGCAGAGGCTGAACCTGACAAGCTGTTGATGGTCCTCTACCTCTCCAGATTCTACGAGGCCTTCAGGAACTCGCCGGGAAACAACCATGGTCAGAGTCGGGACTGCTGCAGACACAGAATCGCATCAAGCTCGATCGTCTTATTGCCATTTACCCCGAATATACTTCTACTTTTTTTTTTTTTTTAAATGCAGATTTTATTTTCTCAGAACTAGTTACCGTGATCAATATTGTATTGTTAGGCGGTTAACTTGGGTATAGTTAATCATCTGAGTGAACATCTACCAGACACTTTTAATTATGATTAAATCCTTGAAGCTAAATTTACTGAACTAATAAACATGCAAACTGTAGCCTCATAAGCTGTCGCATATTTCAAAGGGTTAATGTCTCTGACTTCCCAACCAGAGTTTGACAAAAGGAAATGATCGCTCCTACAGGAGGAAAACGGGAGGAAAAATTCTCCGGCCAATTGAACTTTTCACTTACTGAATGAAAAACTTCCCTTATAACCACCAAAAATGTGAAATATTTTACCCCCGCCCCTAATAAAAAGGAAAAAAAAGCAGCAAAACCTGGATCTTACTGCATCAAACTGTAACGGCAAGCCAGAACTTTCGATGGGAACTGAACTGAGGGTGGACGATGCCTCGCTGCTGCTGCCACACACGTTTTCATTTCATTTTCTACCTCTTAGTTGGTTTAAAGGCGGTTGAATTATAGACTTATCTGCATCTGTGACATGAGATGGAGTTGCATGTTATACAACTGTGGTCAGGTTAGTCCGTGGCAGAGGCCTGACTGGTATGTGCGCTATGTCTGAAGCCGTGTCCAGCCGCTCCACGTAACTCCACCCACCGGCCTTCATCCACGGCCACGCAGCCTCGGCGGGCTTCAGACAGGTTTCACGTGTCAGGCTTTGACGTGAGTGTCACGTAACAAACCTTTGTCGCCCCTCTTGAAAATGTGGTGACTTTTTCGTTTAAATAAAATTAAAATTTCTTACCATTTTAAGTAGATTTGGTTGTATTTAGGCAGTAATGAGGTCTCGTTAAGAGTTTATAACCACTTTGTTACATCCAGCACCGATGGTATTTAGATCCTCACTTTTAGCTTAGAGAGTTTATAGGTGTCTAGTGACCAGATTTTTAATAAACCTGTGGATAGTCGTGCAGAAAAAAAAAAAAAAGCTTGGAGGAAGAAGCTCTCATTGTCAGTTATGCAAACGGGCACCGGGCTCCCGGATCAGTGCTTTGTCTGTTGGGCGGATGTGATCTCGCTGTGCCAGTGTGTACAGGTTGTAAGCAACTGACGTGAATATGTCAGAGGAAATAAGCTCCCGGTGTTTAGACTCGTTTTTTTATCTGTAGCTGGGCTGTTCATGAATGGTGCGCTTGTTGACTGAAAGATGAGCTGAAAATAAGTTCTCGGGTGACGTCACTATTGTTAGGAGAGCTTCTGTTTTTCCTCTCACCTCACTTTGACAGTGTTCAGAGATGTCACTATGAGGGCGGAGCTTTCTTTCAAATAAGTCTTGCACTGCTATTAAACCATCGTTATGCTTTTTTCTTCTTCTTCTCCTAGTTTGTAAAGGAGCAGATGAAAATGGTGAAGAGTATCCGTGTAACACCAACCACAAGCTGCCGCACCTGTCGCAGCCCAGAAAGAGGGTTCCCAGGGTAAACGCAAACACCGTTTCTAATTACGTATTCCTGTTTCTCTGTCAGCCACTCCAGTGAAAGCATGCAGGTGTAAAAGTTTTTCTTCCTGGCTGAAGGTCCATTTGGCCTTTCAGTTCTTCACCAGTACACGGCTCTCATCGAAGCGTTGGCATTAGATTACATAAGATAAAGCAAACACAAAGGTATCGTAGATCATATGACGTGTTATCTAATCATCATGCTCAGCTGTCAGACTTTGAAATGATCAGGATACTTTACGTCTATTTCACTATTCATGATGTAACTGATTGATTTAACCATTAACATACAGTGTTCATATGCAATGTGACTTTTCTTTTGCATTTATTAGTTTTAGGTGCATTTCTTACTTTTAAGAAGCTTTCTTTTTGTTGACTTTATAGACTCCCACAACAGTGGTTTTAGTTTCATTGTAGCAAGAACTCAGCCCAAGGCTCATTTCGTCAAAGACAAAAGTGTAGTTTGATCTTGAATGTCGATTTTTAAACTAATCCAATCAAGGTATTCTGTCTGCGTTTTGAAAGGATAATTCAGCTTGTGACTGTGGCATCTTCTGTGACAGGATGACAAGAAACGGGAAGATGATTCTGTAAACAAGAGACAACGGAGGGGCAACAATTACCTCTCGGAGGTAGGTTCATGAGTTAATCAGTGAGCTTTTTTGTTTGTGTCTTCAAAAAGGTAAGAAAACAGGCGTGCTTCATTATCATTTCCCAAAACGGTGTTGCTTTGCTTCCCTCTCTAATCCCATCTTCCCATCTGACCACAGCTGTCCTGCCACAGTGCTCCCCCTGTTGGTGAGGATGGGGAGCTGCGGGAGAACAGGGTCCGCTCCATGGCAACGCAGCTGCTGGCCAAATTTGAGGAGAACTCCTCGACGGTGAAGGTGCACACCAAGGTGAGAAACCCACTAACTGAATTACAAAGGAAGTCTAATAAGGTATAAAAATATTAAATGCAATATAACCTTACTGTTTTTTCTTAAACTTTTTTTTTTCTTTAAAATATCAAACACTGTTCTTTTACTCTATTCTATTTTTTTTTCTTTTAATCCGCCAAACTCTTTCCTTTCCTTTCCTCACCTCCCCTTTGCATTTCCTTTCCTTGTCCCAGTCTGACGAGGACCTATCCAGTCCATCCTTTTCTCCTCCTCCTCTGTCTCCTTCCACCACCTCACCTCCTCTCTCAGATGAGGAGGATGAGGAAGAAAAGGAGACAGAAAACCCCCGTTTTGCTAAGCCCAAAGACATCACTCCTCTTCCTGCTCTCTGTCCTCCTCGCCCAAAGTGGCAGGTATGCTTCTCTTCTACTTGCAGACTGCCCTGCAGGACTTCTCTCAAGTTTGATTTTAAGAAATGAACATGAGTGCCACGAAAATTTAGATTGACTGTTGTGAATTCTGCAAACTCATACTATACCTCCTCTTTCTCCTCCTCGCTGCCTCTGGTTTCCAGCCTTCCGTCTATCTTCGGTTACTGGAGAATCCCGGCACTGTGGCCGATCAGGCCAGTTTCCTCTGTTCTCCACAATCGTCTCACTCTCAGAGCGGTTACAGTCGCTCTCCATCACCTTCAGGATCTAAGAGTCTTCTAACTGCTACTCCCTCTCCAAGCTTTAGTATCACTGAAAGCGTCTTGCCCGACCCTCCAAGTCGTCTCTGTGTCTCTGTTCTGTCCGATTCTGGTCCTGACCAGTCCTCTGACAGATCAGAGGAGTCTCTGCAGCAGGTGAATTTTATCCCACCTCTGAACAGTATTTTCTTTTTTTTTCATAACAATTTGTATCCCATCCTCTACCAACTTTGATCACCACTTGCTTTTCCTTCAGAGTAAATGCCAGAAATTGTCGGCCAGAGAGTTTTCAATGAGGAGTATAAAGGAGAGAGCGGTGCTGCTCTCTTCCTTCTTTCACGGCTCCAGTAAACCACCTGCTCCTCTTCCTGTGTCCCAGGTTTAGTATCGCAGTAGCTGTCGGCATGAAAATGTTCACACTTAGTAGTCGAAACTGCAGCATCATCATAACTGGATTTTAAATTCTCCAAACTGGGGGCTAATGGGATGCATCCAGAAAATACAAAATGTCACTTTTCCCAGCAATGACCAGTTACCTGTGGTATTTTTGGGCAGGGTGGAGGTGGGGACGGGGGAAATTCAAGTACATTTAAATGACTCGTTTTCTTCTTAAATTACTTCTTTTCTCACATTTTGTCATTACGCATTTTACTTTTTGGTGTGTACTTGGTTGTGCACGAAGCATTTGAATTACTGCAGTTTGCAGCATATTGGTGGGTTACTAGTTGCATCTTACAGCCGGTCTTAACAATAAGGCTCCAACACGCTGCTGTTTGTGTTCTGAACGGAAGAGAAGAAGTACCTTCGTGTATCACGTCAGCTCTGGAAACAGAACCATTTTCACCTTTGTGTCTGTACGTAATGCCTCTGTGTAAGCTGGGCTGTAACAGCTGGTGTCGGAAGTGTGACCTTTTATTATTTAATTCCCACTTTCTCGATATGCTAAGCTGAGAGAGTTACCAAATGGCATCCTTAATTTTTAAAATTTCGCACAGTTCCAGAAGTCTTTCTGGTGTGACTGAGAACCAGCCAAGCCTCTTTTGAGTTTCTAAGCTTTCCTTTGAGGAGAAGATGTTGATTATTGTGCGGTTTCCTCCCAGTCTGCGTATGACATCTGTCTGGCTCCCTTTCTGTAGATGGAGTTACCTGCATCTTCTCCTACTTCCTTACCCTCACCTCCTCCTGCTCCTCCTCTGTCTGAGAGCTTCATCTACCCTGGGGTCTACCCTGCGGTCCACCCCGTCCCCGACCCCGCCGCCCAGGCTGGCTTCTTCTCTGTCCCGCTCCTCGCTCCTGGACATAAGGACCGGACCCCGACTCGCTCTCTCACCTCTCTGTCTCGCGTTGACTCTGAGCAAATCTCTCTTCATGCCAATTCCTCCTCAACTGACGACAAAATACGCGGTGGGGTTTGCTCACCTTGTGACAAAGAGAGTCGGAGGACCTCCGTTAACTGCGATGTTCAAAGCATAAACGAGGAGTCGCAGAATAAAATGGAAAATGAGCAAGAGGGAGAACACGGAAGTCCTCAGGGAACATTTGATGACAGGAAATTAGCTGAAGATGATCAAGTGAAGGTAACGGGCGTCTGCCGATTGAGCTTCACATATTGTTTAATGGTTTTTGTAACTTGTCATCTAAACATTGCAGAACCTCGGTTAAAGTCTTAAACTGCAAAGGGCTTAACGATCGATCAGGTTTTACTTATGTATTTGAATAATTACAGTATTTGTGTGGACAAGTAGCACATTTAAAAAGATTATCTTTTAAGTAAAGTACCCGTCTTCTATAGTTTCACAGTAATCCTACTAAAATATTTACCATTTTACTGGTTCCCATACTTCATTTTTAATTGCTTTTCAGATATGGCAAACTAAGTTTTATTTGGCTTGGAGATGTTTTAGTCGATAACGAATAACAGCTGCATCTATATATGAGAAATGTAAACGGTGTGTGTGTGTGTTTTTATTATGATTAGCCAGAAACTTAAAGTTCTGGATTTGTTGGATATCTTTAATAAATCCTAAACGTCAGGTTTGTAAGTGATGCTAGTTTTACACTAAAAAGTAGTCGACGCGATACAAACTAGATGGGGAACAACAGACAGTGTTAGATCTTGTCAAATGTAGATTAAATTTAAGCAGACACACAGGTTTCTTTGTTTGAGAGCAGTGTTTATGTGGCTGCCGACGCAGAAGCGCGTTCAGCTCAGTCAAAGTTAAATCTGCATCATCCTGTCTTCAAATATCAGATGAATCGTAGTACTGTGTTGCGCTTTCTCATTTTCATTTAGTGCACCGCGGGCCGTGACATTGAGAACGTCAGAAGAAACGTTCCTAAATCAATAGTTCGCTCCGAGAGTTGTCCCACCGGAGCTCCTCGTTACAGTAAAGAGGTACCGGTCAATACCTCAGTCCAAATACAGCTCTAAGTTTTTAAAGTCAAGCCTGCCTGTTCTTCTTCTTTACCCATCTTCTTTTTCTTCTCTATTCATTTATCACCGTTGCACTTGGCATTTACTTTAGCGTACAGTTGGAAAGGTATCATCAGCCATAGACGCTAAAGCTCAGATTCTGGCCATCCTCTATGAGACGGACCACAGGCCTGCTGCCCCGCCGGTAAGATGCATGTGGATGCCTAAGTTGGCTTTAACCCAGAGTTTTCATGGTGCTTTTGAACCCAAGCGTGCGCTTCAGCTCACTGGCCAAACTACCAGCCTTGTCTTTAGTAAGAGGGGACTCTTACTGTGTAGTGAATAACCCAGCTTTTGAACATTAATTGCATTTCAGGCTCTGGTTTCCTGGCCCGGGGGTGTTGCAGAGTCAGAACATAGAGACAGAAGGTGGCGCTGCAGGGGGCTGGCTTTGTTTTTGTCCAACTTCGGTACCTACGCATGCAGTTGCCACTAACTTTAACATGCTGCCTACATGCAGTCCGTTGAGATGATCCCTTGCTTCCTGTTCCCGTTTTCTGCAGTGAAACCTTATTTTACGTTTCTCAAACTACAGCTTCTGAATGATCTCAACATTTCTTACATTTCTTGAATTGCTTGAAACAGAAATGTTATTTTTCTTTGGAGTGGTGATGGTGTGACTCAGTCTCCCTATAATCTACTACTGTGCACAACCTGTATTTTCTACATTGGACCCTGGTTTTAGTGGCATGAAATGCTGTCTGGCGCTTTTGTTGTTGTATTGCCTGTGGGATTGCATTGTTAGGATGCAAGTACTAAAGCAACTTGGCTGGAGTTAAGGAGCAAGGTCATGGTTTGGAAACTGGGCACGTTTCCCACAAATCATCTTAATTCAACAAGGAAGTAACGGGGAACTTCTGGCCAGTCGTCAGGGAGACGCTCAGAGGTTCATAAAACCTGGCTCACGGAAGTGATGTGAAATTCAAGTGCGATTACTAGAATTCAAGGCATCAAGGCAATTAAGGTCATTTTATTTATTAGTTTGATGTATGAAACCTTGTCCGGGGTTCTGGTTTTGCAAGTCTTGAGAAATAGATGTTGACTGGAGAAGTGGTTGGAAACATGCAGATCTGTCCAACCAAGAAGCGCATTTCAGTCGATGTGTTCCTGATGCAGATTTCCACCGTTGGGAAATGATAGTCTCTGCTTTTGGTCTCGTTCACCATTTTGGGCTCCCTCCATTCTTTCTTGAATTGGCGTGGCGTGCGCCGCTGCCACGCCTCTGCGTCAGTGTCTGAGTTTGAATTAAATGTTTGCAAAGAGTTAAAACTATTCCTGGACTAAAACCTCTAGAAGCTGAGTGGAGAGTCGGTGCAGGATGCAGAAAGGTGGAAAGTTTAGTGATGGAAACTACTTGCTTGACGGCCCAGTGTTCTGTTACATGGATGGTTGCTGCGGCTGCTGCGGCTGCTGCGGCTGCTGCGGCTGCTGCGGCTGCTGCGGCTGCTGCGGCTGCTCCGGCTGCTCCGGCTGCTCTGTTTGTTGTTCTGGCACCTTGTGATCTAATGACAGCACAAGCTGCAGTCGTCGGTCGTGACTTATGAATAACCGTGTCTTTATCATTCCTTTTGATGTGGTTGAAATGCTCATTTAAAAGGCTTTAGGAACATTTGTGTGGTTCTCGGTGACAGCTGGACTCGTCAGAACCCTTCACTGCTGCAAACTTTTCCCCAAAGGAGAGAAAGGAGATGGTTGAAGAGAGGATTCCCCAAATTATCCTCAAACTTGGAGATTCCTGCAGTCTAAAGGCAGCTGTTTTTCACTTTCCACTTTTCTCTACTAACCGGGGTATTGTGTTACCAGTACTGACCCGTTCCTTCATGGTTCCATCCGCAGCTGGTCTTGGAAGTTTTTGCGTTATGTTGTCTTTTTCTTTTATTTTTTTTCTCAGCCTTCTCCTGGAATCACGCACCCCTGAAAAGACACTGAAACAAGCTCCCTGTAGGATCTCTAACGCTCTCCTGGTCTTCTTTCGTTCCCTCAGTGTGTGGTGCGTAGAAACTTCCCTCCTGGGATTGGCGGCAGCGACGTCTGCCACTTCTGCACCAAGCGGGTGTACGTGATGGAGAGGCTCAGCGCCGAGGGCTTCTTCTTCCATCGCGAGTGCTTCCGCTGTGACATCTGTAACTGCACCCTCCGTCTCGGAGGACACGCATTTGACTCACAAGAGGGTACGTTTGATGAAATTTCTGTGACAGCTGACCAAACCTGCAAACTTGCAGGAGGTGTTTGTTTTTTTTAAATTATTTTGCAAATAATAGCTGCAACCCTTTGCTTACTTATCATCTCTGTTGAGTCCTAGTATTACTTTATTAGCTTCCCTGGGACTGACTCCAATGTTTAACATGTAAGTTAAAGGAGATGTTTGCTCTGGACTCGGATGAAAGGTCATTTGATTCGATTTTTCCTTTTTGTTCCTTTACAGCAAAGTTCTACTGTAAGATGCATTATGCTCGGCGCCAATCCAGCACTCACCTCGGCAAGTTTAGAAGGAGAATGGTAAGAAGCTTGGCATTCGCGGTGTGCACCACTGCTTGTTGTCATGTCATTTCAGCAGAATTTCTTACACCGATTAGCTGCTACTTGTCAGCCACTTGCTAGAGACAATTGAGGTGTGACAGAAAAACTGCAGAAGTTTGAACACCTGCATCCAGAATGTAATTTGGCAGCAGTAAGACGCGCGTTCTGTCAAATGAAACGTATGACACGTGAATCGTGCATCAAAGTGCATCTTCACAATAACACCATGACCGCAACATGCACGTGGTAAAATGAAGGCAATTTCCACGTTATGTTACTTAAACTTAAAAGTCTCTAACAATATATGCTTTCTAATTAGTAGTAAAGTAGCTGAGCGAGAAGCTGCTGTTGAGCGAACTCTCACTGGCACGTGTGTTTCACCAAAGATGCTCCGATGCAAGAGTCACATGAATATTTTGATTCAATCAGCGTATGCTGCTGAAAAGCAACCCGCGTCTGCAGGCATGACTATTTACAAAAGTAATCATCATTTTATAGTGTTTATGAAGTGGAAAACGTTTGTTGTTTGCTGTCCTTTTGTAGTCCTCCTGCACTCTCTCTGCAGGTGGCTTGCAAGCCTAAATGCCATAAACGGAATAAAATAGGGAAAAAAGAGAAACTCAAGCAGGAAAATGCAACACCGCACACTTCTTTGTTTTATAAACATTGAGTCATTTGTCTTTTCTTTTGCAGCAGCGTAAGATGCCTCTGTTGTTCCACAACTGTGAATTTGTGATGAGGTTCCAGGTTTATAGTGTATTTTTTGTAGTTTTCATGCCTCAGACCTACTTCTGCGTCGTACTCATTTTAGTTCTGGACCCGTTTTTATTGACCATTTCTTGTCTTTGTTGTGTTAAGTAAGGTTGCTCTGCATTTCCTCATTTTGTTTTGTTTTAAATCTTGATTTTTGTAGGAAGACCAAAGCCACGTTAAGCCCTCATCGCTGGACAGCGGGATCTGCTCCGCCGCAGGCAGCGTCCAGATCCAGCCCCCAGGTACCCTGGTTTCCTTGCTTAGGCGAGGCCTGAGCTGGCCGAGGCATGCTAGTCGAGCTGTGTGTGTGTGGCCTGGACGGCTGCTGGAAAGTGTGTGTGAGTCTTTCACAGCTGTGGGGTCCCACGTCAGGAGCCACTCCCATGACTATGTGTCCCTGTATGAGCTTCTGAGCCTGGGCTGTCCTCTGCTCTGCATGATGCATGAGGTGTTGGGACAGATCTACCAGGAGCATCAGCTGGCCTCGCAGCAGCTCTTCGGCCACCAGCTCACGTAGAAGGGGACTAAGAAGGTGCTGGTTGGGGCCAGGTGGCCTCACAGAACCCACATGGCCCAAAATGGGTCTATAAGAGCTTTATAAAGAGTTTATAAAGATTTAACTGCACTTCCAACACTCCAGGCATCCAGTTATTTTGGTTCTAAATATTTGAAAAAGCAGTACTATTATTATTATTATTATTATTATTTTTTTTTTTTAATAATGCAGTGTTAAAAGCTGCTTTTCTTAATTATCTTGCATTTAGTGCCTGGTGTGAACTTTTTTCCCTTCAAGACAGACGGCAGATAGTCCATCTTGTGCACACAGGTTATTGTGAATATACCGTTTATGTGGCTCTGTGACTCCAGACTGCTGGCAGCGAGTTGACCCGGTACGTGTTTGCTGACGGTGTTGTACTGCTCCGACTCCAGGCTGCGGTGTGGAGGTCTCAGGCATGTTGCACACAGTTCAGTGGTCCAATTTTTCACGCGCAGCTTTTGAAGTTTAATGCGCGAAGTTTAGTAAGTGTTCTCCTTTGACTTGACAGCTGTTTTTATAACAAAAAAAGTGACTCCCACCCAATTCTGTTCTCCAGCTGGGTTTTAAAATACACAGAACGTTCTGGTGTGTTGAGGAGTCTAAACCCAGAAAGCCATCTGAACTGTGGTTTTTCTCTTAACTAAAGTGATGTTAGACAGATAATTTTGTTGGACATGTTACACTGATAACTGCATGCTGTGTATTAACTGCTCAGCAGAGATGTGCAATGGAAATGCCAAAACAGTGTTTTTTGGGGTTTTTTTTGTAGACATGTAATTTCAGGAATGCATACATTTACTGGGCAAATGAAGTTATAGTGTTTTATGGTGTTTTCTTTTGTTTTTGTTTTTTTCATTGACGGCTCATTATTTATGGTTTTTACTTCATGAAATTCATTTTACTTCTAAAAACCTTTGTTTTATTTTGTGCTTTCTCTTAAATCAACCCCACTTATATTTTTGAACACCGTATTTTCTGTGTGTAACTCTTCACGTTTTTTTGGATTATAAATCATTTTCTGGATAAAATGTGTAAGCAACATTTGAATTTGTAGTTGCCTTGTTTTAATTTATTCCAATCAGTTTAAACCAAAAAAAAGAGCCTCGTCAATGATCAATCCATACAGGGGGGGGGGGGGGGGTGGGGGGGGGGGGACTGTTTCTAGAATCTGTTTACTTTTTGTTTTTTGACTTTGGTGCAATTATTTTGTAAGCTGAAATCTTTTTTTTTTTTTTGTACTATTTCTTTGTAAACAATGGCTTTCTTGAAATTCTCCGTACTTTGCATTTTCTTTCCATCTTACATTCTCCTGCCGTCCCTACACTTTATCAATTTTCTCCCCCTCAGAAATAATTTTCCCTGTGTCGTTCACTTCATTTTGTTCAGTCTGTTTCAAGTTTCCACTGCTGCACCCTCTGATTGGCCGATTCCTGCCAGCGAGAAGGTGACGATTGGCCAGTTTTGGTCATAAGATCTTGTGTTGCTTTTGCATTGGCTGCCTTTATAACTCCGCCCCTTCCTCCTAACCTAGATTAACCAATCGTAAACCAGCAGGAGTGCAGCATGCTATAATTTAAAGGTGTTATGTGCAGCTTTGTGCAACACTAAATAAACATATTTATACTGCATATTATTCTAATAAGTTGGTTCCATTAACGCTGTGTTTTTTTTGTTTCTTTCAAATATTCAAGGATTTAGCTGCTAATATCATTGTTAGTCAACAACTCTCCTGAATAGACCAAAACCAAAAAAACTCTGGTTTTCTTTTTGACTGCACTTTAGTTTAGTCGGACTAATATTCTGCCCTCCACTTTGGGGCGACGGCTTAACAATAAATGACTCCCGACAACCTCGGCAGATCGTCTCTATTTTATTTAAGACGATGTTAATCGTTTGAGCGTTTTAGTGAAACAATTTCAGTAGGGTTTCAGTGGATTTTTGCCAGGTTTCTTGTTCCTCATGTAACTTTGAATTGAGTTTGCATCACCATCTGCCTATATTTGTGTAAAAATAACATTTCCAAGATTGGTGCCCTCGTCACTTTTGTGGACTTGGGCTTAAAAGCAGTTTAACTGTTGACTCTCTTGTCCTTTTTGGAAGTGTAGAATATAGATGAGCAACTCAAGAACAACCTAAATGCAAACTTTTTCAAAACTCAGCTTGTTAGTTTGGTCTTTTCTTTGGATTTGTCAGCCATACAAGAACTCTTCATAAAAACTTCAAGGTTACCCACAGTTTAGGGTTAGGGTTTAGGGCTTCTGTTAAAAGATTTATTGCACACACAGCACCTTGTCGCTTGTTGGTTTGTTGCATATTCTTTCCGTTATTTTTGCTTTCGCTTCATCTGGGGATGACGTCTGTAACCCACGTGCTGTGCTTGCTCGTGCCCCAAATCCAAAATCCACCTGAACTGCCTCTGAATTTGTTTTCTGTGCCAGCAGTAGCCTCCCCTCCTCTTAGGCCCAGTTTGACGGTAACATGTGTCTACATGTGGTTCCCTCTGTTTCAGAACGAGGCCTCCCAACCTCTGCGCCCCTCTCCAGATCTCTTTCATGTACTTCCTAGTCTTTTCTCAGGAGATAAGCAGCGTAAAAGCAGTTGATTTTGTTTTTGTTTATTTTGCACAGTGCCAGAGAAATTTTTTGTTGGCTGTACAAATGTTTTGTAGTTGTTTATATTTCGTCTCAAAGCAGCCTGTCAGCTTTTTTTTTTTTTTTTTTCTTCCCCCATTACTGATCATTTCTGTAAAATTGGTTAATTTATGATATTTCAACACTGTAAATATATTAAGAAATAAATCAATTTTATTGCATTATTTATTTGCGTTGTTGTTTGTTGCCAGTCAATTGAACTGCGTCACCTCAGTCATTCTCAGTTTTTAAAAGTTATTAAACATTTGGCATGTAAATTTTACATTTATTGATGTATATATATATATATATATATATATATATATATATATATATATATATATATATATATATATATATATATATATATATATATATATATATATATATATATATATATATATATATATATATATATCTATATCTCTATATCTCTATATCTAATGGGTCCACACTTTAGCACCTAAAACAACGTTGTCAGAATCCCCGTTTCCACCTCTGTTCTCGGTTCACCTAACATCACCCACACAGATCATGTTCTGGATCACCTCTTTTAACAATTAACACGCTTTGTCACGTCTGATCAGAAGACGAACATTTATTGGCTTTAAATGCTGCTAAATAATCATCTTTACTTAAATAATGGCAGAAAATGAAGAACAGGCCTCCTGCAAAAGCTTAACTGTAATCACAAGCCGTCCAGCTGCAGAGGAACCATTAAAGACTCGAGTCCACCTGAACAGAACTGAAGTGAATGTCATCAGCGCCTCCCGTCACCTTCTTGGTGGGCTCTGCTTGCGGGTCTTCTCTGTCCCTTTTCTCTCTCACTCCTCAAATGTGTTGTGAAAACCGTTGGACCAAACCAGCACAAGATCATTTAGAAAGTTTTGACTATTTTTCTAACGCCTCATGAGCACATTTTCGTTTCTGTGCTGTGACCAAGTGGAATCATCTCTGGTAAGAGTCTGTACATTGTTGACTTCATTACTCTGCGAATGCTCAGGAGTATGTGTTGTGTTGGCACATGTACGAGAAAGGAGATCAGTGCTGCTCTGTCACGTTAGATGTATATATTTTTAAGTGTGTGAACAGTCCTATACCCAGCATGTGTTGCTCTCGGATGCAGAACCTGGTTCATTGTAAACCTTTTTTCTTTTCTTTTTTTATATAAAATGTATTTGCTGCATAATTTTGAAGTACCTGGGATTTCTGTATACTTTGGTATCAGGCATAATAGAGTAACTGTGAACATGTGCATGAAATGTGTTAGTTGTTATCACTGCAACTTATTTTAGCTTTAGTTTAATACCCCTTCAAATGTTGTTCCCACACACGGTTGTTATTTGCAGGCGGGGCGTCCAGCTTGCAGTCAGATCGGCTTGAAAAAGGTCTTAATGGAGATCAGGAGGAGACGGAGATGGCAGTCGAAGCTCTCGATGCTTCCTGTATAGTCGGACCCACAGAGGGAGACGGCACCAGAGCCAGAGGCCAAAGCCAGGACGGTACCAAAGGTCGGTTTGGCTCCTGCAGCGCTCCGGGTGGTCTAACGGCCAAGCTTCTTACACAGCAGGAAGATGACTTTGTTTCTTTAAAGATATTTAAAGATTTAGTAGAGCTCAAATGAGTTTTCAGTTATTTCTTGAGGACATGATGCTCCCCGAGGGAGAACTACTAAATTGCCAAATGTTATCTTGTGACTGCCACACTGCTCTCCCACCCACGTTTAGTTAAACATTTGTTGTTTTTTCATCTCTGCAGTAGAGAATTCCTCAACCAAGTAGGACCGTCACACTCTTGTGCACATGCAGCAGCAATGCAAGCTCCCATACATGGTCTTTTACAGCTAAATCTTCTTGTTTGGTGCTAGAGAATCTCAAATATGAGCTTTTGTTTGTCTGCACATGGTTAGTTTGTTTCAACATTTCCTTTCTATCTGCATCAGAGGGAAATTCATCTTCAACCGGTTTTCCAAAATTGGTACTATAGCATGGAAAACTACATGCGGTTACTAAAGTAAAGTGACAAGATGATTATATATTAGTTGTAATTAAATGGAATTCAATTCCATTGTTTTCATTTAACAGTCTTTTTTTTTTTTTTTTTTTTTCCCCTGTAATTCCATTTACTGAAGGGTTTTGAGGGATTCTCGACTTATTATTTTTATTACATTTGACTCAACGTCACGTATGTGAAAACGTGATTTTTGTTAAATTTGATTATTATCAGACGACCCTATGACTACTAACTGATGTAGCCGTCGGAGGCCCACACGGTGAACTTCTGCCTTTCTACATTTGAATTTTTGACTCTTGCCAATGATAGAAAGTGTTAATTTGTGTTCATCATGTGGTCTCTGTTTAAAGCATGAGGCGTGCCTTCCTCATTTGTTTTGTTTTCTGCAGGTCACTCTAATACCAAACACAACAATCGATGGAAACGGAAGATTCGTGCATGTGAGTGCCTCTATTTTTTTATGGTGTTGTTTATATTTTTTTAAGCTGAAGGTCTCTGTTTTCAGGGGCTTATTTCAAGCCGTCTCGTGTGTGCTCATCAGTGGTAGAGTGCAACGTCCACGTGGTCAGCTGGTGTTACAATAACCTTGTCGTGTTGCAGGTCCAGCACTTGATGTCAGTGTTGTTCCACATTTTTGTTGCCTCTGAGATTGAACCATTTCTGTGGCCGACTGATAAGACACTGATGCTTCTGACTGCAGTTTTATATGGACTGATACACGAGTCAAAAACAATAAGTCTGGAAAAGAAAAACAAAGAAAGCTGGAGACATGACATAACTGATTGAACAAAGAGTAAAAAATTTAATTTTATTTATTTGAGAGTCCAATTTTAATATTAATGTACTTTTTTACATATTTAATGTAGCATTAATGTGTAATTAGGCGTTACTCTTGATATTCTGTTATATAGTATCTTATCCACTTATTTTCAGTTTCCATTTGTCATGTTAACATTATCCTGTATCCTACCACCTCTTTCATACCTTATTCAACTTATTTAGTTTTGTTTTCTTCAATGAATGGTCTATATTTGCAGCTTACACGCAAAGCCTTATACACTCGATTATGTATTTTTATGAATAGATACATTTGTAGAGAGGAAGAAAAAGACCTGTGCCAGTGTTCGCAGTTGATTAAATATGACTTATTTCCTGTTGCGTTTGTGCATGCAGCCTTCCCTCTGATCTTCATCAAGCACTTCCACAGAGGTTTGCCTCTGGACAAAGACGGGCCGGAGACTGTCCCTGAAGCCGAGTCTGACTGCGATCAAGCTGCTTCCACTGTGAACCAAACGGTCAGATTTTTGTGCAACTTACTTAACTAAAGGGGGTCTGCATGATTTATCGTGTGTGTGTGTGTGTGTGTGTGTGTGTGTGTGTGTGTGTGTGTGTGTGTGTGTGTGTGTGTGTGTGTGTGTGTGTGTGTGTGTGTGTGTGTGTGTGTGTGTGTGTGTGTGTGTGTGTGTGTGTGTGTGTAATATATATATATATAGTTATTTTTTTCATTTCTTTCATTTACTGACTGTTGCTGTTTCTTAGAAATCCAAAGGCAGTTCCAAAACATCCACAGATACCCTGAAACCCTCAGAGGGAAGTGAGAAGAGCGTCTGCAACAAGTCCGCTCCAAAGAAACGGCTGATGTTATCCATCTCTGAGAAAGAGAAGCTCCTGAACTTGCAAGTGGGTCTCAAACCAGAGAATCAGCCTATTAACGGCAGCACCAGTAACGCATGTCAACATAAAGAGCAGGTGGGGACTGTGTTGCTTTAATGAATAATTAAAGAGTGTGTGTGTGTGTGTGTGTGTGTGTGTGTGTGTGTGTGTGTGTGTGTGTGTGTGTGTATGTGGATATCTTTGTCTCCAACGTGCTTCTCCTTCCCGTTTACACAACGTAGCAGGGAGCCAAACACAGTAATGTGAGAGCGATACCAGGAATTAATTCCACATTATGCTGACCGCATTTTTCCTTTCCTCTGATGTTTTATCAGGTGGAAGCAGATGCAGATAAGCCTGAAACAAACTGGAGCGATTACGGAGCAGCCTCCCAGAGCCAAACCCCAGCGTCGTCCCCCTCAGCCTTCCAGGTCATAGCCAATGCCTTCAGGAGGGCGTTTAGTTTGAACAGTCAGTCCAGCAGCTCCAACACCACAGTCAAAATGTTTGTATCCAGAACTTTGATATTTTATTTGGACACCACGTGTCTGCAAAATAAGTTCAATTATTCATCTGCGTCAACACTCTCTTACTTTATCAGGAGACCAAAAGGTGACGGCCCCCACAAACCGAGGCCCCTGTCCGAAGGAGCATTCACCTTCACCTCGCTCTTCGGCGCTGTGGCTCCAGAGTCATTCGTCGACGGGAGGAGGACCAGCATGTATGATGCCCGTTGGGGTTCCTTTGCAGGAGATCCGTGGGGTGCAGGCCAAAACCTGCCCTCCTTGTTGCAGCAGGTGGGCCGAAGGGACTCTGAAGGAGTGTTTCCTGATGACATCAGAGCCCTCTCCCGCAAAAGGGTCGACTTGTTCTCATCTCTGCGGCTGAGGAAGAGGGAGATGTCGATCAGTGAAGGGAAGGACCAGGAAGTTCAAAAGGAAATCCGGACGATCATCTCCCACCTCAGAAATAAAGGTTGGTGGAGAGACTCCTGGGCCTTTTTGTAAATTCTTTTTTTTTTTTTGGCAGGGGGGCATTTGGGCATGATATTTTACATTTTGCTCGTCTGGTTTGGGGAATTTTAACCCAGAACACCTCTGAAATGTTGCTTCCTCACAGGGACTTCTTGGTTCAACAGTTAACCAAAACATCTGTTGGATTAGGATCAGGGCTGTAACTCGGTCTAAACAAAATGTTATCATTTTAACTTTTTACAATCTTTGTGCTCGACGTGGATGTTTTGCTGTGTAACCAAGATTAATTTTCATTGTCCTGGTATAATTTATAATTCATTATTGCGTCAGTGATCGAAGTCCGTCCCGACTGAGCCCAAACCATCACCCTCCACCACCGTGCTATACAGTTACCGGCAGATAATCTTCTTTGTCAAAAAACTGTTGGAAAATCATTTTCATTTATAAAAGCAATCATCTTCAAAGAAAGACTAAAAGGATCAGTATGTTTCTTCTTCTTCTACAATGCTGAATTTCAAACCATTTGTCGACTTTGGAGGAATTTCAGTGTTAAAAGTGCAAGGATGCAAGCCTCCGCTGAGTACCCGTGATTTCTGATTCCTCAGACGTCACTGCATCAATAACGTTTATTGAACAATGGCTGATAAAAGCACATGGGTAACAGATTATTGTTGGACAGCTTTGACAAGCACGGCAATACAGAGCTACAGTTACAAACGCCACAGAAGTCTGTATCGTTCGTTAAAGAAGCCTTGTTTATATCGCATATCTCAAGTGTTGGTGTCTCTGGCCTCGGAGGCATCTGGGATGAACCATACGGTGAAAACGTGTGTCGTTGCCGAGCACATCAGGATTCCACATGTTTTTGACTAAAGATCCAAACTGTTGTCAGCAACAAGTGAAAAAGCAAGGCTCTGTGACGGTACGGGGGTGAATCGGCGCTCTTGGCAAAGGTTACGTACACTTCTGTGATGCAGCATTAATGCAGAGAAGAACACTGTGATTTTAGACCAACACGTGCTCTGCTCAAGACCACATGTTTCAGGGATCGGCCTGCCCGCTTGTCAGCATGCAGATGTTTGTCAAATGCTGAAATCAACTTGTTTCATAAATTAAACAAATGTGTAAAATGACTTGTGCCATTCTGTGCAGTGTCATGGATCAGCTCCAGCCATGAAGGAGTCCGTTTCAACGATTCCCATATGAGGCCAACAGCTTATGCGTTTCATGACATTTCTAGGTTGAATTCACCTTTTCATCTTTGTCTCCAGCCTCCAGTCAACAGCATCTGGAGGAGCCCTCCTCAAGTGATGATGAAAATGAAAACCTGACATGCAATCGCAAGGTTTGTTCAGGTCATTTCTGCACACTGACACCCATCAAAATGCATTGAAGTGTATAGTGTGTCTGAAATTTTCCGTAACCCCTTTAACAGCAATTTCCAGGCGAGCAGAGGAAGAAGCAGGAAAAGACTGCGGCCCAACAAGCAAAACGAGAAATGCTGAAGAGGCTTCACAGAGCTCAGGTGCTACTCTGAGTAGATTCACTGAGTTTTAAATAGAGATATTTGTGCCAGAGAGCCGAGCACGGCCTCCATAAACCGCATCTAATAGTCTGACCTGGAAAAACTGAGAGTGCAGCTGACATCCCTCTGAGTGGAGAGCGTTCTGCTGCCAACAATAATGATGCATTTTATATTTCTAATATTTACCTGGTGCTTGTAAAGTACGCTGGTTTCTTGTTTCTGCCAGTTCAGTTTGCTGAGAGCTTACAGAGAGGTTACTATTTTCACATTTCTGTTGAGTTCCTCTGATTGGTTGCAGGCAATTTTTGAAAACGAATTTAATTTGATTCATTTTTTGTATATTTCTGTTTAAAAGTGTGTGGAAGTTGCTTGACAAAACATGTTTGCATTTTCACTTTTGGGGCCTGGGAGGGGAAAAAATAGCAAAAAATGTTCTCTTATAACCCCACAGTACAGTAATAGTTTGAGATTGAATGTTATATTTTTTCTGGAGTTGGGATCATCATGTTGAATTTTGGGTGACTGGGAGGTCGTTGTTTTGTTTACGTGCCTAATTATGAAGGTCCTGCTGGCTCTGAGGTTGTCTTTGTATTCAGGCATCCAGTAAATCTTACCTTAAGGCTTATGTTTTTACGCACAGACCACTTCTCTTTGTAGGCAAATGCTGAACGTGCATGTCCACACAAAGAACTAGTACAAAAAAAAAAAGTCGCTGATTGCATTTAATGTGGTTTAATTTAACGACGGGACAACAAGGAAGGATCAAATTTGAGTTTGTTCATTTGCACTGAAACGCTGTAAAAATGCATCCATCAAGCAAGAAAAATGTGTTTTGTGGTTCTTTGCAACTCTTGACCCCCACAACCTTTGACCTAAAGATCGTGATAACTTTTAGATAAAGTTATCATTTTCTGTTGTACTCAGGGGAGTCAAACATGGCAAATTAGCATTTCTTTTCTCAGATTTAGCTTCAATATACAGATAAAAATAAAATGCGACCCATTTTAAGGTTTGCGTGTACACATAATCTGACCGTGGAGACGGTTCCTGTTGATGTCCGATTTCCTCTCTAACTCCCCCACAATTATGCTGAACATTGTTTTCAGTGTTCACAGCAGCTTAGATTTGAAAACCACAGTATCCGTTTCCAGTACTGTGACTGGAGGAGCCACAGGTCAGTGTTTAGAGCTGATTGTATTCCCGCCAGCAGGTCCGACCCGATCACAGCTTGATCCCGCCACACGCCGAAATGTCCTTGGGCAGGAACGCTGATCCCCAACGCGGCCCGTTGATTTGTTCATTAGTGTGAGATTGTAGGAACAAAAGCGCTACATACTGTACGATGGGGCATATGTACAATAGGAAATGTTGCGCGAGTGGCTGGAGGATGGGATGTAAAGCGCTTTGTGGAACCAAGATTGTTTTTTTTAAAGTGCTATACATACTTCACCATACGTTGTAATACTGAGTAGTTGATTTGTAGTTGCTCTCTACCAAAGAAAACGTGACTTTTTTAATGCTCCATGATGTCTTGATGCCAAAGAATACCAAGAATACCTTGAGTAAAGTAGAGATTTTATCAATGAGAAATAAACTGAATTTAGATCCATTCTTAGAAGCAAAGACAAAGTTCTCCTCAGAGCAATTTAATTGAATAATAGTTTATGAATCTCTCAAAGTGAAACTATTGTTGTAGCATAATAGTGGATGGATGAATAAAGAAACAATAAAAATCGTTGACAAACTACAAAATAAATGTTAAAAAGTGTCTGAATTGCTAGCAGTAATACCTTTTTTTTTTTTTTTTTATTTGAAGCACCTTCATATGATGACGCATTTCTCCGTTGTGCAGGTCATCCAGAGACAACTGGAGGAAGTTGGAGAGAAACAGCGTGATGTAGAGGAGAGAGGAGTGGTGATAGAAAAGACCATTAGAGGAGAAACAGGTACTCGCCCATACATGCACACGGATCCTTTCCCAGAGGTCTGGACGTCAGGCGGTGTGGATCTTAAGGAAAGACTGAGTGTGCAGCACTTTGTTTTGTTGTGTTTTTTTTTTTTTTTTTTTAAACCATTTCCAGTAAGCAGCATCTCTCTACAATCCTTGCTGTTGTGCTTTAGAGGTCCAAGCAGAAACACTTTGGTGCAGATGAATGGAATTCCAGTGAAAGCCTCGCTCTTTTTTCTTCTCCATCAGTTTAATTGCAGTACTTGTACTTCTCAGACCATTTACAGAAAAGCATTGCTTTGTAATCCCAGTCTGGTTAAAAGCCTCTGCATACAGTTAATGGCGGCTCTCACAATAGACACTGAGACTTCATTGTTGCTTCATCGTTTTTACAAATCAGGCCTTTGTTTGTTGTAGTGAATAAGGAAGCCTTGTAAGGCTGCAGCCAGAATATGTCATCGGTGGGACTGAAGTTAGATCTTGTCTTTGCATTGGCTTTACAGAATTTTTATCAATCCAATAATGAAGGGTTTTTTTTCCTCTCTCTCTCTTTTGTCTTCCTTGCTTTGTTTCCTCCTCGCTTCCACACTCCACCCCTCGCAGACGCTCCTCACTCTGAGGACCATGATGAGGCCCAACTCTATCAGTCCTGGTTCAAACTTGTTCTAGAAAAGAACAGACTGGCGCGCTACGAGTCCGAACTCGTGATCTTGTGAGTGGCTTGCATGGGGAAGGATGAGTTATGCTCATGATTTGAAATCCACGTGCTTCACCAGTAGAGCTCACACTATCTTCTCCTCTACTCCAGCGCTCAGGAGCTTGAACTGGAGGACACCCAGAGCCGGCTCCAGCAAGATCTGCGGCGTCGAATGGCAGTAGAGGGTAAAGCTTTCACCAAACAAAGTCACAGTCAAACACAATGAGCGTGCATTCATTTCTTTGTTTTTGTACGTTAATTCAGATACGAAGAAAAGTGCCTCTGAGCTGCAGGAGGAGCAGGAGATCCTGGCTGAGATCATGAGGACGGTGGAAAGACGGGACATGCTGGTGTCCATACTGGAGGAGCAGAGGCTGAAGGAGAGGGCTGAGGACAGGGACTTGGAGAGTCTCGTGTTGTCCAAGGGCTATGAGTTTCACTGGGCTCACGGGAATGACAGCTGGGTGCAGGAGAAGCTGGAGTGAGGGATGCAAGCTGAGCACCTCATTGGTGAGGAAAATAAGGATAGGGGGTGAATTTGTAAACCATGTAGTTTGCATCGGGTTTCTTCTTATTGGGCTCTAGCTCTAGGTAATATGGATATGGATATTAATATGGATATTGATATGGATGGATAGTTTGCATTCGTTCACCCCAGAGAGGGACTGCAAGGCTTCATGCAGTCCAACTCTGGGCTGGTGTTGCGTTTAGAGACTAGTTAGAGGTTCCACGAGCCAACAGTTGCCTGTAAAGCCATGAAAGCTACTAACGTCACTTCCATTAAGGTTATTTGCCATTTACATCATGTCACAGGCAGACACTCCCCTGAAACCAAATGCGCAATGTAATTGATCACCTCTTGTTGCTGTGGCTTGTCGTTCTTTGCACTCTCATAAACCAAAATGCTTGATGTGGTTGCTGCTGCTTTAAGACTGGATATTGTCTGTTACTGCAAAGCTTCACTGGAGTGCAGGTAAACACGACTCAACTCTTCTGAGATTTTAGCGTTTTGCACAGCGTGAATTGTTTTAAATCTGTGAGGATTTCGTAAATGTTTTGCGTGTGAATCACCGTTGGTCACTGTGTGTGCACCTTTGCACGTGACTGTAATTTCTCTTGCACAATTTTATACTATTTTCATTATGTGCTGGAACACTATAAAAAGACGTTTGTTGTATTTACATGCAGATGCTGGCATGTTTTAACCCCCCCCCCCCCCCCCCCCCCCCCCCCCCCCCCCCCCCCCCCCCCCGACGCTCTAGGAATGAATCTCAGGGCAAAACGTGATGCTGCACACAGTGAAACTTTAAGGCATGTCAGATGTGTGGCCACGTCCCAATCTGATCTGCGGTGACTGGACACGTGCCTGAACGTAAATGTTTCAACTGCTTTAAGTAACAGCAAAGAGTTTTGAGTAAATATACCAGGTTTGCGTCCCTCGTCCTGTGTTTACGTGCATTTTAATCCCAGGAGAAACCACCCTGCCTCTCATTTTCCTCTGAGCTTTGAGTGTTATATTTGTTTTGTTAATTAAAATAATAAAATAAAACACTGAATTCATAGTAATAATCATGAAAACATAATTTACTAAAAAAGAATTAGTTGTGCCCTGTTTATGTCCATTTTGTTTTATGTAATGTAATTTAAAAGCATCTTAAATAAAAATGAATTCCAATTTTTGAGTGCCTTTTGTAATGTGTTTTTGTGTTTTTAATGGGATTGGGTAAAAAAAAAACAAAAAAAACGAAGAGAATTATGTCTTTGTCGTAGAAGTCATGGGTGTGTTGCCTTGGTAAATAAAAAAAATCACCTCCGTCAGAGATGTCATGGGTGTGAAATCAAATGGCTAAGACCAAAATGTTTTTTTTTTTTTTTTAATCAGGCTGTAAATGTTTTTCTGCTCTGAAGTTGGGAGCCAATGGAGATCGACTCGCTTTTGCAGCCACCCTTTATCAGTCAGTCGAGGAACTGCAACCAAACGTGGTTCCGCATGAGCTTCCATCTGGAAGTGGGATGGTTGCAGCAAACGGGAGTCTGTCACGTGACTGCTCTAAGCGACTCCTGTTGTGGTCTAATGCATTATTGGATGTAGTCACAATGGAAACTTTAACAAACTATTCGGGTATTTCGTACCTGCACTGGTATATGCACTGGTAGCTTTTAATCCCACATATACTGACTCAAAGTCAAAGGGGGCATTGCACATCGCCCACATGGAGCACATACCTGCATGTGTGCATGCATGCCCCAATGAATGCATCTGTAAAACTTCCCCAGACTTCTGTGAATTTCATACCTGCCTTATAAATGAGATCCTATAACACGCACTTTAACCCACTGAGAGTCAGGTAGTTTTTAAAGGGTATATACAACAGCTGTGTCTAAATCCTTTTATCACATCGATATTTTTTTTTTCTTGGTAATGCATGCAGTTACAGAAACTATGGTTTCTGAACCAAATTACCCATAGATTAGTCAAAATGATAACGGAATTAAAATGTATAGCTGTAGGGAAATGAAAGCTTGTAGGTTTGAAAAAAAAAGGGAAAACTTTGATTCATTCTAAAATAGCGTGACGGATTTTCCCGTTGATGAAGCGGTTTTCCTTTGCTGTCCTCGTCCTGTGCTGCTCCCAGTCCGAGCTCCTGCCCTCATCCCGCCGCCTGCGGCAGCCTCCCTCCCGGCCTCCTCCCCGTAGGAGGAGCCTCTCACTCCAGCCAAACTCGGGAGAAAATGTCTGGAATTCCGTTTCCGCTTTAGGGAGTGGACGGAGATTTTTCCGCCTCCCCACCTTTTTTTTTTTTAAAACTTCCTTACGAACTTTAATTTCCACGTCAAGTTAGGCAGTTTAGTGTGAACCGCACTAAACTACCACCTCGACGATGGCTTCGTCGCCTCAGAAGTCTCCTTCTTCTCCCAAATCACCGACGCCAAAGTCTCCGTCTTCCAGGAAGAAAGATGACTCTTTCCTGGGAAAACTTGGTGGAACTTTGGCAAGAAGGAAAAAAGCCAAAGAAGGTAAACGACTATCGACATTACTGAGGATAAGTTTTTCCAAATATGTTGACTAACCAGTTTTCGGAAATAATTTGGATGATTTCTTTTTCTTTTTTGTTTGTTTGTTTGTATTAAAGCAGTCAGTTTCGCTGTTAAAAAAACAAACACAAACTCTTTAATTCGCACTTATAAGTTTGGAGAGGTCGCGAACACGCACACCTTTTGTAACTTTGTGTGCAGCTGAGGAAAACCATCTGAAAGTCCGTTTTTCCATGTATTTGTGTTTTGATCGCCGCGTCTGTGTCCATGTAAGGCAGTGAGAGACGCAGTAAACAGGCCGCCGCTCCCGCTGCAGGGTCTCTACCATACTTACAATAAGCTCTCTAGTTCCCGTTGTTCTTATGTTTTCATTCTTTTTTCAATACAATAAAACATAAACACTGCACGTCAACCAAAAACATACTTGTATAAACTGTAAACAAGAAGAGGAAAAAAGACCTGTTTTATAGGGAAGAAAATAATACAATATTGACTCAGCAAAATATGTTTTTCATTTGACAAACAAAAGCATAGAAATTGTATATTCTTTAAACTTCATTATTTTTTGTTAGGAAATCTACTTTTGTGTTTCTGAAACTTGGCTTAAAAGATTAACCGATTAATTGGAAATTCCTTTCAATTCATATGCCTGTTCTGACGGGAGGCCAAATAAAACAGGTTTCCATAGCAACTGAAAGTGGGTACTCAATACTGCAGCGGATGCATCACAGAAGTTTTGCCAGAATAATTTGGTGTGAGGGTGAACCCGAAACACATAAACAGTGGTTTCAGGAGATAAATCATGCCAAGTACAGCTTCTGTCAGTCCATGAGTTTTTGTTTTTCGTTTTTTTTTAAGCGTTTTAAACATAAAAAAAAGCTTTAATGACACTGCTTTCACTTTGTATGAAATCAGGAAAGGATTTGAAAGATAACTAACTGTGTGGTGATTGGTCAATAAAATATTAGTGTATATATGCAGTGATTGGTTGAGTGCATGACACTGCAACACAACAACAACAACAACAACAACAAAGGTCCTTTTGGGAACGTCTCAGTTCCTATAATTCGTGGTAGGCCAGGCAGCTGTGATGAAATGTATCTAAGATATTAAAATATTTAGAATACTGGCTTGTATTTTAAATATGCAGGGGAAAAACCTCAGCAAGTTACTTAAGTTAATTACTTTTTCTTAAAAAAAAAAAAAAGAAACAGTCATGCCAGAGGATGCATCCTGTTGTCATGAAAAAGACGTTACTCTGCTTCGGTCTGTATCAGCCAAACAGCAACACAGGAAGGTTAATCAATAGCAGAATAGCGTGTATCAATACAAATGAGGAAGATTTAAAAATAAAAAAGTCCATATTTGTCTTGGACGCTTAGAGATTGGACTCTGGAGCAAGGAAGAGATGGAAAATTCTGGATGTTGAAGTCGGTCTGTTACGTCCACAGTTCAGAGCCATTTCAATCAAAACATACTGATCCAGTTACATCGGGCTTTGTAAAATGACTCGTACAGGAGCATCCAGCAGGTATTACTCAAAACAACCAAGGAGGCTGCAGATTTGCCAATAAAACCTTCCATCAACGTGTTTTTACTGCATTCACCAACATTCCTACTCCACTACTCAGCACTTTGGATGTCCTGTGTTGTGACTACTCAGTCGTGCTTTGTTTGTCTTGTTTGATTGAAGGCATGCCTATCCATCGGTGCCCAGAGGCAGTTTTATTTCTGTGCCCATTTAGAAATCAAAGTTGAATCTAGAGGAACCTGGTTGTTTTTTTGTTTCTACGGAAACATAATTAGGAGGCTGCCTGTCTTCTGTAAAAAGGCCATGTGTTTTTATGAGTTTACTCTTCTGCAGAGTTGTGGGCACATCGCGGTAGAAGGAGCAGTAATGTGGTGACAAACCCATCATACTTTATTTCCTGCTGTCCACACCTGTACGGGGCAAGATTTGGGGTAGCTTCCATTGGTCGGGTCTGGGTTCAACTGGGAGACCGGTTCAGGGAGCAGGGGACAACATTTTCACACGTGGAGAGTCCAGACCCCATTGAGGCTTGTGATGTTGGTCATAAGCTGGTGAAACTGGTGCTGGAGTATGAAATCTTGTACCGCAAAACCGCATTTCCATTTCCATCATCGGTATAAATGATTGTGTCAACTAATCATTGCTGGCTTGATCTCATATTTCCAACATAACCTAATTTTAAGCAGGTTGCCACGATGATAAGATGTGAATCGCCTTTTGTGTGACTCAAAAAGTCAGGATTAACCTCAAGGTGCCTTTGCTTGGGTTTCTGAGAGCGGCCTAAGCTGTTTGAACATTCAACACATAACCAGCAAATTGTAAAATCCTGCCCGTGGAATCTGCTTCAAGCATCTAAGGCCACGACATTACTGCTCTATTTACCAAAACCTCTAATACGCACACGTTTTCTCGCTTCATGGCAGCATCAAGGTTTAGAAATGAGATAAACGTGCAAAACTGCAGCGCTGGAGTTCATAAAGATTTACTATCATGCTCATGGGCTCCTCAGTTTCCAGGCGCATCTTTTTCAATGTACAGTTCCGTCATTGCCGTGAAGGGTTGCTTTGGAAATACAACAGGATTCAGATGACATTTATAGCTGAAGGCCAGGTTTTATCGTGAATGGGAAAGGTCTCTTTCAGTCGGATGATTACTTTGTGTCAGTCGGGATGCTCTTTCACAGCTGAGCCCCATTTTTATGTTGCCTTTCTCCAAAGGACATGCATACAATCACATTATAGCTCACGTCCACCTTGTTCACGGCACACACACCGATGCGCGTGTGCACGTACAGAGCAGCGAGCGGGATGTCTGCAAAGTGTTCTGATGATTTGATGTAGAATATGGGCTGATCGCTCCTGCGCTGATCATTGAATAAATTTAAGTCTCTGTGACGTTTACGGCAGTGGCTGCGTGTGCTTGGGGGGGCAAGGAGCTGCTGGCTGAGACGGCCGTGATGACCGGATGAAAGGAAAATAGGGTTAAAGGGAATCTAAAGGATGAGGGAGAGGAACGAAGCTGTAAGATTGTGAGGAGATGGCATGAAAAGAGAGACGGTCAGTAGGTTTTTAGAGAGCGTTACAGGCAGACACCAGCTGTGTGCACGGTGAATACAGCACATAAATCTGGAGAGGAAACACACGGTCTCTTTGAAAATAGAGCAAATTTGAAAAGCAGTCTTGGGGTTACATGTCAAATTAGAGGCTGAGCTGCAGAGGAGAGAGCTGATCCTGCTCGTCAGGAGAAGATGCTCGAGACTTGTGGACAAAGGTAGACAGACATGGGCTGTGGAGCGCTCTGTCGTCCAGGTAGGATATGGTACGGACATGTGATCGTACCTCCCGTACAGGATGCATGCAGCTTGTCATTGTTGCCCTCATTGACCCAAAGTGGACAGATGCGCATCCTCATTTCATTATGGACCAAAAGGGGAGGAGCGACACATTACAGGGACGCCGTGAATGCCGCTAAATAAATCTACTCTGTGCTTATGCTTTTTGTTTAAGAGAGGTGGGAAAACAAAAGTCATCAGTAGAACTGATGAACAAATGAAAAGTCTGAGTCCAGCGTAACGCAACAGCTGGTGAGTAAAATGATGCTCATCTTGCTTTGACATTTCAAACAAATTTACCCACCAAACTCCCTTCATCACCCAACCCGGCCTCGCCACTGGCTCTACCTTAAATAGCGCACGTGATGTTCACAGTCCTTTCAGACCGTGGTAACCGGATCTGTTTGAGGGTACTGTGACTATAGTGTAACAGCACGAGCCTGTTCATTTCTAACCTCTGGGAGAAGGTTTTTCTTCACTGTTCTGCTATTATCATATAAAACTACTCTTGTAGCCAAATATGTTTTGGGAGAATCTATGTTTTTACATTAAAAAATCCCCAAACAACTATGTTCATGAGGATGTCTGGTTGTTTTGACTATACATATGTTGAACCAGGTCCGTAGAAAGTCGGTTCTTCTTGTATATTTCTATACATTGTATTTAAATTTGTATTTATTCATTTGTTTTTAGATTCTTTTGGGATTTACGTGCTCCTGCAGGTGAATGAAGCAGCCCTTATTAATATCTGCTGACTTCTGGATTGGTAGCAGCAACTTGTGAAATAGTTGGATTTGAAAATAATTTTGGGATATTTCATCTGAAAACAGTAACGGAAAATTCCATCATTATTTGCTTATTTTTACTCTAAAACTCATTTTCGTTGTGATGCCTGGGCTTTGGGGAACTGCTCTTAGCTCTGAAAAGTAAACTCCAGGTTTTTTCTTTCTGCATTTCCTGTTTCTTCCTCAAACGTGTTCTTTTTCATGTTGGAGCTCCAACTCTGCACTCTATAAATACTTTAAGAAAAGGTTTACTCCTATTTGTCTTTTTTCCAACATTTGTGCCCCCGAGAAGCCTCAGGCTCTCATGATTAGAGTGCTCGCAGTTTACTCTGCTGGGATTTTTCCAGCTTGAAATAATGTCACGTTGCCATATTGCCAATAAAGCCAGCTCGGTCCGACAGCTCGCGCGCGGCCACCTCTCCAGCAACTCAAAACGATCAGTTGCAAAGAAATATTGTTCAACTTCTTGTTGTAAATTTTTAGAGCAGCAAAGAAAAAAAATGGGATTCTGTTTTCAAAAAAGATGCTAAATAGAGGTAAATGCCCACCAATACCAACCCCCCATTTTTTTTTTTTAAGCAGTATCAGCGAATATTTCAGACGCTGGTAATTTGTGTGTTTATAATTCGATCAATTTCCCACGGTGAATCACACAGATTTGTGGAGGTCTGTGGCATCGCAGCTTTCTCATCTTTATCCTCACCCAACTTCATATTCCATCTACTGTGCCTTGAAAGTGGCAAAGCTGTGTGAAAGATCTCAAAAGGAGCCCACTCGTTTGAAGAACCCGTCAGCCATGGACATGGTTGAATGGGGAACTTTTGTACCTCTGTGCTATTTGACTAAAACATGTTGATACAAAGAACAAAATATGTCTTTTTTTGTTTGTTTTTTTTGACTGAAATGAGATGCCACTTGTGCAGAGGACCCTTCAGACCCAATCAAGTAATATATTGACAGATAGTGGAAGTCTGTGGTAGAGAAATGAGGCTTTATCTTCCACAGCAAGTCAAATCTTGGTTTGCACAGAGCTCTTGGGTTTGTTCAGATTTAAGATAAAATAATTTGTTGCCTGAAATCAATTTTCTTTGCTGCCAAACTTCTGAGCGCTAGATTAGGCCCCGCTTTTCTAATTCGTAGGGAACAGTGACCCCAAAAAAGAAAAGTTGCCTTTACTGTGGTCAGTACGTTCCTGGTTTGTTCCTGGTTCCGTCTTTTCACGTCCGTCTGTGCCCTTTCCAGTTTGGTCTGATGTCTAGCTTTACTGGCAGCTGCTGAACGCAGGGATGATGCACAAAAGGCTTCAGACTGGTTCATTCTTTGGTGTCACTTTTCAAGATATTTCCATTCGTGTTTGTCTGCTGTGTCTTAAATCTTTAGTCACATTGCTTTAATTTCTTTCTTTTTTTCTTCATCTTCCTATCGTGCAGAATCAACCAGCGTAAATCTCCGATTGTTTGCATGAACAGTTGCTCATAATCTCAATTTTGTTTTCTTAGAAATGTGTCCTTTCATACTCCTTTTGATTCTTTTTTTTCTTCTTCATTTTCATGTTTAAAAAAAAGCGTGTTGTATTTTAGCATAGCTGGATATTGTGTTATTTTAAGTATGCGTGTGGTAATTTGCAAAACGAGCTGGATGAAGCATGTGTCGCTCTGCAGGAATATTCTGGTACACCTCTACGTGTTGTGATGTGTGCTCATGCAGATGTACACATGCAAGCACTTATGGATGGTGTTGATTAGGAGGATGCTGGTCCAATGGAGGCAGAGAAATGCACAGGATGTTCACTTCACGCTCCCAACACCCTCGCATCCAGCATGCCTCCTCAGGTATCTGACACACTGAGAAGAAAGGCACGCTGGGCTTCTGTAAAACCCGCTGAGAAGCAGGAAGCAGCGCCGTTCTGTTTGATGTCAAGTGGCTCTTAGTGGAGGGCTGCTAGTGGTTGTTTGCGGGATCAAGGGAGCATTTATATTTTTCCAGCCTACAGCCGAACACCTCAGCAGTCGCAGTGTTTGTAGTTCTAGTTTGTGTGAGCTGATGTGACCTCTGAATGCAGCAGATACCACACAGATTGGCACAGATGTGCCATACAGCTTTGTTGTGAATTTTACATCCTTTTTTTTTCTTTATTGTTTCCGTTCTGCTCTGACAAGAACATTGAAGTCGTTGTAATGGGCCTGTTTGTTTTAGATTTCTTTTTAATTTAAATGTATTTTTATGGGTATGAATACCTGTTGCGTGAATTTTGATGAACAGGCGCCGAGTAGATGTTGCCACACTCTAACTTCAGTAATGTATTGTTTTTAGAAGTTGGTTCACAAAAATGTACTTCTTTTCATGTTTCATGCATCCTTTTCAAAGTACGTCCTAAAAGGTACAATATTAATACTGAGTGTGTTTGTGCTGTAAATGTATAGGTTAGAATTTGTTTACTCTGTTTCTTCTAGTCTCTGAGCTTCAGGAGGAGGGGATAAATGCCATCAACCTTCCTCTGAGTCCTTCACACTACGAGCTGGACCCCGAGGACACGATGCTGGGTAACTGAATACGCCCGCTGTACTGCTTATTCAGACAATGCTTTGAGTTGGCAAAATAAATATCCAAAGCTCATGACTCATGTGCACGGTAGGGCTGGCAGATGTGAACAGAGATTCAGACCCTGGCATTTTTAGGTTGAATCTCAATTGTCAATATAAATTGGTAAATATAAACTCAAGGCTAATTATTTAATGCAGCAGGCACTTTCAATAAAATGTACATCTTTTAGTTTCCTGCTCAACAAATCAAAAATGTAAATAACAGCAGTAACAAGATTTTTTTGCATTAGGTTGTAGCACTCTATGATGTACAGTTTTTAAACGTGTGACTTAAACTGTAATCTTTAAAAAAAATATATATATATAAAAAAAACCCAGATCTATCTATGTCCAACATAGCTATCCATTGTTACTTTATAATTCTGACTTCATGAATTAAAAGATTTTGACTCAAATATGTAGCAAATCCTTGATTTTTGGCTTGAAATTTCAATATTGTCATCAGCATCTGAAATTTGAAGACACCCACATGAGCCACATGAACATTGCAGTCATGCTTAAAATCACTCGTGCTTTCTTTTTTAGTACAGTTTTTGAGTAACTACTTGTTTGCCAATTGTAGTTTGTGGTTTGTGTTTTCTTCCTCAGAGGAGAATGAGGTTCGCACCATGGTGGACCCCAACTCCAAGAATGACGCCAAACTGCAGGAGCTTATGAAGGTCTGAGTCCTTTTAGTCCACTGTTTTACTTTTGTGCTCAGAGTTGTAGCTTAGAACAAAAAACTTCAAGACTTTAGACTCTAAATTACAAAACAAACTAACGACAAAAAGCACTGCCCGAGAATGTAGCGGTTTTTACAGCTGCCGTCGTTTGTTTTTCCTGTCTTCAGTTAATTGCAATCTTCAATTTATGCCACTAGGTGTCACCACATCCTATCTCTTAAACTTACTGTCGGGGTGAATCAGTGTCACTGTCTCGTTTGAGGTTTCAGACAGCAGTGGACAGAAAAACAGCTCCTCAGCTAACTGCTCAGTAAATTTCATATTTAAATTGGAAATTGTCAAAAAGTAAGTGAAGTGAACTAAACCTGGCTGTAGAAACCCCACCTGAAGTACTGAAACACATCTGCAGTACCTACAGCAGGCAAACATATGAGTCTTTTTATGTGCTGAACTCCATTAATTAATTCTTACAATTTGGTTTGAACATCCATTTTAGTTTAAAATAGCCTCATGGAAGCGTTTTTCTCTTACTCCGACATGCAGGTGTTGATCGACTGGATCAATGACGTTCTGGTTGGGGAGAGGATCATTGTGAAGGATCTAGCTGAAGACCTGTATGATGGTCAAGTTCTGCAGAAGCTTTTTGGTAAGAAGTCGCAGAAATGTGGCTGTTACTGTTGCATTACTTTAATATATAAATGCATCTTTAGTCGGCTCTCGGGAGATTTAAAGGAAATGTGGAGGATGAGTGGTGCCAAGAACCGAAGGAAATGTATTTGTTTTTTTTTTGTTTTGTTAAACCTGTGTAATATTTTCCCATCTTTCTAGGTTGAAATGATTAAAGAGATAAACACGAAATCCCTGGAATCGATGCAAAACAACTGCAGTTTGTATGCCAAAGGGCAGTTCTCCGCATCAAAGCAAAAGCGCTTGCTCGTGTCACTGACAAGCGCAGATTGTCACAGACATTAGTAGCCCTCCTAATGGCATTATCTTCTCAACGGCCATCTGAAGTAACCACTGGCATAGTCGTAGCGTATGAGTCTGCAGGTGGCAGCTTGTTGTTCTCGGGTCTTGGTTTAAGGCAGCCTTCATGACTCCGTAGAGCACAGCCGGCGATTGTAAAGCCATTGATGTGTGTTGTTTTTTTATTGTTTTTATTTTTAGAAAAGCTGGAAGGTGAGAAACTGAACGTGGCAGAGGTGACCCAGTCAGAGATCGCCCAGAAACAGAAGCTGCAGACTGTTTTAGAGCGGATCAACGACTCGCTCAAACTCTCCACCAGGAACATTCGCTGGAATGTCGACTGTAAGCAAACACTGACGTTTTACAAAACAAAGTTAATTTGATAATCCACACTTTTTTTAAATATTTTATTCATTTCTGCTTACAAAAGTAAGTCTTTTAACATGGAGGTTGTACTTACGCTTAAAAAAAAAGACCTTCCGTGGAATAAAGTGCATCCAGTTGTTGGATTTGGGTAGTTGATTGATGATGACACTTCTATCTGTGTGCTTTTAGTGCAATTTGAGAAAACTGAAGTAAGGAGGTGAAACATAAGAGCGTTTTAGACTGACCTGTGGAGACCTGTGTGCACTTGTCACAGTGAGATCTAAAGCAGGGGGCGTATCAAGGGGTTTTGACTGGGTCTATAACTTTATGATATTGGTAAAGGGTTGTGATGTCCTCGGATCATGTAGAATTTTATTTTAATTTTTTTGCCCAGTGGTAGTTAGGTGCCCTATGATCTTCATTAGGGAGCTAATCTCTCCCAGAAAAATGGGAATAATAAATGAATAGTAAATACATTTTTATTTATATATCTTTTAAATGAAAAAGTCACATCAGTAGCACCCCAGTAAAAGGCTCCGGCAGAGTCTTTTTTTTATATACCTCATTGACTAATGAAGATTAAAGCTTTTAGTGTTGCCTTTGTTTTTTATCTTTTCTGCGGTGCAGAGAGGAGAGTCTGTCGAAGGTTTTATGTCGGCAGGATCTCGTCTTCCTCGTGGAATAACATGCTTTTTATTTATTCAGATTAAGAACGAGACAAATGCGGCTGTGCATGTGAAGAGGACTCTCCATCTCTCTTTTGACCACACTCTTTGTATCTGACACAAGTAGTAACATTAAATTACTTTTAGGGCTCTGGATCATTGTACTTTAGTAATAAGAGGGAACACGGCGTTCCAGCTAATAAATGGCTTCAAACCGCTACTACGCTGTTGTGTGAAAATACTATCAAAGTTATACCATTAATAGATTTACACACCAAAAATCAGAAAGTGCTAAATGATATGGAGAATACAAATAAAAAATCATTTCATTTCTCTGCCTATAGTATGTACTAAAGGTATTTATGTGTGTGTTTGTTTTTTTTTTTTTTTTTCATTTTTGTCAGCTTCATTTTATTTGTTAATATGCATTAATTTTAGCATTTCAGGTCTGAAACGCAAATTTGGTACGATGGCAGTTGAGTGCAGTGTAGGAGGCAAAAGAGAAATCTAGTGATATATGATAGTAAAGGTGACAATTATCACGAAAGAATACCATTTATATAGATTTGATTGGATTTGCATAGATCTCCTTCTGAAGTGCATAATATTATGAAATGATTCAAAGGATCTGTCCCGTTTTACCGAGCAAGTATACTAAACGGACCTGCAGTCCAGTCAAGCCAGCTACTGGAAACATCTGGAACATTGTGAAACAAAAAAAATAATAATCTGACAGCTGGTGCCTTAAACTAATGAGCATCTGTCTTCTGTCTTCTGTCAAGGAAGAATGAGAATATTTCAGTTTTTAACACAACAGACAGCGATCTCCCCGAGGCCCAAATACTTAAGTGTCAGCAACGAAAGAAGAGATGCAGCGCAGATGTTAATTTTAATAATCATACATAGTTATTGAGTACCAGACAGAAAATGTCTTTTAACCACTTCAGGTGCACCACATTTTTCACGACTGAAACTTTCTTGTGTTTTAGTGGAAATTTCTTCCGTCTGTTTTTGCAGGACAGACTGACGTCATGATCTGGAGATCGTGGCTCTGTAGGGGACAGAACATCTGTTTCAGATTTCCTGTTTCTCTGATCACTGAACTTAGCTCTTTTGACATCTGACAGTATGTTTGGGATCATCGCACTTCCTGTTGAGGATGTTGTTATCAATGATGCAAATGGAAAAAAACAAAATGTGCCTAAAAATGTTTATAAATAAGCCCACATGAGAAAAAAAAGAGCAAGGTTTATGAAGGAGGTGTAGAAATAAATGACGCTAAAGAAACCACAGAAGGGACCAAATAAATTTCTCTCCAAACAATCATTTTGAAGGCAGCTCTGGAGGAGTCCGTGTCCTTGAAAAACCACTGGCACAAAGTGCCCTCAAAAATGCTAATAAGCACAGTCGATAACGTGGAACGCAATTAATTTTGCTGTTCTTTTATGTGAAAAGCCGTCTTTTTAATCAGTTGGCTTTTGTTTGTTTGGACTTTCGTCTTCCATGCAGGCGCCGGAGGAATACTTTAATTCCTGAAGTAACCTGTTGGGTCTCCGGTTTAATGACGGCTCTCCGTCCCGTCTCTGCGATGCAGAACAATCAACTCTTAAACTACTGTTCAATAAATTTAGAGGGTTTTTAGACTCACAACATGACTCTACATCCAGCTGACCTTGTCCTCATAATTTTGAGTTGTATTGTTTTTTGTGTTTTATATTTGGGTGAATTTGGTTTCAAAGCAACTTTTTAAAACGACTATAACTGAAGGTAGATGAGATTTTTATGCAAAACTCTTAATTGTAAATTCTTTAATATAATAACTATCTTAGAAAATATTTTACTGGTTATTTTTTTCCCCCCAATTCCAGTTTATTAAAAGATGCAGTGGGTATCTTTTTAATAAATGTAAAACTTTTTATTTTATTGGAAATGTCAAGCTAAAAGTTGCATATGAGTCCCATATAATAGTATTTTTGTCATTAATTTAAAATAATGTATGTTTAGGCAACATGTATGGTTTAATTAACAGGAGTCTTTGCTGTTGTAATCCGAAGTTTGGCCTTAATCTTCCCAACTTCAGCTGTTGATTCCATCATTGTTGTCCACACTGTTAAATACTGGAGCCAGTGTCCATAGCAACGTTAAGACCGCCCCCTAACTCAATGTAGCTTGAACGAATATTAAAACGTCACTGGAGAAATGTAAGAAATAAACAGGTGTATAATCCGTTACAGTGAATGTCTAAAAACATCCTTCGGATGACTGATGTCTGTGTTTTATTGTCAATTTTCATCTCCCTTTAGCGGTCCATGCAAAGAGTATCGTTGCCATCCTCCACCTGTTGGTGGCGCTGTCTCAACACTTCAGAGCACCCATCAGATTGCCGGACCACGTTTCTATTCAAGTCGTGGTTGTCCAGGTAGTTTTAATGCTTCTTTTTTGAAGGATGCTCATTGTCCCTCTTAAGCAGCACAAAGGAACTTTTGCAACTTTACCTCAGCGGGTCCCGTAAAAGCGGGGGGTTGAGCTGCTTTCCCTACATTTTAAGATTTTGCTTCCCGGGTCGTTTGCATCTTCTCCTCCGTGACTTTCTTGAGTCGTTTTCAGCTCGGCCATGTGGTTAACTGTAACTCTTTATTTTATTATTGACGTGCAACATGGAGCTGTGAAGCGATGCGCAGTTTTCCCATGACCATAAAAGCTAGACGTTTCCTAGAAGTAAGTAAACATTTCATCTAATCAAATCAAAACTGATATTTCAAGATGAACAGAAGTCCTTTGTGCTGCTTTAACATTGAGCATCTAAAAACTTCTCTCAGGTGAATATTTTCCATTTATTTTTGTCTTCTTCAACACATAACTTTCTAATTTCTCTGTCACATTCAGCAGCACATGTAAGTCGTGTCCCCCATTAATGTTTTTCAGAAAAGAGAGGGCATCCTTCAGTCCAGGCAAATTCAGGAGGAAATCACTGGGAACACAGAGTGAGTAGACCCCGCGGTGTGACTGAATCTTCACCAGTGAAACAGTAGCAGTCTGGAGAAACGGTTTCCATCTGTCATCACAACATCAGACTAGTACAAATGTACGCGGTCGTTAGATATCAGGTATTTCAATTCAATTCAATTTTATTTATATAGCGTCTATTACAACACAAGTTGTCTCTAGGGGCTTTCCAGAGACCCAGAACATGACCCCCGAGCAATTATTACATAAACAGCAGCAGGTAAAAACTCCCCTAGTGGAAGAAAAACCTTAAGCCAAACAGTGGCAAGGAAAAACTCCCCTTTAAGAGGGAAGAAACCTTGAGCAGGACCTGGATCATGAGGGGGGACCCTCCTGTCGAAGGCCAGCCGGGTAGAGCAAGAAATAAGAAAGAATAGAGACATAGAGACACCGTCAAAGGTACAAGATAGGATACATTAGTAACTGTCCTTGGTAGTCCAATTAGACTTCTGTGAATATGGGTGATATATGGATAGACGGTGATACAAGGGGATGAGGACTGCAGGTCGGGGTGTCAGCAAGCATCCAACAGACATCCACACAGACAGGTGAAGGCAGACACTGGGATGGTCAGAGGTGGAACTGCAGGTCAGCAAGCAGCTCCTGAGGCTCTGGTCCGCAGGACATGCAAAGAAGAGGAAAAGAAGGGCCAGACAAGCACAAAAAACTACAAGAACAATGGACCACAATTAAGTTTATGGGATATTGTTAATAAATGAGGGTTGAGGTGAAGAAGAGACAGAGAAGGCAAAGAGAAACAGAGAAGGTGAAAGGCACCACTCAGTGGATCATGTTGGTGCCCCCCTGCAGCAGAGGCCTATAGCAGCATATCTACACCGAAGCTGTTTAAGATGAGCTGCTCTAATCTGGTCCTGCAGCTGCAGCTTTGACTACTGGCCCTGACACAGTAAGGTACTAAATATACACTAACTATATGCTTTATTTAACAGAAATGTTTTTAGTTTAGTTTTAAAGGTGGAGGTGGTATCAGCCTCCTTAACCCAAACTGGAAGTTGGTTCCAGAGTGATGGTGCCTGATAACAGAAAGCCCGTCCTCCAAATCTACATTTGGATCCTCTAGGAACTACGAGTAAACCTGCACCCTGAGAACGGAGAGCTCTATTAGGAACGTACGGTTCTATAAGGTCTTGCAAATATCGCGGCGCTAGGCCATTTTGGACTTTATATGCCAGTAATAAAATTTTGAATTGGATTCTAAATTTTACAGGGAGCCAATGGAGGGAAGCTAAAACTGGAGAGACGTGGTCTCTCTTGTTGATTCCTGTCAGCACTCGCGCTGCTGCATTTTGGATCAGCTGGAGGCTGTTAAGAGAATTACTTGGACATCCAGCCAACAACACGTTACAGTAATCTAGTCTAGAAGATACGAACGCATGAATTAGTTTTTCGGCATCACTCTGCGAGAGGATGCTCCTAATTTCTGCGATATTACGGAGGTGGAAAAACGCAGTTTTACAAACCTGATTAATCTGCTGCTTAAATGACAAATCCTGATCGAATATAACGCCAAGGTTTCGCAGAGTTTTACTGGAGGCCATCGCAAGACCATCTAATCCCTTCCTAAGCTGTTTGGGACCACAAACAACAACCTCTGTTTTATCAGAATTTAGTAGCAAAAAATTTCTGGACATCCAGTCCTTGATGTCCTTAATACACATCTGAAGTTTGTCTAATGGTTCTGTTTCATCTGGCTTCATAGACAGATACAGCTGCGTATCATCAGCATAACAATGAAAATTAATGCCGTGGTTCCGGATAATACTTCCCAAGGGCTGCATGTATAAACTGAACAGGATTGGCCCTAGCATTGAACCCTGCGGGACACCATAGCAGTCCCTCGTCTGTACGGAAGAAACCTCATGAACATGAACAAACTGGAATCTATCAGACAGATATGATTTAAACCAATCTAGAGCTGTCCCTTTAATCCCAACAACATACTCTAGCCTCTGCAGTAAAATGCTGTGATCTATAGTATCAAAAGCAGCGCTGAGGTCCAGCCAGTATTTATCAGTACATTGTACATAGAGTTGACAGGAAAAACCAAATGATGATGACAACACACCTCATGGTAAAACTAAAAAGTGCTGGAGACATTTTATGAACAATAAAGAAACACAGCTTTGAACGGATTTACTCCTGCCAGCTTTCTGGTGTTACGTTTGTGCGACTAGAGCGAGTAAGAATTCATGAAAAGTCTGTGTGGTCTCACATTTGTCTCTAATACTTTTTATACCATATATTTTTTTGCTGACCCGTATACCATTTTCTACCCATTTGTAAATATTGCAGAGTTGTCTAAAAGAATATCTCATAGAAATCGATGCAAAAACAATCCCTAATGAAAACGAAGGGGTTTGTTCACCGTTCAGTGTTGACGTGCTGACGTGATTAAAGGTTTTGCAGCATCTTCCGTCCTCTGACTCTCAGCTGAAACCGTTTCGGAGTGTTTGCAGATGTGTTTCACACAGAGAAACTCCTGCTACTTTTATTTTTCTTCTTCCTTCTTCTCATTAAAGATGGACCTCTGGTCCATAATCGTAGTCTTTATTTGTGCAAACTTACATGCTGTATATGATTACTGATGTGGATTATGATCATTTTATCCTCGGTTTATGCTGTGGTTCTTCCACAAAGGGTTTAGTTCAATATTATTGCAGGTTAACAGTCCAGCTGTCACGGGCTGGTGTGAAACAGCTGACAACATTTCATCGCCCGTTTGCCGGCTTTTGCGTTTTCAGTTCTTCTCGGCTGCTGTCTTGTAATCAGAAAACTGTAACGAGCGACTTATGTGGCTTCAGTTATTCTTGGTTTACCACCAGTCATATCGAGCATCTCTCTTGTCTCTTTTTTTCCATGAAAATATTTTCAAATATCAACTTTTGTCTTTAATTAAAAGTTGTTGAGGAGCTGATTTTAGTTTTGGTAACTGATTAAAGGTTATTTATATACCAGTTTCACAGATAAAAATCACAAAGTACTTCACCAGTGTAGTAATGTAAATAAAGTAATGACACAATTAGGTGCGATATATTCAATTTAACTTTATTTATATAGCGTCTATTACAACACAAGTTGTCTCCAGGCGCTTTTCAGAGACCCAGAACATGACACATAATATACACAAAAGATAAAATTATATCAATTAAAATAAAAGATTTTTTCTAATTATTATTATTTTCAGTACAGGGCAACCAAATCAATTATCTTGTACAGATGGTAAGATAAAAATAATGTGTGGAGAAACAACAGACGCAACCTTTGGGACGAGGACCTTAACATCATCACCATGCTGAGCATTCCCAGTTTTATGAAGCGAACAAACGTTGAGCCTAAAAATACATCAAAGGAGCACAAAGCCTGGAAGCTCTGCTCTGGACGACGATGTTGATTTACAACTCTTATGAAAAAATATCAGAATTGGCCGCAGTCAGAGTTGGAAGGTCAGAAAATAATTAATTGCATTTGGCAAAGAAAATTGCAGTTGGTGCATCTTTGCCCATGACTGAAGCAGCACTTGAAGCCGACACATTTGGATGTCATTCTCTTTGCAGACAAGAACCTCGACGCGAGCTTGTGGAACAAATATGGAGCGGTGGTGAATAGACGAGCGTTGCATCTGTACATGCAATGTGATGGCACCCTTAACAGAAGAATTAGACCATTTAAATCACCCAGGACATACATGCAGGCTTCTACACACTTCTTTTTTTGTTTTTGTCTCCCTGTGAGGCTGTCCTGCAGCCTGACAACAGCAGCAAGGGAGATAACGGCAGGCGGCACAAGCACACACGTTTTGTCACGGTAGATGGATAGACTGCTAATAACACACACAGTGAGGCTTACACACACTCAACATGGACACAGTGGAAACACGGTTATTACCACACCACCAGGACTGTTGCCCAGACCTGCCTCTGTTTGCCATCACAGATTACACCATGACTGTGTGTGTGTGTGTGTGTGTGTGTGTGTGTGTGTGTGTGTGTGTGTGTGTGTGTGTGTGTGTGTGTGTGTGTGTGTGTGTGTGTGTGTGTGTGTGTGTGTGTGTGTGTGTGTGTGTGTGTGTGTGTGTGTGTGTGTGTGTGTGTGTGTGTCTGCCCACTGCGATATCTCTTCCTGTGGGACGTTCCTGCTGCAGAGATCCCTACCCCCCAGAACCATCTGACCCTTCCAACAGCAACATCCTCCAAAGCGCTAACATTTTAACAACAGACTGGAGGCCTCCCCATTCCCATAGAAAACCTGCACGGACAGTCATGTCTTCATTCATTGTATTAATACCCTGCTGCATCATTGTTGTCCTGTTCAGATTATTGCATTGTGATGTAGTGTGATGGCAGCCAGGTTATTTGAATACCCGAGGTGTCCATGCGTCTATTGTTAATCAAATTATGAGAGCCAGCGACGTTATTGCATTGTCATTTGTGTAACATAATCCTTTCCTTGTCTACATTCCTCTGCGATTGAACTGGAAGCCTGTGTCCTTTTATTTTCTCTTGTTTACCATGAAAGATTCAGTGGTGAAATGTTAAGCATGCATAAGGAGAAACGGCCTCAGTCGCATTTTCATCCCGGTTTTTCTTTCTTTTTCCAGGGCTTTCTCCGGCAGGCATGGTATGTTTTCACAAAGAAAAGGATCGGTTGAGCTAAAGTTTTACAGTTTCCATGCATTGTTCTTGTTTTATTTATTTATTTGTATGTATTGTAGTGATTCATTTTATCTGTCACAGAGCGCGATGCTTTTGACACTTTGTTTGACCACGCTCCAGACAAGCTGAACGTCGTCAAAAAGGTACGGGAATGCTTTAGCAGATTTATCTTCGGGTTTGACCCAAACAAATGATGCACGAAACATGCAAAGTGATGGTCTGGTTTGAATTTTGCCTCGCCCTTGTTCCAAGTTTTACTCTAAACATTTTTTTTTTTCAGTCACATGTAATGTAATTGGCAAAAAAACAAGAAAATACATAGCAGAAATGTGTATTATGTTTAGACCAGTTAACTCTTCTTTGTGTAAAGTTGTAAAGTTGTGTAAGTTAATTCATTTATTAGTCTTAAGCTTAAACTGTTGTGTGGTTCGCTAAGCATTTTATTCTTGCAGATTTGTCAGAAATCACCGTCTCCACTTTTAAAATGTTGACATGTCTGGACTGCAGGCAGGACAGTTTAGTACAATGTAAAGTAAAACCTCCCCAGGTAAATGTCTGTAAAAGAACCCTGTTAATCATTTATGGGAACCCTGTCTAACTTACTCAAATAAAGTTTACAAACTCCTCCCGAACTGGTGGTCTCTACCTAAGTCTGGAGCGTTCGGCATCCGTGACTTCCAGACCGGATTTGGAATTTTAATTTAAATGATGACAGTTTTTTTTGTTTTTTTACTTATTTGTTTTGATAAAGTGCAGCACTTCCTCTCAGTATTGGTTTTCAGCCTCGTCCTTCATATCCCAAGATTATTCCAGATCATCTAAAAGCTTTCATTGCATTCAAAACTGCAGATGAAATCTTTAAATTCGGTGACATCTGACATTGAGAAACATCATTCTTAAATTGCTCTGCTGTTTTTTTCCACAAACGTTCTTTTACAAAGTGGTTCCCCCCGTCTTTACGTCTGAAACGCTCAGCCTTAACCTTCAATTACGCTGCTTTTGAGGTCGTATGTTGGCCCTGGTTTGTTCAAAAAGAGATGCTGGCAGCTACGGCAATACGGAGTTTAAACAATGTGCCAATCAAGTCACTCCGTTTTATCTACAACATGCTGCATCTCGGGAGTTTTGGAAGCAGGCCTGTACATCCTTTCAGCTGACGGGTTGAATGCAGATGTTCTTTTGTATCTGTTACTTGTTTTGTCTAATATCCAGCCAGCTTGTGTGTCTGACGTTTTTCTTTGTTGTTTTGCAGACGCTGATCACGTTTGTGAACAAACACCTGAACAAGCTCAACTTAGAGGTGTCTGAATTGGACACACAGGTGGGTGTCAGACCTGCACACACGTGCACACACAGCCCTGTCCTGCCATAAATCCTTCTTCAACCTTTTAAAAAGAAAATGCATTCAGGATCATGTTTGCTAACCAGTTAATGCAAAGCTTTTTTTTTTTTTTTTTTGTTTTACAAACAAGATTTCTAAGCCTCCAGTATTCTGTTGAAAAAAGCTCATCGGTGCTCACTGGCGTGTTTGGGCTGCTGTCTCAGTTTGCAGATGGGGTTTATCTGGTGCTGCTCATGGGGCTGCTGGAAGGGTACTTTGTCCCACTCTACAACTTCTTTCTTACGCCAGAGAACTTTGACCAAAAGGTAAGATGTTAATTTTTTTTTGTTTTGGTCAGACTTTATCGGTGTTTCATCCTCATTCATCATCATAAAGCTAGAAACAGGTTGGTGTGGTGTCTTGTGCAGGCCAACCAGGTTGGGGGACCTCCTGGTTCTGCTCTAGTACTGTTATTATGGGGTGCTGGGTGAGAGCTGGTGGGGGGGACTGGGGATGGGTGGTTTTGGTGTCGGAGGTCTGGGTGTTCTCAGGGTGCACTGTGTGTGTGGGTGTGTATATGTAGTGTACAGTGTAGTATGTGTAGTGTATATGGAGTATGTAGTGTCGTATATGGAGTATGTAGTGTCGTATATGGAGTATGTAGTGTCGTATATGGAGTATGTAGTGTCGTATATGGAGTATGTAGTGTCGTATATCTGTAGTGTATATGGAGAGTATGTAGTGTCGTATATGGAGTATATAGTGTCGTATATCTGTAGTGCATATGGAGTATGTAGTGTATATGGAGTATGTAGTGTCGTATATCTGTAGTGCATATGGTGTATGTAGTGTATATGGAGTATGTAGTGTTGTATATCTGTAGTGTATATGGAGTATATAGTGTCGTATATCTGTAGTGTATATGGAGTATATAGTGTCGTATATCTGTAGTGCATAAGGAGTATGTAGTGTATATGGAGAGTATGTAGTGTCGTATATGGAGTATATAGTGTCGTATAGCTGTAGTGCATATGGAGTATGTAGTGTATATGGAGTATGTAGTGTTGTATATCTGTAGTGTATATGGAGTATGTAGTGTCGTATATGGAGTATGTAGTGTCGTATATGGAGTATGTAGTGTCGTATATGGAGTATGTAGTGTCGTATATGGAGTATGTAGTGTCGTATATGGAGTATGTAGTGTCGTATATGGAGTATGTAGTGTCGTATATGGAGTATGTAGTGTCGTATATGGAGTATGTAGTGTCGTATATGGAGTATGTAGTGTCGTATATGGAGTATGTAGTGTCGTATATGGAGTATGTAGTGTCGTATATGGAGTATGTAGTGTCGTATATGGAGTATGTAGTGTCGTATATGGAGTATGTAGTGTCGTATATGGAGTATGTAGTGTCGTATATGGAGTATGTAGTGTCGTATATGGAGTATGTAGTGTCGTATATGGAGTATGTAGTGTCGTATATGGAGTATGTAGTGTCGTATATCTGTAGTGTATATGGAGAGTATGTAGTGTCGTATATGGAGTATGTAGTGTCGTATATGGAGTATGTAGTGTCGTATATGGAGTATGTAGTGTCGTATATCTGTAGTGTATATGGAGAGTATGTAGTGTCGTATATGGAGAGTATGTAGTGTCGTATATGGAGTATGTAGTGTCGTATATGGAGTATGTAGTGTCGTATATGGAGTATGTAGTGTCGTATATGGAGTATGTAGTGTCGTATATGGAGTATGTAGTGTCGTATATGGAGTATGTAGTGTCGTATATGGAGTATGTAGTGTCGTATATGGAGTATGTAGTGTCGTATATCTGTAGTGTATATGGAGAGTATGTAGTGTCGTATATGGAGTATGTAGTGTCGTATATGGAGTATGTAGTGTCGTATGTCTGTAGTGTATATGGAGAGTATGTAGTGTCGTATATGGAGAGTATGTAGTGTCGTATATGGAGTATGTAGTGTCGTATATGGAGTATGTAGTGTCGTATATGGAGTATGTAGTGTCGTATATGGAGTATGTAGTGTCGTATATGGAGTATGTAGTGTCGTATATCTGTAGTGTATATGGAGAGTATGTAGTGTCGTATATGGAGTATGTAGTGTCGTATATCTGTAGTGTATATGGAGAGTATGTAGTGTCGTATATGGAGAGTATGTAGTGTCGTATATGGAGTATGTAGTGTCGTATATGGAGTATGTAGTGTCGTATATGGAGTATGTAGTGTCGTATATGGAGTATGTAGTGTCGTATATCTGTAGTGTATATGGAGAGTATGTAGTGTCGTATATGGAGTATGTAGTGTCGTATATGGAGTATGTAGTGTCGTATATGGAGTATGTAGTGTCGTATATGGAGTATGTAGTGTCGTATATCTGTAGTGTATATGGAGAGTATGTAGTGTCGTATATGGAGTATGTAGTGTCGTATATCTGTAGTGTATATGGAGAGTATGTAGTGTCGTATATGGAGTATGTAGTGTCGTATATGGAGTATGTAGTGTCGTATATGGAGTATGTAGTGTCGTATATCTGTAGTGTATATGGAGAGTATGTAGTGTCGTATATGGAGTATATATTGTAGTTTATGGAGTATATAGTGTCGTATTTCTGTATGAATGTAGATTTATTTTGTCTACATAAATTAATAATAATATAGATTCATACATAACGTTGTTATGCTTTACACAATGGTTTTGACATGTCTGGAATGAATCAATACAATAAAAACGCACCTGGAAACTTTTTCAGTGAAACTCACAAACTCGCTCGCCATCTCTTTCTCCATCTCTCTCTCGTTCTCCATCTCTATCTCTCCCTCCCCATCTCGTTCTCCATCTCCATCTCTCTCTCGCTCTCCATCTCTATCTCTCCCTCCCCATCTCTTTCTCCATCTCTCTCCCTTTTCATCTCTTTCTCCATCTCTCTCTACATCTCTCCATCCCTCTCTTCCTCTCCATCTTTTTCTCCATCTCTCTCTCACTCCATCTTTTTCTACATCTCTCTCACCACTTCTCTCTCTTTCTCCATCTCTTTCTTCATCTCTCTTCCTCTCCATCTTTCTCATACTCTCCAGCTCTCTCTCCATCCCTCTCTCCCACTCCATCTCTTTCTCCATCTCTCTCTCTCTCTCTCTCTCTCTCTATATATATATATATATATATATATATATATATATATATATATATATATATATATATATATATATATATATATATATATATATCTCTGTCGCTCTCGATCTCTATCTCCTTGACACTCTCCATCCCTTTCTGTCTCTCGATCTTTCTATCTCTCTCTTTAATCAGACCTTTTACTTTTCACCAAAACCCAGGTTCGTTTCACCGAATAAGCAGGACAGCGTTAAAAGTCGAGTCCTGTCGATGCAACAATTTTTTTTTATTTTGGTTTCCAGATCCATGCGACATGGCTGTGACTCATCTTTGGTCCTGACCCACAGTTTCAGGAGCACTCCTAAATCAGTGCACCATTTCTGAGGAGCCTTGTCCACTTGGAGCCAAGGCTCTCCTCTCAATAGCTTGATAAATGTCGTCTGTTTTCCCCAGAGCCCATTCAGCTCAGAGCCATCTCTCCTCTCCATTGGCCTCTGTAGTACTATGGTATTCTGAACAGGCAATCTGCAGGGACACCACAGTAGCCTTTTGTTTGGGTTTTGGCCAGCAGCCCCTGCCAAGCTGCGAAGCAAAATGGGCATCAGTGCTACAATGCACACAACTGTTCGTGCACACATACACAAACGCACGCACACACTCCTGGCCCGGGCGAATGGGCACCAGCCCCGCAGCATCTGTAATCTCCTATTGCACAGGGAAACACTGGAGTGGCTTACAGGCTCAGCTCTTTTTACTCCGTGAGTGTGTGTGTGTTTTAAGGGCCTCGAGGCCTATCAACGATACACCAGGGGTGGGCTGTGAAAAGTACGCACTGCATCAAGGAAGCACTCCTGCGTCTGCTTGCTAGATCTCTTCTTCAGGCTGTTCCTCTCTCTCTCTTTTTGTATTAGACGGGCTAAGGTCACGCTTTTCACACAATAAACCCTTGTTGGGCAAAGCTTTTAGTACTTCACAACAGAGCAAACACACACACACATATATATATATATATATATATATATATATATATATATATATATATCTCCTATACAGACAATGGGGAGAAAATAGAAAGCATCTTTCAACTATTCAGTCTTTTTTCTTTTTCCTCAGAAGTCTTTTCTGTCTTTTCTTTACCAAGCAAAGACACAGTATATTTCTGCTCAACAGATGCAGCAGAACTGAAAGTCGATATTCCCTTTCCAAAGTCCACCTGAACAAAATTCCAGTTCCACGTTTTGAACAAGCAGCAGCAACCTTGTACTCTGGCACTGATCATTCGTACGTCATAATTTTACAGAGCGCCCTGAAAGCCCCGTCCATATCTCTAAAACACGTTTCTGATTTGAGCTGCATTAAAACACAACATGACAAAAGCTCTTTTTTCACAGGATTTTGATGTTCGGACACATTGTGCCTGTGTTACTCACTTGTTTGTAATGTCAACCCCGTTCTCTTGGCATCAGCAGGTTTTGTTTTTTTTTTTTGTTTTTTTTTTTTTTTTTGTGAGTGATGCCGGTGACATGTGTCCGTTGATAAATGAGGGCGCAGAGTGTTTGTGCAGCTGCTGAAGGCTGACGGTCTTACAGAACAGAGCCGTGCCGTGTTTGCCCACACATGAAGCCGAGGTTGCACGAATGAATCCACCTGGAGCGCGTGTTCCCTTATCAGCCGGGGGCTGTGTTGTTGAAGTATATGATTTGTGCATGTGCCTGGATTTACGCGCGTAACGGCCTCATCGCTCTGTCTGCAGGTTCATAACGTGCAGTTCTCCTTTGAACTGATGCAGGACGGAGGACTGGAGCGGCCGAAGCCCAGACCTGAGGGTAGGATTCCCGCTTACTACATTTAGGAAAGTCGTGACTGCAGCAGTTCAGACATGCTGGAAGTGATGCGTATAAGTGACTCGGTGCAACTTAACTAAAGAAATGGCATCGTTCAATGTTACAGAAAACGCACCATGCGGCCATTCAGAAATGACAGAAAAGAAGGGACATAAAAGGAAAAGAAAAGCCTCTGAGAGGTGGAGGTGCAGCTTCAACTGCAGAGGGATGACTGAAGACTTGCATATGCAGATGCTTGTGTTTTCACATCTGAATCTTTGTTCTTGTTTTCCTTTCTGTGCAGATATTGTGAACTGTGACCTTAAATCGACTCTGCGTGTCCTGTATAACCTCTTCTCCAGCTACAGGAACGTAGACTGAATACTACGTGCAACAAGAGGGAACACTTCAAACCACGTGCTACGTCTTATCAGTTGAATTTTGCTTCTATTTGAAATATGAATTTCTTTAAAAAAAATGTTTTTTTTATCTGAATGCATGAGTCACATCTAATATCTGTTGGATATTAAATCACGCACCGATATATATTCTTTTTAATTTTTTGCAAAGACTATTGGCATGTATACATTTTTATTGTAAATTGCAAAAGATAGAGTGATGTAACCAATATTACTGTTCAGTTAAGTCACCGAGGGAGTGTGATGGAAATGATGTCGTTCTGGATTGGCATTGCAACCAGCACATTTTCAAGCAACACTTGTAACTTTTATTTAGAAAACAAACCATTTAGCTGTATTTATTGTACATTTTGATACACTCGATCCTTCTTGGGTTTCTTTCCCCCGCTTTTCTTTATTTTCAATCTGCTCCTGTTTATGTCATTCGTAAGATTCTTAAGTGCCTTTATTTAAGCGTGTGAACACTGTCAGCCCCCAGTACTCGATGCTGGGACGCACGTGTACTCGCCCGTTTTAATGCTCCGGGTTTCCTTTGCAGGTGTAGAGGAACACTTAAAATATCGACCAAAGCTGCTGGATTCACGCGGTTAATCACGTACTCGTAACACTGAGGAGCCACCTGCTTTATTGTTTTTTGTTGTTTTTTTATTTGTAAAATGTCTTCTTTTTACCTGAAGTGTAAGAATGTCAACAACTCATAGTTGAGTTTAATTAATTACAAATTAATCGCAAATGTATTTTTGGTAATCTGATGAAATATGACCCAAATAATAGATTGTTCTTTTAAATATGCTGCATATAAATTTAACATTACCAGTTGAGTTTTCCCCTGGTCAACTATATTTAAAAATGTTTCTTTTAAAAAGGAGAAATGCATTGAACCAGAGCTGCAACAGAGAGATTCCTCATAATCAGTGTGTGGATGCGCTCAGGCTCCCGCAGAAGTGTTACCTAAATGTTGTACAGTGTGTTCAGTGTCTCACAGGTGCAAATAAAGACCCTAGTGATGCAAAGTTGTGCTGTTGTCATTTGGTCGTTCACTGTAAAACAGCAAAAGCAAATGAGCAGTTTTGCCACACAACAGGCTCCAGCGGGGCCAGAGGATCAGAGACGGGTTTTTACACCTTATTTCACAGAAGGCCACAAATTAGTAACTTATAATACAGGAAATTCAAGCAGGTATTTAATCATTTTTAGAGAGTGGGTCATGGTCCAGGGCTTACAAATACCAGTCTTGTGTAGTCTCTGACTTTCAGAGCATATTTCTTGGTAAATTCAAATCAGAACAATTATGAAAGCATCATAAGAGTGGCCATTTGAAGCTAAAGCTGTGTAGCAGGCAGGCTGAGATACGATTCCTCCGTTTATCTATATTACTTATAAGCAGCAAACTTCTCTTTGCTTCCCTTCATTGTTAACTGTGTGTACATCCCATATTACTGGACATTACTGGAGTTTGCACCCTTGAATACATCCTTACCCTTAAAACACAGTAGTCTCCATGCCCTTGTAGGTGTTTCTCCTGTAATTACCCTGTTCTGCACGAACTCAACTAGAGGCTGGGACATGTGCCAGATTCCATGAAAACTGGTATTACGTTAGTGTTCACTAAGGTGAATCCATTCATCCATTAACGTCCGCTCATCTGTGTTTGGGTCATGGGTAAAGCAGCCTAGGATGAGACCCACAGAGCTTCCCTCTCCATGGAGATCTCCTCCAGCTCTTTAGGGCAAGATGGTGAAGTATTTAAACTTCTCCACTTGAGAGATATAATCTCTCCATCATGTCCTGGGGATGCTCCAGGGCCTCCTACCAGCTGGCCATGCCCAAAACACCTCTCCAGGAGAAATGCACAAAACCACCTCAACTGGCTCCTTTCATCGCGGAGGAGTAGCAACTCTACTCCGAATCCCTCTGGAATGACTGAATTTCTCACCCTATCTCCAAGTGAGAGTCCAGCATTCCTTCATGTGAAACTCATGTAAGCTGCTTGTATCCATACTCTCATTATTCCAGTCACAACCCACAGATCTTGACCGTTTGTGAGGATAGGAACAAAGATAGACTGTAAGCTGTTCCATCTTCGCTACTACAGACTTGCACAGTGACCACGTTCCTGCAGATGTCGCCCAGATCCACCTGTCAAGCTCTCGCTTCATTCCTCCATCACCTATGAACACGATGGTGAGATATTTAAACCTCTCCACTCCCATCATAAAGAGGGCACCCCATTCTTTACTGACTGAGGACGATGACCGTGATTTGGAGGTGCTGATTTGCACCGAGCTGCGAACTGCTCCGGTGGGAGCTGAAGGTTGTGGCATGGTGACACCAAACAAGACCATTTCACCTACAAAAACCAATGATGGAATCCTAAGACCACCAAACCGAACCCCCTGTACCCCTTGACTGCTACAGGAACGTTTCTCCGTGAGTTTAGAACGTGTGTATACAGGTCTATGCAATGCAACAAATTGGATTGATTGCTCAAAAAATGTTTAAATAGGAGCATCTTAAGCTCTTAATTTGATCAATATTGGAAAATTAGTGCACGTGTAAACACAATCGCTGATATAGTTCAATGAGATGACAGCAGGAGAGGTCAAAATATTGAGTTTATATCAACTCTTAGGATGGAGATGACAAAAAGCATTTGAGGTCACAAGTAGTAAACAACAAACAAAAGTATTCAGACCCCGGTCTTCAGTGAAGAGGTGACCACAAGGAGCTCCTGGTTACAGCTCTCAACTTTGCCAGGTATCTGGGACAGAGTTGTAGATTTCCTGGAGGTTGACATGCCAGTTTTCACAGGCGGATGGCGGTCTGTCACATCATGAAGACGACTGCTAATGACAACGTTTGCTCTGTGCCTGTCTGTTTGTGATATTGTCAGCTGAATGTACTCTGGTGATCTAATCTAGAGGGCCAACAACACAGTTATTCAAAGAGTGAAGCGTCATCTCTTCCTCCTGATCCGTATGCTGGTGAGCAAACAACAGTGAGTTAAACAACACTGGTTAAATTTCAACCATCGTCTGACATTCAAGGCTGCATATAACTGCAGAGTGGTGCAAAGGCTCACAGGACTTTTAATGTTTCTTCCCTGGATATTCATTTAGTAGTGTGTTGACCAGTATTGCAGCTGCTTTGTGCCGAGAATGTGTTGTTTTTCATGCCTGTTCTCTGAAAACGTGGTGCCATCTAGTAAATACTTGACACAAGGCCTCATCCTGTGTGTGTATATATGTATTTAAGTGCACAATAATGCAGTGTCTTGCATCACTGGAAAGTGTTTCAACATAAAATGTCTTCTGTTTACATTCTAATTGACTACATTCAATAAATAGTTCAGTCCCTGAATGCAGCAGTATTGCTGTTTTTTTGTTGTTGTTTTGTTGCCCCTCCAAATTGCGAGGGGGGAGGAATGTTTTTCAAACAAAACAAAAATTGGGGTCAGACCGACTTTAATTTTGTCCACACAGAAAGACAAATGAACCTCCACAACAGTTTTCTTTTCACTAAAATTGACAGTCTGTCAGAAAGGCGGTGTAAAAGCTTGCTGAATTGGAGCTGACCCCAACATGGACCGAAATAGATAGAATACTTACTGAATGGATGAAAAGGTTCATTTCTCCTCACATTCCACAATAGCCTTTGAAAAGGTGGGTGGAAATGTGTGTGTGAGTGTGTTGATGTATTATTGATAAAGCTGTGACATTGTGTTGTTGTCTGTCGATACCTAGGGAGGCTGCAGAAGCATTCGGTTTGAGATGCTTTTGATTCCATGATGTTTTCAATTAATTCTGTGTCTGTTATGTGTTCAGTTCGTAAAATATCTTTTTAAAAACCCCTTTATACTGCAGTATATTTCACAGTGTGCACGTTGTAATTTAATGTCCAAATTAGAGTTTGCGAGAAATTATCAAAGCCCTTCCAGCATAGAACTTGTGCACCACTGTTTTGTAGAAATAAAACAATTTCCAAAAAAAAAAAAGAGCTCCATTTTAATCCCGGATGACTCAGATGTGGGATTCATGTGAGTTTTAATTTAAAAAGTACAGACATGTGAAAAAGCTGCTCTTACCAAATATTAATCAGCTGATCTCCAGGTTTTAGGTAAAGTTGTCATGGTAACCTCAACGTTCTCTCTGACTTGGTCCGGAAAGTGACTCAAATGTTGTCTCAGCCTCCAGTTTCTGAAAAAAGCAGTGAATTTCTGTAGATACAACTTTGCAAACACCGCAAAGGTTTACTGCGCACCATAGTGTAGTGTCTGAATGTCTGGTGTAAAAAATGTGAAATTACAGTGAGTTAAAAAGGAAATATAGACTCTCAATATTGGAGTTTATGGATCATTTGGTGTTATTCAATTCAATTTTCCATTCGGTTTTTGGCTTCACATTACTCCTTTATGTACTTGAGTCAATCAAAAAAGGAAAACTCCTTTTTTACAGTTCATAAAGAAAACTACGCTCAGACACACACAGCTAGTAACCGACCCCCCGGCACCAAAATTCACGTCTAAACATAAGTAAGTTACTGTTAACCAACAGCCATCAGCTGCAATTCAATTTCATGTTTGTTAAACCTGAACTGAGAGACAGCGTTTCGATAAAGTTTCATCATAGGAATTTTATGACTCTTTTTATTTATAAAGCCAAATGCAACAACTGTAAAAGGAAATCAAAAGGTCAAAGCAGGATTGTTTACTGTCTACAGTAGCTTGCAAATTATTTTCTTCTTCTGTAAGTTTTATTAATTGTGAATATTTCTATTTGAAAAAAAAACACTTTACAGTTTGGGCATAGAGTTGCATCTACCTATAAACTAATGTCACTCTGGAACAGCACTGGGGCACCTCTAGTCTGATAGATCAGATCTACATCTAGAAAGTGGTAGAGTCTGAACACGACCCGTAAGGCTTCCCCACCCAAGAGGGCGGTGCCAATAGTTGTTTATCAAACTCCCATTGCAGGCAGTTGTTTAGCGTAACAACCAGTCAGAGCAACGAACAAGGTGATGCAGTCAGAGCAGAACTCTCCACCAATGTCTTTCGCATCAGAGCTGGTTACAGCTAATGTTAGAAAGACATACATAATCAGGTTCAGATTCGTAAATGGGATGGCCCTCATCCACCACAACCCCTACGAGATTGTTACAGAAGACGCCGGTGGTCAACATGTTTCACCATTTCGTCTGCAAACGCCAGGGTTCAGGACTGCTGAGTATCCACTGTCATTGGGCTTCAGACCTCACTCTTGTTGTGGATGGCAAGATGCAAGTCCAAATTTGTTCACCTCTTTCCCTTCATGCTCCATCAGGGTGATCACCGGGGAGACAACAACCACCAGTGGGTTTTCATCGAGTCCCATTTACCTGCCAGAGGAGCTAACTGGTAAATTAAACGTTTGCCCTAGGCATGCCTACAAACCAAATTTAAGTTTTGCCAGCACTACGTCTAGATTTCTAGGCTCTGGCACTTTAGGAAGCCCATTAGATTCAAGTTGGGGCCAAAGGCCTTGTGGCCACCGCCCCTTTAATGCTTCTGCATTCGGGCATTTGTAAAGTTGTGACAACATCGTTGATGTTGAATCATATTTACAGATTTAAGAGCATTGTTTTTACTGGCATCCAGGTTTGATAAATCAGCCTTGATTATTAGTCAGCACAATGTAAAATCGACTGTTAACATCTGGGCCATGAAATTCAGTAAATGCTGCCCTGAATCACTTAGAGACTCTATTCACTTCATCCCTTGAGTGTAAGGACATTTTTGAGACACATCAGAGCCTTCAAACAGCAATTTATTCCGATTTCACTGCTTGCCCTCTGGATCAACGTTAAATCCATCCATCCATTTTCTATACCCGCTTCATTCTTTGCAGGGTCCCGGGGGTCTGCCGGAGCCCATCCCGACTCATTACAGGTGAGAGGCGGGGGTCCACACCCTGGACAGGTCGCCAGTCTATCACAGACTATCTTCCACCTTGGTCACGGATCTGGCTGCTGCTCCATTGTTGTCTCCTACAACATCAGGAGATGCTGGTACCCCCTCCCACCTGTTTGTCTCTAGCTGTCAGGTGAAGAGCCAGCTGGAGAGACTGAACTGCCACAGGCTGCAGGTCCAGATGGTGTGATCCCTTGAGCCCTGAAAGTCTGTGCAGACCAGCTATGTGGGATTCTGCAGCACCTCAGCCTGAGCCAAGAGAAGGTAGCAGTTCTGTGGAAGCTGTCCTGCTTTGTATGTCTGCTCCAGTACCAAAGAAGTTTGTCTGTCCTGAATAAGTATACACTTTTAGCCCTAACCTAACATCTCACGTCATGAAAGTCCTGGAGAGACTTTTAATGGCCCACCTGAATAAGCAAACAAGAATATTTCATGACTCAGTGCAGTTTTTTCATATTGTTGTGAGGTCTGGATTAAAGACACCATCATATACTTGCTTTGATGAACCCCCAGTCATGGTTGTGTGTCTGACTGGGTGGTCAGCGGCACAGGAGCACCACAGGGGACTGTACTCTCACCATTCCTCTTTACCCCGTACACCCCACCCCAGACGTCTGGTAAAGGTTGGAGTCCTGTCATCTGCAGAAACACTCAGATGACTGCAGTTGTGAGGTCTATCAGTGATGGACAAGAGCCTGAGTACAGAGAACTGCTGGGTCACTCTGAGGTATTGTGTGGGAACAATCGTCTCATCTTGAATGTAACCAAGAAAGAGGCAATGAATTACCAACTAGTGAAATACCTGGGGGGGGGGTTGGTAATGAATGTTCCTTTAAACCTTTCAGAATTTGTAAAAAATATTTCACATATTTTAGATTAATATGTTTTGATTTGTACAATAACAGTTCCTGATATCTTGAATGAAAATTAACAGCGAAAGTTCAGGATGTGATGGTGGATGGTGGAAAAGAATGTAGTTTTGACTAGGGGAGCACACTCCCCGTAAGCCTGTTGAGATGTGTTGAAAATAGGATTAAAAAATGATTTGTTGTTATGAGGTTTTAAGAAAAGTACATATTTTTCAAAAACATTTGCAGTTTCTAACCATGAGACATTTTTTGCTTATTTTATTTACGAATAAAAATGCAATTGACATGATTTGCAAGTCTAGCTTACCAACCTTGGAGGAATTTGTTTTGTAAATTTCAACCCTCAAAAATCTTTTAAAATCTCTGTATTTTTTTATTTGAAGGGACCATAAAGCTCTTGTATTGTCAACTACATGCCTGGGGTACTATATAACATCTAATGCGATCATCAGCGCCTGATGCGCTCATGTCAGTCACAGCTGATCCTGAGAGATCTGAAAGCACATTATGATCATTTCCTCCCTGCTCTCTCGCCCAGGGAACAAGTCAGCTGCTGTTGTTATTGCCTCGTTACATTACTGTTATTGCATTATTGTTATAGTGTCGCTCCGTGTGTCGGTTCACATGAATACGCAGCCACATTCATCTGATTCATCATGGTTATGTAGAAACGGACAAGTGAAAGTTCTGTGGTGGCTTAAAAATTTTGCAGTCTGTAATCACATAGTTTCAGCACAAAAGCGGCCACTCACCAGCCAAGGCAGTGTGCTTTCTCTTACATGTTGCACAAAACTGATGGTGTTGTGATTTTTGTGCTAATTATCTTAGCAGGAGGCTTTGCTTTGTTGCATCTTTAGGTTTATTTTTATTTGTTCTGTCTAAATGAATTCAAATTTAGAAATTTAATGACACCTCCAGCGACATTTTAAAACAAGCCTCAAGTAGAAATTCCTGTGATTTTGTTATACATTTGTCAGACAATTTTAGACTTTAATACCAGCAACAAAACAAAAGTGAGAGAGACGAGCTTTTACCAGCCCACTTTTTATTAAAACCTCTTCATCCACTAGGAGTCAAAGGTACTAATGCAGTTTTGAAAGACATCTGTGTCGTTATTGATGAAAGATGATGCATTGTGATGATGCTTTGTCCACTACATCTGCAGTGGACAATGCTGTCTGACAATGTCTTTCTGAAATTAAAAAAAATAAATAAAAAAAAAATAAAAATTGTATATATATATATATATATATATATATATATATATATATATATATATAGAGAGAGAGAGAGAGAGAGAGAGAAATACCAAGGGCTTAGAGAGGAACTGGAGAAGGCCTGGAAGGTGAAGGTGACAGTAGTGCCCGTGGTGATCGGAGCACTCGGGGCAGTAACCCCCAAACTGGAAGAGTGGCTGCAGCAGATCCCCGGAACAACCTCAGACATCTCAGTCCAGAAAAGTGCGGTGTTAGGAACAGCAAAGATACTGCGCAGAACCCTCAAGCTCCCTGGCCTCTGGTAGAGGACCCGAGCTTAGAAGGGACACCACCCACGGAGGGTGAGGAACGAGTTTTTTTTTATATATATATAACTGCTGATGTTTCATGTTTCAAGTACAGACAAGTATACTTGCATACTTAGAAACAGCTACAGATATGTCCCCGTACCGTTACAACCGCTGGTTTTTGCACCTTTTGTTGAGGCTTGGATGCCCTGTCATCTTTAACACATATCACCCAAAAAGTGTTTTATTTTCTTTCTTTTTTCCACTAAAACCAGGAATGAATGGTGAATGGTGGCGTCATGTGATCCCAGAACATGTCTCCATGGCCTTGGTGTCCAGTTGAGATGAGCGGTTGTGAGCTATACCACCAGGTTCAGGTCTATCTGGAGTAGTTTTGTTTTTGGGTTTTTTTTCCAAAGTACCCCTGAACTCGTAGGCTGCATCAGAGACGATGCGTATACATATGTTGGCTTCTTGTGCAGCGCTGGCTGAGGAGCTGAAGGTCACGTTTGTCCAGCAGTAGTTTCTGCCGTTAGCGTTCATGCACTGAGATGACACCAGACTCCCTCAATCAATTCACATCATGTGCTGCCCATTTTAAGTAATGATCTTTTCATGGACCTGGTGAACAATGTCAAGCTTTGGTGGATGTTTCTTTTATACCTTCTCCCATTATCAACTAATACGCTGATCGTGCAGTCTTATGCAAACTCTCTGTCTTTCTCTGTCTATTTCCTTTTCTTTCTTTTTTTAAGGCTTAAATAGGCTACAGCAAAATAACCTCTCCTTAACTGGGTTTGTGTTTTAGTACCTCTTAAGCTTTCAGCAGTAGGTAGAACATGAGAATGTAGAAAATCAAGTGCTACGCCCGTGCTACAATCCTCTGCAGCGGACAACTTCTGTTCTCTTCATTAACCATATTGAAAAAGTCTTTTCTTTTTTCAAGGATCAATGAAATATCATGTTATTATATTATGTGGCACAAGATGAAAGGTCCGGCTGTAATGCCCCATGATGTTTTGCTGCCACTCCACTTAGATAATACTACAAGCTGAGCAGGGTAGCTTCATTAGCCATATTGACGTTGCACAGTGTTTTTATGTGCTGGCTTGTCTTCCTTTTCAGTGGCTTCTTCAAAGCTCACATCCAGTCTTTTGGATACATTTCTCTTCTGCAGCTGTACAACAAAGTCACATTGTCATTTTGAGAAGAGACAGAGGCAGCAACAGGAACATGACAAGGAGGCGGTTTATCAAATGCAGTACTGTATATCCCATTATGTATGTGTGTGTGTGTGTGTGTGTGTGTGTGTGTGTGTGTGTGTGTGTGTGTGTGTATTTACATCCTCTTCTGACTGTTAGTGTAAAGTACCCTCACTGATAGAGCTCTTGGATGCCACGATAAAGGCAATCAGATACAAAAGCTTGGTTTTATACATCAAAAGAAAGATATAAGCAATGATGTAAGTAAAAGGCTCACACTGAGTGATATGGCGTCAAAAATGTAAGGATACACATGAAAAGGATGTTCTGCTGTAAAGCAGCGAGTACATACACACACACCAACAGCAAGGTTTTGAGTTAAGCCCTGAATTTACCCATGGCATACAAAGGCCTCTTTTTTCGGTTGCTTGTGCAACATTATTTTGAACAATATCCTGGTTTTGGCCATTTCTGAGCAAGTCCCAGCATCTCGGCCCCTCTCTCTGTCATTTGCAGAGAAAATTGCACCACTTTGGTATCTTGTTGCCAGACGAAGAAGAGCCAGTCTTCTTTTACCAGTCAAACAGAGCTGTCTAACCATGAAATCAATATAGCAAATACTGCAGATTATATCACTATCTAAATTAATACATTTGAAATGATCAAATAGTGTTATTGTAATTTGTGACATGGAACGGCAAGCAAATATAATTGAAGAAAAAGTAAATATTCCAACCCAATTATTAAAATGCTACTTTATGTCTTTACTAGTTGAACCCAGAGTGACGTGATCTCTCTGTTTAGTTTAGTTTAGTTTAGAGTTCGGGTGCTTTCAGATTACACAACTTTCAGTCAGCGGATTGCTGCCTTTCAGATTACACAATTTGCTGTTTTGCCAACAGAGGGTCACACATACCTAAATAAAGCATGAATCGGTCACCCAGCTACTCTCTCAAACCCTGTTTTGGCAAGAAAACACACATGGGGACTGAAACAAAACCACATGCAAAAATGTCTGAAAGTGCCTTGGGGTGATAAACCCCTTTGTGGTGTAAAAAATCTTGTCATTGTGTCATGTCTATCTTGCTGTGACCTATTTGATAATGGTATATTTTTCAAATCTAGTGACAGGGTTGTGTTATATCTGAGCTTTTTTTTTCTATTGGTAGTCACTTCAGATGCCAAAAGACTTTCTCTCCAGAACAATTTCTTTTTTGTCTTCTTTAAAAACACTTTCTCCAAAATGTTCAGCTTGATCGAATCAACTCTTGGCTGCTCATGGATCTGGTTCATGTAGCTGAGATACTAAATCTGGTTCTTCTGTCAGCAAAGATCCACTCAGACGCAGTCCATCACACAATAATCAGACCTGTCAGTTATACAGAAAAGCCGTATATATCTCACTGTAACTAGAGTTGTGCCATAAATAACTTTTTATGAACGGCCACATTTCTCTCACGGTTGCAGCCTTTAGGGGTGGTTCAGTGCAGCCATGTTCCCGAATCAAATGTCATTCCTGCCCACTTTTCATGTGCAAAATGACACAAAAGGGAAACTGATTGGATCAGCCTTCTCCTTCCTCTGGAGGCAGCAGGAGAGTAAAGGTGCTTGGAGCCTCCTTTGACAAGTTCATTCTTTCTCTCACTTACTGAGCCACCTGATCAATGCTGATCGGGGAAATTGAGTCCTTTAACAGCAGTCCGGTAACTGTATCTTTCATGTGTGAACGGGTTCCTCTATGTCAAAATAAATGTCACATTTTCAAAAGAAGCCCGCTGTTCCTCATTTTTGAATAAAATTGAGCATTGAAACACATAGAAGGACCGGAGGGTTGATGTACCTGTGGCCCTGTGGTGAACTTCATTTCACTTTTATTGTTTATTTGTTTACGTTTTTTTAGGAGAGTTCTTAAATACAGGCAGGAGAACATGATTGTAAAACTGTGAGGAAAATATAAAAGCAGTGAGAGTAAGACTTGAAGTGCTTTGCAACGTTGGACAATCTGGCAGCATTGAAATAGCAGATATAAGGCAATGAACACAGTACACAAGCAAATTAGAAAAATAGAAAACAAAGCCAATCTGAGTTGCTTGGATTACGAAAGGTGAACATGTATTCACCCTGTTCTTTGTTTAAACAGAATATGCACACATACACGTATGAACACACACTTTACAGAAAGCTGGACAGAGAGTGACACAAACTCTCCAGATTATGACGCCGGACATGTGGAAGGATGCTGGTGAGTTCCAGTCACAGCTCAAGGCTGCGCTGTAGCGCATCGCCTCATCCCCAATGCGTTCAATCGGGTGAGAGTGAGAATTAATTTTTTGCCCTCTACTTTATTTCTGGTGAATTATCTGTGCGGAGCTGCTTTCCGCAGGAGCAGGAATGTGTCAGAGCTTAAGTTCAACTCCTTTCCACTTCAAATCACATTTTCTACTTGCCTTGATGGCGCCCTGATGTTTCTAAAAATGTCCATCTATAAACACTGTCCATGAAAGCCACCATCAGCAGAAGAAACAAGGGGCAGGTCTCCTCTTCCCTCAGCAAATTTAATTTAATGCAAATAAAGCTGCTGAAGTGAGTGAACACAGCCATGGGCTTCACACGTTAAGAGTGAATCACATTAGATAGAACCATGTTACATTAAATAACATTATGTTACATTGATTAATAATGTATACATGTATGCTCTTTTTGCCAAAATTATGACAGAATAATAGAAATCTGAAAAGCACAAATAGTCATCATAGAGATACATTATACAGCAGAATGGCCTTATCGTCTTGCAAGGAGCCGAGAGAACCTCACTGACTGAAATCACTCTGTTGGTAAAAACGAGGGACAGGAACATGTAACTTTAGAGCAGGAGACCAAGAATGGGCTGGAGTTTAAGGCGTATCAATAAACTGCGTCGATGGTATGCAGTGTTGTGTGTACGGTGAAAGTCTTATGCAGCATTCTTTTCCAGTCAATCATCTCCATGATCTCCACAGCAGTCACCAGCACAACCCACAGCTGGTCTTCTTCAGCAGCTTGTTCAGTTTCTTTGAGCCTCCGATGCTCCCATCTCACCAGGTAACAGCTGAAAAGACCGCCCTCTCTGCCGTAGACTTGTAGAAGTATGTAGCGTCCTGCTGAAAACAAGCCATGGACCCACGTGTCTTCAGGAAGCACATTCTGCTTCTGTAGACAGTCTCAGCGGTGCATCTCCAGTCCAGTCTGTTGTCCAGGTGAACACCCAACTCCTCTTTCAGGGTTGAACTCAGATTAGGATTAGTACTGGTCCTCCTAAAATCTGCAATCATCCCCTCTGTCTTGTCTACTATCCAGACAAGGTAATTGCTCCCACACCTTGACACAAAGGAGGAACTCTCTGAACTCAGCTTCCTGTCCATCACTGACTTCCATGTACATTCATGGTCCATTCAAGTCCAGATCGGCAAAAATACAAGAAAAGAGGATTGTTAACAGCCCTTGGCCCCTTGTTTAATTAAAAAAATAATTCAACAGTGATTGTCTTCATCTCCATTCTCAAATGCATCGTTGGGATTCTCCTGATTCTTCTGCTCTAGCAGGAAACTCTTTCACGTCTTTTCCATATGCAATGAATGAAATATGAAGGTCCGGCAACTGCTTTGATGTTGCCACTTTTTTCTACATATTAACTGATCAGAGTGGAACGACAGATCTTGAACCCTTTCGTCTTGGAATATTTAATGAAGACACTCCTCAAAGATTGGGAACCTGCAGCCCAGACTGCATCCCTCTTTCAACTGCTCTATCACACATCTGACTTTCAAGTTCAGGAAACTCAAACTCTGTAACAACCAGCTTCACACGGCAGCCTGGCCTTTATCTATATTTAGTGCAAAATTATTTTCTGTGAATGACTCCTCTTTTGATATGAGTTGAAAAGTTTGTTTGAACGTCATGAAATTACTAGAGAACATGAGATTTCACCAGAACAGATCACAAACCTCGTCAAGCAGTAGTTTTGATCCAAGTGGCCTCAATCAACATTTGAAATCATAAACCAAAGATATCTTATATCTTGTGAACTCATAGTGTCATTTGATTTTGTTAAAGAGGCTGTTAACTCCGGCTTTCTACTTGTCAGTGCGGAGGCTAAATTTACTCTTATTTGGATCGCCATCTCGTGTTTTCTTCCATCATTACGTTCATAATTCCTCTGCCATTATGTCCGCTGTCGCTTTGTGATCTAATGTCATCGTTGCTGATGTGTGGCGTACAGCTGTAAATTGATATGCAATTGTTGCGGGACACGACGGGGATGGGAGTTTAGCTGTTTTTTGCTGACAGAAGTGACGCGACATCAGAAGACCCAGATGAAACTGATATTTGAATGAAAATACTTCTTTCTTTCTTTCTTTCTTTCTTTCTTTCTTTCTTTCTTTCTTTCTTTCTTTCTTTCTTTCTTTCTTTCTTTCTTTCTTTCTTTCTTTCTTTCTTTCTTTCTTTCTTTCTTTCTTTCTTTCTTTCTTTCTTTCTTTCTTTCTTTCTTTCTTTCTTTCTTTCGGGCTGGAGCCTGTCCCAGCTGTCCTCGGGAGCGAGGTGGGAGCACATCCTGGACAGATCCACAGTCCACAATGGACCTCCTCTGTCCACCCTGTAATGATTCTGGAGAAGTTACAGTGTGTAAAAGACTTTTCTTTTGTTCTTTTATTTTTCCTAACGTTTGCTCTTTTTGAAGTCTAAAATCCAAACATTTTTAGAAATGACTTGGGCACCCATTGAAATTTTTCCACATTACTATAGGAGGTGATTTCTTTTTGATCCCGATGCCACCGAACTGCCAACGAACTGGAGCATCCGCCAGAACAAGTCTCTGCTGCTGCGTTTGCACCGTTTACTGAGGAATTGGTGCACAAACATGGGTTTCAGCTGGCTTTCACATTTATCCATGTTCACAGCTTCGGTTCACAAAGTTTGAGTCAGTTAAGGAATTTGAATTCGGGATTTTTATAATATTAACGCCTAACAGTTTCCTGCAGAAACCTGTATTGTGGCAAATATTTTTGGTAGCTATGTCCAGGTTGTCCAGAGGGATCTGCCCCGGCATTAAAACCCCTGACAGGTGAAGTGATTGATCATTTTGTGACAATGCAATGTTCTGCTGGGAACCCTTGGATTCTGGCATCCGTGCGCATGTTGCTATCACATGCACCACCCACCTAAGCATTGTTGCAGACGGAGCACTGGCTTCCATGGCAACGACACTCCCTGATGGAAGGACAATGCACCCCGAGGATGCCACGAAATCTCCCCAGATCCCAATCAAGTTTGGCATTTATGGGATGTTGCCAGAGCAGTTTTGATCCACATGGCCTTACCCCAACAGCCTACAGGACCGTTGGATCCGTTTCCAGTTTGTGTCCATAGATGTCCTGATTCCGAGCTCCAACTTTTGATGCTTCCAGTGAAGGTGTTTTTAATGTTGGGTGTATTTATGCCCAATGTAACAAGTGTTTTTTTTACTGTCTAACAATATTCAATGTTGCTATCAAGACATTTTTTAATGTGCAAAATGTGTTTAAGAGCGTGAACCCGTCAAAAACCTGTCCATTATGCCGGCAGTGTCCAAGCATTCATTTTTTCATTCATTCATACCGAACATGGTGCTGATTCAGTCGGCATGCAGTTTGAAACTGACGGCGGTTTTCCTTTATCTGGTCTGTGTTCTGGAGAATTAAGGCAGAAGGGAGGGATGAATAAATGTAAATGTAAAAGTATTTATTAAAACAATTTAGCTACACCTCTACACGGCAGGAAATCCAAAAACACCGCCCAAACAAAAATAGAAATCAATTTGAAAAATGAAATGAATAATGCAATACCCACAGGAATAACGTATAAACAACATTTATTATCGGTGGGAGAGCAAAGAAAAGCGCCGAGTACATAAGCTTAAGAGAGTAATAAGTAACATGATACACGTGTGGCAGTCATTAACAGAACTCAGGTGTGAAACTCAAAATCAAACAGACTGAGCTAACAGGAAATTAAGCCAAGACACGGAACACGGAAATACAAAGGAAAAGATTAACCCTGCGACAAAAACCACGACACAGTCACGTTGAATGGCAGGAGCTGATTAAATGCACAGTAAACATGATGGTGGCTGACGCTCCCGGCAGCAGAGGGCAGGGCGGCTGGTCGGGTTTCGTGCATCACATCTCCCAGCCCCCAGAACCACAGCCAGAACCAGAACCAGAACCACGACCGAAAGTCCTGGGGTCTGTTTAATTAATACCTACATTTTTGCACCTTTTCCCACACACAAAAATCTTATTTTATCGTGAGTATTATGAACAGGAGCAGCATGTCTTCAGTGTGACGGCCAGGTGCGAGGATGGCTGCTGGTGGTGGTGATAATCAATATAGTTGTGATTTTCTGCAGCAAGGTGGTTCCGATGTCTGATCAGACCTCACTCACCACACCAAAGCTTCATTACCCTAAACACACACCACAGACATTTTAGTGTACTGCACACTGGGCTGGCCGTCATAGCGATACTATAACACTATTACAACCACCAAACTGTGGCTCAAGTGGAAGCCAGTCATGTGACCTCTCAGACTGGGTCCTGCTGTCATGGTGCGTTGCTTTATAGGATTTTGTAAATGAGGAAGAGGAGACAGTTGCTCACTTAAATTTTCCCCAGAAGTCACGAATCACCCTGCTGGTTTTCTAAGCCGCTCCGAAGCCTTTTCCACTCTGTTTTGTCTTGTCTTTCTTTGTTTTGGGCGCCTTCTGTGTCTCTTTAGTTACTTCCTGTTTTATTCTGAAGAGCTTCTTTCCTCGTGCACTTTATCTTGTTGTTTTTTTGTTTTTTTGTTTTCCTGCCTCTGTGATTGCTTGATTGTCTTTTCCTGTGTAATAACTCGTGTCAGCTCCTTCCTGCGTATTTTAAGCCCGGCCCGTCAGGGTCCATCTGGGACATTAAACCCGTTTCCTTGCAGCGTTCTGTGCTGTTTCTTATGTTCTTTGAATTCTCTGTTTTTGTTTGACTTTATTTTACCCTCTTTCTGAACACTGCAGTTGCCATGCGTTATGTTGATTTTTTATTTTGTTTTCACACCACAAGAAAACTTTGATTTTAAATCTACTGTTTGTTCATTTTCCTACAGCCGGTGGGTCTGCTGCACTCGCCGAACTGACTGTTATAGTGATATCACACTCCTGTGATCAATACAGTTGTGTTTATTCTCTTTCTGGACTTAAAGGATAGAAAAGAAAAAAAACAACCTTCAAGAAAAGGTTATGTTGCAGCTCATTTTCAAAATCTACACAGAGTGGAGTTTAAATTATACCCATTTTCATTGTCTGGTGTTCAACCACAGCTTTTCACAACAAGAATAGAAAAAAAATGATACTTAAAACTTCAACTGACTGCTGTTCGAGGGCTAAACAAAGACCACGTCTCAGGTTACTATTGTTATAGACAGCAACACGCTGAGGTCTCTTTAACATGAAACATGGAGGTTGCTGTAACAGAAAGGGACACAAATCTAATCCAAATCCAATCTGACTCGGGTCTGAGGTGTGACAGTATCCTGCAGATCTGAACTGCTCACTGGAAAACATTTCTTCAGACTGAGGTGGCACCCAAACCGACAGGATGTTGGAGTTTCTGGTTTGGTTGTCACTTGACATAAACCCTCGAACAAAGAAAATCTGATTTATTTTTCTTGATATGTCCTCTTGCTGTGTAGTTTGTTGTTTTAATGGTGACTGCACTCAAAAGCTGGCATGTTGGGACTAAGACGATTGATCATTTGTGCATGTTCTCCCGAACTGGGCTCAGATGAAGCTGGTCGAAGCCGCGTGGGGACTCCACACCCTGTTTCTTGAGACTGCTGTTTGCTGACCACGAGGCAGCTCTTGCAGATAGTTTGTATCGATCAACACCAACATTTTGTACTTAATCTTTATTCTCACCTTTCATTTCAAACAGAGAAAAGACCAGATTGTAAAATTATAGACAGACTGAGATGGATGCACTGATGGAAAGGTTTTACTTCAGACTGTGTAGCACAAATTACAGCTTTTTCTCTGCAAAATTCCCAAAATCTTGATGGTGGTACTTGTAGTGCTCTCACAACACCACACATGTTTAAATCTCAGAAGGCCAACGTTGATTTGATGCATTTTTAAGATGGTCAAATGGATTTTGGAGCCTGTTTGCAGGCATTAACCACAAGGAGCATGTGAGAACCCTGGAACATGCAGCGTTAATTAAACACCAGGAGACCAGGTGAGGTCAGATAAGAGGTCAGACTGTGGACCTGAAGGTCAGCGAGCCGAGCGTTTCACCGGCAGGCTCTGTGTTTGCTCTGCTCTGAGACTGGGAATGAGGCGTGCATGCTTCCACGGACGCCGTGGCCACACTAGACGCACTCCGTCCTCATGTGGATCAGCTGAGTGCGTGTGCGCGGGTATGTTTGCACGCGTCTGGGTAGAATTTTTCTTACGCACACAAACACAGACACGCTGCCATGTGGAATGCGATTCTGCTGGCTCGGCCATGGTGTCGGGTTGCAGTAGGTGTGCCGGCTGCGACTCTGGCATATCTGTGTTTGTTTTATGTCACAGCCCCTCCCTCCGGGGAGATGACAGTCCAGCAGGCCCTGAGGGGATGAAACCTGAGACGGGCAGAGCTTAGTAGTAAACAACAACTTATTTATGAAGCAGAGACAGCTCACAGCTGCATTCAAACATCTGAAAGAGAGAGACAAAGATTTGTTTTCTTCTGCTTGTAGGGCAGTGGCTCCTGAGACACGGCTCGAGCAGACAGGGGGCCTCCGTTTAGAGCGCTCCGTGGGGTAGGGGGAAGTAGTGTGGCTTACAAAAACATCAAGCCAACTCAACAGTTTTATTCATTTTAAATCAGTGTTTTGCAGGGAAAAATAACTGAGACGCACCAGGTATCAGTTGTTTGTGCATAAACGTTACGGTGCATCTTTATTTATGACTCTTATACTTATTTATGCAGTGAATTATCTGCAGGGAAAACATTTTTACACCACTTACATTCTGCTGACATCTCAGCTATTGTAAAAAAAAAAAAAAAAAAGTACGAAACGTCTCCTTGTTGTAAGCAGCAGTTTAAACACACTCCCACGACTGCCACCCACTGAACAAAAGCTGCATTATGTCAAAATAAACAAACACTTAGATAAATGACTGTTCTGTTTTTTTAATGAAACAAAACTCAACACTGTTGCCTGTGTGTTGTCTCTGTTTGCTTCTGTGAATCTGTTTTCATATGTCAAAGCAGAAGTCGTCATTTCTGAGTTCCAAGTCAAAGGTTTCAACTGGAACATCACCTAAAGTCGGAATCCCAACTCCGAACCTCCGAACCTCCGAACCCACCACAGCTGCTTCTCGCATCAACCACAGACTACATGATAAGAAGTGGACAAACTCAAACGTTTTCTGAAGAGAGCTTTGAAGCGTCCAAACCCTCCGCGCTGTCTGCAGAAATATTGCAAATAGGTGGAAAGACGAGGTCTGGGAAGCTGTGTAGAACACGCCCACCTACGTTGGGGAAATTAGCTATTTCAGCTTCGCTGACTAAGCTTTTGCTTAACTATATTACTTTACTTTCAGGCTGATCAACTCTGTTAAGACACGTCTTCGAGTGCTGCTGCTGACTTTACATTTGAAAGGAGTATCTGGCAGACCTGAAACAAGCGCCAGCAGACGAGGATCTGCGTTGTTGCAGGCGAACAGCAGGACCTGCCGCTGTTAATGTTATTTCAGCGGCGACATCAGAAATGACCGCTGGCTTTAGCTAAAGGTATCTAGCACAAGCGGCCTTTGTCCCTGGATTCTTCTAGGTCAACCCACAGCCAGGCACGGTGGTCTGCAAAAACAAAACAACTGTTGTTGGGGGTTTTCCACCAGGCTGTAAATATGTTTATTTCTTCTGCAAAGTTGGACATTTTAACATGGAGGTCAATAGACTGACTGGAACTGAAACCATGTCTTAGTTCTGGATCTGACTTCAGCCCTGAGCTGGAATAATGCCACTTAGCACCAATAATAATAATAGAAAACAACTGTTTATAACATTTCTAATATTTTTAATATTCCCATTAAGTCGCACAACCAACCGGTACTACAGTATTTTTACACTAAATCCTCCTTTGTGTAACTTTAAAAAAAATATATATAAAAAAAATATATAAAAAAAAAAAAAAATATATATATATATATATATATATATATATATATATATATATATATATATATATATATATATATATATATATATATATATATATATATATGTGTGTGTGTGTGTGTGTGTGTGTGTATGTATAATGCGCAATATGACCCCAACAGTGAACTGAATGTTGTATATTTTATTAATTATATACCTTTAATGTTCAATTTAGTTTTCTATATGAAAACCAAAAGTTTAATTTGTAGTACTTTAACATCTGGTGGATTTGGTTTCTTTTATATGTAGAATGTCCCTAAAAGTTTTAGAATTAACTCGTAACGAGCAGCTGTCAAGAGCGTTTTTTTGTTTGTTTTTCGTCTGAGCTTATCTGATTTGTTGTCAACCAAGCACAACAGCTCGTGTTTTATCTCGACTCTCCTCCTCCCCTGAACAGAGTTTAGTCGCCCCACTCTTTTCTTTTGTTGTTGAACGCAGCCTTTACAGTCCGGTCCCTTCCCCCTCGCCTTCCTTCTCTTCTCTTTCCTTTCCTTTTTTTTCCACCCATCCTCCCATCGCTCACTCGCTCCGTTTCATCCAGGGTGACGCCAGTCCCTCTCACCCCGCCCCGTTCAACTCAGTCCACTGCGTGCATTTCATTCCTGCTCCCATTCCGCGCATATTTCGCATCCTTGGAGAGACGCTGCGCATTTTACGCACTCAGCGCGCCCGATCCGTCATCACGGCGAAGCCGAAAGGAGATTCTGGAGTTGGCGGAGGGCTTCCCGGTGCTGTAGGGACTCCGATCCCGTGGAAAAGCGTGGGAAATTATCCATTAAGAGGCGTTGAATCGAGGTAAGTTCCCGAGGAGGAGTCCCCCCCCCCCAACATATCCCTCCTCCTCCTCCTGCCTGCGCGTCTGAAATCCCCCGGACGTTTCGCTTGTTTCTAAAACCCTGAAGTGATCATTCAAGCTGAAATTAAAACAGTTGTGGCAACATTGGAAGCTGAATCGACACAAATCCGTCTCACATCGGTGTTAAACAAGTCTAACAAGCTGCTCGGTCCTTCGCTGCGCTGCGCTGAGCCTCACAGCCAGGGATGTCGCTTTCACTACAGTTTTATTCTCTCTGTCGACACCAATCAGGCAAAACCCGGTGCGCGGCGACTTCTTTCTCTCGTATTATATCACACAAGACACGTGAGATTTCCGCCCGCCGGGGTCGAGTTGGTGGAGTGACCGACGCGAGGAGCGGAAAGCATGGAAACACTCTTCTCTGCGGCGCCGGGAGGCAGCTTAACAAAGCTGGGAGTGAATGGGGGACTTGTTGCATCGGCGGGGTTTTCTCTTTTTTTTTCCTTCTACAGGCAGGCCCCAGTCAGGGAAACAGGCCAGAGGCTGATAACAGCCCGTGTTTACCCACTGCACGGAGGACATCATATGTTCAGTGAAGGCAGGCTGTCGGTGGCTTCTTTACTCCTTCCATCAACCTTTACGGGAAGGAGAAGATTAACATTTAAGGGATCAAACTTATTTTTTTTTAATCATCTAGTTATCATATCTGGCCATGCTCACAGATCTTTCCCTGTACGATTTATCTTTATTGTCATATATTCCTTTCAAAGTTAAATCTCTGAATATGAGTTATTATAGTTTAAATGAATCTTCACAGTGATTGAAGCCACGGTTGCGTCTGTGGTAGCTGGTGGAGACCTTCCAGGAGCCTTTACAGCTTTTTTAAACCTGCCCCACTGTTACCAGCTCGCAATACCACCATTTGAGCCCATACTTGTGTGTTTTGTACTTCCTTTTAAATATTGATTAAAGGACTGCTCTTGTCCTTTACAGCTCGAGATCTGTGGCAACGCAGGCCAAACCACAATGTAATTATTGGAGAAAATTACAGCCTGCAGGATGAAACGCAGTCGATGCGTTTCTTCTGTAACAGTAATCCGTTTGTCAGATGTTGGGAGGTATGTTGGATAAAAGGTTTATAATTTAGAGAATAATAGCCGTGGATTCTTTTTGATGAGGTTTGTGAGCCTAAATGAGATTGTCATTTGTGGATAGGTTCAGTTTGTTTGTTTTATTTGTGACCAGATGTGTGCCCACTCAAATAATTACTCTGGATTTCTTGGAGGCACTCAACAAATTTTTCTTTCTTTTTCTTTATCAACTCTAGAAGATTATTTTTTATCGGTTGAGCCCCCCCCCCCAGAGATCAGTGAAGCATGTCCGCATTAATCCCAGCATCTTATTTTGCTCACGCAGGAAACCAAACATACCAAAGTGTGATACATTTAAGAAACTGAAACCAAATTATTTAGTTTTTTTTTTCAAAACAACTTAACTTAGATTAACTAATGCCAAAAATAGTTGCTCTGGATCAACTTATTGATCTAAGCTCTGCCACACTTACAAAACAACATAAAAAGAGAGTCGCTGTGCATGAGGTGTCTATGATGCCCCCCCCCCCCCCCCCACACACACACACACACAATATAGACTGCTTTTGCTCTATCTCTTCTCAGGGGTTGGTGTGTTCTGAGTAGGTTTTGGTCCAATCTCGGCAGCAGGTGTGAGTGTTAAATATTTATAAATAAGATAGAGGGATGATTCGCACCCGCAGCTGCATCGTGTTGGCATTAAAACAATTTGAATCGCCGTTTTAAACTTGTTGCAGAAGTGTTGTGCATTTCTAAAGTGGCCAAAAACAAAAACTCGGGCTCTCCTGAAAGTGTAATGAACAAAGTGTGTGTGTGTGTGTTTCATTGTCTTTGCCATGTCCTGGCCTGCAAGGGTACAAAGCTTAGTCATTCACTGTGGGCAAACAGCCTCCACTTTTCTCCCTTCTCCCCCACGCCGCCCCACGCCTCTCCCTCTCCAGTCCGTTGACATCTGTTTTGAGTGCTCCGTGCACCTGTAGAGAGCAGAGAAGTGTGTGTGTGTGTGTGTGTGTGTGTGTGTGTGCGCGTTGGAGAGAGAGGGAGAAAGAGGAAGACTGAGAGAGGTGCAAAATGCAAATCCAGGCGTTTGTTCTGGGTCTAAGCAACACAGCCCGACTGACTAACGACCAATTGGTGTGTGTGTGTGTGTTTATGTGAGTATGTACACATTTGCGTACGTGTATTTGCCTCTCTCTGTCCAGGCCTGGCAGGCCTATTGTTGCAGCAGCAACAGGCGTTGGTGGATGAGGACGCACCATATGGCCTCTGTGTGCTTTAGTCACAACCGCTGTGTATGTGCTCGTGTTTGTGTGTGTGTGTTCACTCGGTTCACCAATGTTGATGCAATATGGTGGAGCAGCCATCCTCCTCGTCATTTCATCTGTCGCCTCATTTTCTGGGCAGGAAGACAAAATCCGGCACACAGATTTCCATGAGATTGGGATTAGGCGAGAAAATCTTCCCGACATGAAATGAAATCTTGTGGCGCTCCGTTTTGTTTGCTTTGATTCAAGTGATATATATATATATTTTTTTTGTTTTGTTTTAAGTAGAATTTGTTGAGGGCTGCGGATGGTGCTCGTAGGCAGCGTAGCGTTCAGCGGAATCAACAGGTGACGGAGTAAATCCTGCCCGGGAACGGAGGCAGCCAGCTGTCAGCCGATCCTCTGCTTACATTTATTCAAATATACATATATATTTTTCTACTTTTACATCTTACAGCGTTCTTTCAGTCGTCTTTTCCAATTTATGGCTTGAATTTCACATGCAGCAGGTTGCATGAGGACAGAATTAGTCAGGGGGGTTAAAAACTGTAAAACAGGGGTGTTGGGTGGGAGTCCCAGCTCATGTGTAATGAAATTTGGGGAGGGGAGCCGGTTTATTAAAGCAACAATGCTGAGTGTGTATGTGTGTTGGGGGGGGGGGGGTCACACACACAAAGGGGGTAGGTAGAGAAAGGGAGGGTGAAATGGGGCGGGGGGGGCAGGCTTTGTTTAGAGAATAGGGGGAACAATAGGAAACCTCCTGTGTGGGGTGGGATTGGGGGTGTTGCTGGTTTCTGGCTGCAGGAGGCCAGTAGATCCTGTGCTGACTTGTCTGTCTTCCCGGACTCCCCGTCTCTCCTCTCAGCGTCTTGTCTTTCACCCTACCCCACCCCACCTCACCCCACCCCACCCCACTCCACCTCACCTTACCCCACCCCACTTCTTCTCTAAAGCTTCCAACACTGAAAATATCTGTTCATACTTCACAACACTCTAATTCCTATTTTGTAAGATCACGTGAATGTTGTGAAAACATGTAAATTATTTAACTTACTTACTTTCATCGTAAAGAGTTTTCATCTTTTATTTTAAAGTATTGAATAAAAGTTACAATGAATCCAGGTCCACAAAGTGTCCACACTGACGGAGACATCGGCTCAGACTGACGGAGGTGGAGGGCAAAGATGTGTCGGTGGTGCTGATGCTGATTTTAGGGAGTAAAAATAAATCCTGGTCTCCATAAATCCACTCATGCTGGTTGTTTAGTTATCTTAAAAATGGAAACTAATCAGGGGATTATCACTGTTTGGCTCCACATCCCCGTCCGCTCAGCTGTGATGAGAACTTTACTACGGCGTTGAAAGTATTTTAAACAAAAGGGTTGCTGGGTAAACGATAACAGCTGTCACAAACTATCCCTACTGATCTCTCTCTGGATTATGATCTGCTTCAAAAACACAATAAAGATACGGTAAATCGCGTTGAGATAACTGAACAATGAGAACAATGGAAGAGGCAGAACAGGGGAAGGTTTAGAAAAAACATTGGTTGTAAATGTGACTGACAAACTCCTGCTTCACAACAGTGTCAATAAACCCATCTTGTATTTTTCCAAATATATATTTTACTATAGTGAGCACACATCTGTTGCTGCTGGTCTCGCATCCCAGTGATCAGCAGTAAGGCTCACTGTTGTATTTGGATCTTTTGCCTCATACATGTACATATCATGCATGTATATATTTAGGCTTTCTTTTATGTCTTTGCTTTGCAGAATATCCTCTATTGATTGTTTTAGGGGAACATATCAGTTTAACGTAGTTCAAGGTAACACAGCACGGTGCAAAGTCCTAATGTCCATCCATCCATTTTCTTCTGCTTATCCGGGACCGGGTCGCGGGGGCAGCAGTCTATGAGCAGAGATGCCCAGACCTCCCTCGTCCCAGACACTTCCTCCGGCTCTTCCAGGAGGATTCCGGGGTGTTCCAAGGCCAGCCGAGAGACATAGTCTCTTCAGCATGTCCTGGGTCTTCCCTGGAGTCTCCTCCAGGGAAGGAGGAGTATTATCTACATAATATCATGACCGGGAGTCTCCTCCCGGTGGGACATGCCTGGAACACCTCTTTAAGGAGGCGTCCAGGGGGCATCCAATACAGATGCCGAGCCACCCCAGTGGACTCCTCTCGATGTGAAGGAGCAGCGGCTCCTCCCGAATGACTGAGCCTTATCTCACCTTATCTGTAAGGGAGCGCCCAGCCACCCTGTGGAGGAAACTCATGTCGGCTGCTTGTAACTGCGATCTTGTCCTTTCGGTCATTACCCAACCTTTATGACATAGGTAAAGGTGGTAGATTGACCGGTAAATATAGAGCTCTGCCTTTCGACTCAACTCCTTCTTCACTATGACGGTCCGGTACATCGACCGTGACTGCAGACGCTGCACCAATCTGTCTGTCAATCTCACGCTCCATCTTTCCCTCAATCGTGAACAAGACCCCGAGATAATTAAACTCCTCCGCTTGAGGCAGGACATCTCAACCTTTCTGGAGCGAGCCGCCCACCCTTTTCCGGTCGGGAACAATGGCCTCGGATTTGGAGGTGTTGGTTCTCATCCCAGCTGCTTCGCACTCGGTTGCAAACCTTCCCAGCGCATGCTGAAGGTCCTGGCTCACTGAAGCCAACAAGACAACATCATCTGCAAAAAGCAGAGATGAAATCCTGTGGTTCCCAACCGGACCATGTCTGGTCCCTGGCTACGCCTAGAAATCCTGTCCATAAAAATTATGAACAGAATCGGTGACAAAGGGCAGCCGTGCCGGAGTCCAACATGCACTGGGAACAGGTCTGACTTATTGCCAGCAATGCGATCCAAGCTCCTGCTCCAGTCGTACAGAGACCGAACAGCCCATAGCAAAGGGCCCGGACCCCATACTCACGGAGCACCTCCCACAGGATACCACGAGGGACACGGTCGAATGCCTTCTCCAGATCTACAAAACACACGTGGACTGGTTGGGCATACTCCCATGAACCCTCCAGCACCCTGCGGAGGGTATAGAGTTGGTCCAGTGTTCCACAACCAGGACGAAAACCACGTTGTTCCTCCTGAATCCGAGGTTCGACTATCGGCCGAATTCTCCTCTCCAGTACCCTGGTGTTGACTTTCCCAGGGAGGCTGAGAAGTGTGATCCCCCTATAGTTGAAACACACTCTCTGGTCCCCCTTTTTAAACAGAGGGACCACCACCCCAACATGCCACTCCAGTGGCACTGTCCTCGACCTCCATGCAACGCTGCAGAGGCATCTCAACCAAGACAGTCCTACATCATCCAGAGACATAATGTGAGCGCAGAAAATAAAATCGATTAAATTACACGTTGTGAGTTAATTTCTTTCCTTTAATGTTTAAACCTATGATTTTCTTTTTTTTTAATATTGAAAGTTAAATCAATTAAAGACTAATAACAAGAGTAACTAGTTTTCTTTAGTTTGACATTTTGCGACCAGATGAAGTTGATTAAAAGCAAAGTGTGCACGAGATGATGGGTCATGTGAAAGCTCGGCTGTCGAAGTTCCCTTCGTTGGGCTTGCAGCGGGACTCAGCTAGTTTGGCCTTTTTAAAAAATATATATTTATTTACTTTTTTTATTTACTCAAACTGTTGAAACGGTTCCCTACAAACCAGCGTCTACAAACTGCTGCAATGCACCAAAGACGTCTTCATTGGATTCTGCATTAGCATGGGCAGAATCTCAGCCCCTCAGGGTTTCACCTCCAATCAGGTAGATGGATGAAGCCAACTAACCCTCGGTGGGAAGCAACCCTTGTGCTTCCTGATCTCAGCAGGAAGTGGGGAGCAGTCTAGAACAACTGCTGCGTCTTGTGTACTGTCTCGGTTAGAAGAGGTTTCATGACAGACATGCTGCAGAGCGAGACACCAGCTTGCTCCACTTTCGGTATTCCCACACTGCAAAAAAAAAAAAGATTCCTCTGCTGTTGTTGTGCTCACAAGCTTAGTTGTGGTGCAGACGGGCACCGTTGATGGTCCAGGTGAAAAACCTTCACTTTGTGTTGATCAATGTTAAAGACAAACATATAAATGTCTGCTTATTCAAAATCCGATAAGTCTTTATCTGACAGGAATATTTCGTAGTTTCTACTTCAGTTTCCTTGCACCTTTGCTGACATTGGTTTGTGCTTGTGTTATGTAGATGCTATTAGCGGCAGAAAATGGAGAAAAGAAACCCAATCTTCCACTTGAGTGTGATTGTTAGTCCTTTAAAAATGAAGTTACATTTTCAGTGCTTGCATGTTGCATGTTGTTCGTAATCAATAAAGTAGACCTCTTATCAACGACTGCAACTTTACAACTTGACTGGACTTCATCATCAATCAAATTAAGTTATTATAAGAAACTGTTCCCAAACCTGAACCATGTAGCTCGCTTTTATTATATGCTGTGTATTTAAACACATATATGCTTCAAAGTTGTCATTATTGATGTTTGAAATTTGTTGTGACAGAATCTCAGTGTAAAATACCACGAGAAACGAATTCCTTTTCAATCACCTGTTTCTATAGCAGCCACGTTTAGGGGGTGGAGGCAGACTCTTGACTCCACCCGCTTACCTTCTGCTGGGTGTACCTCTTTAGAGATCTGCCCTACAGCTTTGCACGGCTCTGCAAACATAAATCTGAACACAAATTACTCTGAAAGCTCTTAAAGCATGTCGGCACTTTACGAGAAACTATTCAGCACCCAGTCTGAGAGCTCACACTAGCACACATCAGATTAGTTGGGGAGAAATACATATCTGGCAGTTTTAATATGATATTTATATTTGAATTGTGTGCAGTTTGGTTATGAACAGTTGATGCTGACTGGTCTTTTAGAGAGAATCTCATTGTGGTTCGTGTGCTGAAGTAGCCCACGTTGTTAAAATAATGCCGCCTGTTCAGCGATAGGATGAAGTACAAATATGGCACAATTAACTAATTTCTTTCTTGTGAGTGCTGATAAAGCTGGAGAGGCCGGATAAATGTACTTTGATCTTGGTCTGTTATGTAACAGAACCACGCAAATCAACAAAACAACAAAGTGTATTTTCACACTTCAGACAAGTCATTTTACCGATTGTGGTCAATCAGAGGACTTTGCTGAAGTGCAGAGAAGAAACCTGAAGTGAAGAATCTACAAAATCATTTTTGTGATAACGAAAATGCCGACTTTCTTTCATGGATCGGGGTCCTACTCACTCCCACAAACTTTATACAAACAATGCGGTGCTGGCCTAATTAATTTCTACTACGCCACCTTGTCCGTGTTCCAGGGGTTCCAGGGGTCCCGGATGCACCCCACCATGTCCCTGTCCCAGAGGTACTCCCGGTGGGTCGGCCTCGTGAGCTCACTCGCCGGTCTCCTAAACTCTGTCTGTGTGTCGGCCTGGTTGATCCTGATAGATCTGGACACATTTGGGCACTAAGAGGAGAAAAACCATCAGCATTTTCAATGAACGTGGATGATGTAGAAGGACAGGGACCTGTTTCCATTAGTGCCTAGACGCACCTCCTCAAAGCTCCAGCGCCCAGAATCCGTCTGTTATTCCTGAAGTTCAGACAAGTAGTCGACATAAACATTAGATATGTTTTCAAGGTGAGAAGAAAGAGGAGAGCCGACCACCTGTGTTTGCGTCTCTTGAGGACATCGGACTTGGACTAACGGAATAAGCCTGATCTGTCTGCTGAGATTGCAGATGCAACTGATCACATCTGATTCACATCCAAACTGTTCTGCTTTTTACTTCTTACACATCGACTGGTTGTATCCGATTGGTGCCATACAAGAGAAAAAAAGACTGAATCGGGACACTAGAACCCTGCAGTGTCAATGTGGCCGTAGAGCCTCAGGCCTGATGCTGGCTTCACACGTTCTTTTGAATCATGTCATGATGTAGCGTTAAAAATTGCTTTTAAAGGGAGGAAAATTGACAGTCAACATCTGAAGTGGATCAAAACGCTTCACCAAAGTTGTCCCACGACGAGAACGGATATAACATTCCGGCATAACATGTGAGCGTGTTTTTGATCCACTTCAAATGTTGACTAACATATAATGATGTAAAGTGGCAGAAAAGCTCAGGTGTTATCTGAAGCGGTGTCAGAAAGTGACACAGCCACACGTGTCCAGATATTCTTTTAGAAGGACAGAAGTGGCGTCTCAAGGTCTGGTAATTACCAGGGAATGTCACAGTGGCGGGCGGCTGTTGCCAAGAAAAATGTCAAATCTCTTGCCACAGAATTTGCTTCCAATGCCGTTTGGAGAAATATCCACGTGCAGTCCAATAACTCCTTTTATGAAATGCTCCTGTAGCTTTTGACCAGCAAATAACCCAGTTCTTCAAAGTAGTGACTAGCAATCTAGTTGCTGAGAGGACACGAAAGATTGACATCATGAGGTCTGGAAGTTCAGTGATGTCTGATGTTCCTGCTGTAGGACGACAGAGGCGGGATTTCATCTAGAATAAAACACAAATGGTTTAAATTTGTAGGGTGACTTTTGGGCGAATGTTGTTAGTTCGTAAGTTAGTCTAAGCTTTAAGACATTGTAAGTGTTAACAATTGCTTAAATGATGAAAATAAATTACAAAAATGCTTTTAATGGTGCCGTCAGCGTACATCCTGAGAACCTTTTCTTTTCATACGCAGCAAAGAATTAAATAATGCATTTTTTATAGTTTCTGTGGGATCTTTAACGTCACCAGCTAGTTCAACAGAAGCCTCTCAGACGCTACAGGCGGCCGCGCTGTCGTGATCGTTTCCACTCGGCTCTGTGATGAAGGCGAACGCTGCGTTGTGGAGAAAGACGAGCTGGAATAGTCGGACAGCAACAGATGAAGCCAGTTGCATCCTTGAACAATCCGCCGCGCCGGAGCGTGTTCACAGGGTCCACAGTCACCGCACCCCCTGCTTCGTAACCGGCATCTGTGTACACGAGGAAACACAAAATAAGTTTTAATGGACCACAAATGGAAAACACAGTTCAAGGAGGTAATTCATTTAGCGCACGTGTGTGTGTGTGTGTTTGCAGGATGGAGAGCAAAGCGGAGCCTTTTTAGCTCCGGACGATGTAATGGTGGTGAAGAGAGGGGGAGATGGAGGTCACCCTACTCTTTTCACATTCGTGCAGCCATACACAGGGTGTTGGATTAGACTTGTGCGTGCACACAAACACATGCCGCGTGCGTGGTTTCTGCCTCAGCACAATGCTCCCATCTTCACACTTATTAAATGGTGTTGGTATTGCTGTAACCTCCCCAGGCCTCTCCTGCCACTGGTGGAAGATATAGTCTACTGTGTGTGTGAGTGTGTGTGTCTGCGCGCCTGTGTGCATGACATGGTGCATGTACATGTGCAACAACCCCCCCCCCCCCCCCCCCCCCCCCCCCCCCCCCCCCCCCCCCCCAAAAAAAAAAAAAAAAATCCTCAAAAAGAAGATTGGACAATGGCTTGGTCTGACTCAGCGAAAACTGAGAGTGATGGAAAACAGAGGGAAGAGACGCTGCCTAAACCTTTTACTGTCACATTTCCAGGAGGAAATGAACGCTTCACTGTATCAGCGTACAATCTGTGACCAATTACAGTGTGTGTGCATAAATGACAATGCCTGTGAGGGGAAAAAAATGGTGAAGTAATGACAAGTGCATGCTGAGAATCACAGCCTCCTTGCCACTCATGAAGCAAATCTTCCTCCATCCTCCTCAAGTGCATATTAACACCGAGAAAGAACAAAAGCAGCTTTGCTTTTTTTTTTTTTTTTGTGATGCTTTTTTTTTTTTTTTTTTTTTTTCTCATTTGGCCCATTGAGTATTTGTCTTTATGTGTTATAACACAAAGCAGGTCAGAACTATTCAAAGTTACTGACGACGGTTTTTCTCTTCGTCCTGCATTGTTTGGGACTGGTTGATCGGTGATGGATTCATTGAAATTGTGACCACCTGAACCGTGCATAAAGAGATGTGCATTAGCAGCGAGACAAAAATCACGAGTGAGAAAATACAGAACACGTCTACATTTGAAAGGGAGGCAGATAAAAATCACTTTGTTCTGCGTTCATATGGAGCCATAAAAGCAATGAAACAAAACACTTTTCTTACTGCAGACATCGTAAGAAACACTGTTAACACTAACAAAAAAATTGTTTATTAGAATAAGTGAATACCAAGTCCGACTTAAAACAGCCCTCTTACTTTATGACTTTCAGCGAGCTGCCCAGATTGGTGGGATACTGTGACATCACAAGCCCAGATCAGAGTAGATTTAGCCGTTATCCCCGTCTCTGTCTCCGCTTACGATCCCGCGGCTTCACATCACGCTGTGTTTGCTGTGCCTCCGTGGTGCAAAACTGTAACACCAATTTCAAAAGAGGCAGCTCTGTTTTGAAAGAGGTGGAAAGGCGTGAAGAGGAACGGCTTTTAGTTGATTGTTTTTCTATATTTCCGAGGCAGCCGTGAACTGAAAACATTTTGTAATTGTGCTTGGTGGACGGTTGGAGATGAGACCTTTTCTCGCCCACAGCTGGTGGAGGCTGTCACGTGACTGATGATTTTGTAGCTCTCTGAGAAGGTAGTTTTATTTTTTTCCTGCTTGTTGACCTCTGCTTACAGCCGCGCTCTCCTCACACTTCATACAAAGTGCTGTCATCTGTGAGAGGGCAGCAGTAGATGCCACCAGAGCGAGGTGTGAATAAATGCACTGCAGACGTGCCACTCAAACCACATTCAGAAACGGTCAAGGACGCGTGTCCTCATCAGAGCCTGTGCATGTTCGTTGCCTCCTGACTCCTCAGCAGGAAGGATGCGTTGACTCGTATGTGTGTGAAGCCCGGCCGACCTTCCAGTCTGCTGCGGCCAGTCGTGTCACCAAACAGTGACACGACTTCTCTTTAGATTTTATTTGTTGAGTGTTGTGGTTATCATATAAAAAGAGTCAACATGACATGAGAGGTGGTTGTAATTGCAATAGAGGAAGATCAGTTGCCTTGATTCAAGCCTTTGAGGGTTCCCATGACCTCCTGGTAACGTTCAGGCACATTTTACCTGCAGGTTGCTATGGCGTTTGGAGAGTGGTTGGGGGAGGCTGCAATTCGAGCTTGCAGCATCCGAGCTCGCGGTTCGCCACCTCGGATGCTGTAACAGTGTACAGATTTGTTGCTGGGAGCCATCAAGCTGTCTGTCGTGATTCAAGTGGAATCAGTCACCTCGATTTAGCTTTTTAACCCATTTAAAGGCTCCAAGAATCGTAGACAAGCTGATAATAATGAAGCTTATGCTTCAATGTTTTTATATACACTTTATATAGGTGTACATAAGTGCATGATGAAGATGGAGAGGCTGGGTAATTATACTCAGATCTGCTCACTGAATCTGAATCGGAAATTTCCAGATCCAGGCTGCCCCCGAAAAAGAGGCAGGGTGTGTTAGATCACGGTTGTCAGTAGGTGGTAATTTCAAATACACAAATAACTTGGCTTGAACATAGAAAAATGAATTTGAAATTTGGTGGTTTTTAAACTAGCTGTATTTCCCGCTGATATTTTTATTTGTGTGTGTATTATTGAAACTGCAACGTTGACGGCCGACTTTAGCTGATTTTTTTAATGCTGGTAAAAATCGTCATCATCATCTGTCAAACAAGCGAGGAAGCTGGAAAAAGCAGCAGTATATGTGAAAAAAATAACATATTTTCCACCCCAAAATATGAGCCTAGTACAGTAATGTTTTTAAGTTTTCATTCTTAAAGGCTTTTTCATCCTTCGCTGTACGTTTTTATGAATAATATTGTGTAAACATCATTATTCATAAAAACTTCCATCAAAACTTTAATTTGCAAATAAAAAAGCTTAAAAATCTGCTCAGTGTTTGTTGCTGAATTATGTAGCTGAATCCTCTCTTTGAGCATCTTATTTAATATTGCTTTGTCCTCTCCTGTTAAAGTTTCACTCGCTGCAGAACTATGAAAATGTGTTTTAAAGGAGAGTCAAGAACTTGGTTTTTGTCACATTTGTTCCTTATAGAGCCCGGCGTGGCGTTCAAGGACAAGTCGTACATCAGCTCAGGCTGAAATCATAAACTTAAATACATTCTGACTACTTGAATAACATGAGTTGTACTTGAATGATCTTACCTTGTGAATGTCTGCTCTGGAGGCTGTTAACATAGCAAGATAAATGCAGCATCCCTGACTCCATGCAAACATTCAATGCTTTAGTCATATTTTCACACAAAAAAAAAAAAGAGTGCAGTGAAATATGATCATTGATTGACAATAAGAATATTTTAAAAAGGCAGCAAACAATAAACCCCATCTGAGTATTTGTGCTGCAAGGACCACGACATTAAAATGTGGCATGAAATTGTAAAATGGAGCAATGTTTGCCTTGAGGTTGCCTGGACGCCCTCTTACAGAAAAATGTGTAAATAAATCTGATAAACAGACAACACACTCAGATGTGGTTAAGTGTTATAGAAAATGATATGTGAAAGGACCGACTGCACTGACACAACTTGCAATAAAGCAGCATTAAGTGACTTTCGCCTTATCTGGTGTGCTTTTAAACTTTGTGGGGGATTTTCATCCACGCTTGGAAACGCATGCATGTCGCTGTCCCAGCTGGAAGCCAGAAAGTTGTGTTCGAAAGATGTGAAAACGGGCAGTAATGTGACACAGAGGGAGGACCCGGCGTCCGGGGCAGCTGCAGGACTGTGGCTGTGCGCCCTGTGTGTGTTCTCCTGAGGGCTGGCACTGACACCGTGAAGCCTGCTGTCCTGCTGGAGCGGCCCGGGCCTGTCTGGTGACAGACAGGAGGGACGCCCGGGGGGCAGAGGAGTCGCCCAGCAGTCCGTTGCTTGTTGTGTGACTAATGTCTTTCTCTAACTTCCATCTGCTCCTGGGCCCCTTCAACACTCACGTTGCCTTTTGTAGTTTTCCTAACCGCCTCTCTACACGTAGATTACACCAATACAAATATTGAAACATAATGTGAGCGTTTTTAATTCGAGTTTTGCTGCGGGTAATATGGAGTAGTTACAGTCTTGCATTTCAAAGTGGGCCTTAACTCATGTCTCACTGCTCGCACGACGTTGGAAAAAAGTTGGAACAGTTTGAGAAAAATGCTCATTCAAAAATAACTGTGATTTTTTTTTTTTTTTTTTAGTTTTTAAAAATAATTTCACATCGTCTGACAATGGTTGACATATTTGGTTTCATCAACTTCACTTTAACTTAATAAAATGCATCCTTTCCTGAATTTCAGATCTACGGCACGTTGGGAAAAAAGGTTTACTAACAGCTAGAGAATAGGGATTTAATTAAAAAAAAACTTATGTCAACAGGTTATAGTAATCATAATTTGGTACAAAAATTGTGTCTACAGAAGGCCGAGTCTCGGAAAATCAAAAAAGAGTCAGACATCGGAGTATTATTGAAATATCCTCTGAAAGATTTGCATGTTTGTCTCTTCTCTGTTTACTTCTGGAGAACTTTCAACGTGTTTAAAGCGAGGATGTGCAAGCTTAATCTGAGCAGGCGGGGACTCTTGACACCTCATTCACCAACAGCTGATTAAAAACACGTAGACAAAGGGTTACTTTGGGAACTGTGGCGGTGTGGGGTTGCAGCAGCACCCTTGGTAAAGATTATTTATACTTCTGTGATGGCAACATTAATACACAAGACTGCTTTGAGATTTAAGACCAGCATATGCTTTCTTTCAGATGACATAATGAATGTCTTAAATTTTCTGCCTTCTTTTTTCTAACCCCCATCAAGACAATGGGAACACACATACTGGTTGGTCCAGGACTTGTGCCTTTCTCCTGACGAGAGCTGGGATTGGCTCCCGTGACTGCAAATAGAAATTAGCCGGTATAGATGATGGGTGGATGGATTCTTGGATGTTAATATTTAAACAAATTTAATTAAGATTGGATAAGTCAGTATAAAGGTTTTACTACGTTGTTGAGCTGCACATCACTGCTGTCATATTTCTGAAGGCTTCAGTCACGCTGCTTTTTTTTTTTTTTTTTGAACGACTGTCACTTTTGATCCAGTGTTTATAACCCCATGAACACTGAAGTGGCTCAAACATGGTGAAGTAATGCAGAGTGTATCCTCATCGGTGCAGACCCGAGCGCTGTTCCCGGAGGGGGGAGGCGGGTCGTCACGGTGTCGCTGATGAACCTAAAGAAAGCTATTACCTGACTCTGCAGCTTTACTTGGCTTCACAGAGCTTTACAGGAAGTCCAAGTTCCTTGTTTAGCTGTCTGGCCCACAACTTTACTGTTTTGACTCACTCTCACTGCTTTTATAGAGTCATTTCTGGCTGAAGCAGGCAGCCGTCTAATTGAAAAAGCTCTAAAACTCCACCACGCTCCTCAGATGTAGTTAGCAGCCTGTTGTGAGAAACAGTGGGGCATTTAGTGGCTTAAAATCAGACTATTTCTTTTCCCGCCTTGCGTGCTGGCATCTCAATCAGAGCTACAAAGGGCTGAACATTTTTCATGTTTTAAAAAAAAAAAAAATTAAATTAAAGTCTTTTTCATCACATCCCAGAGATGTTCAGTGGGGTTAAACTGTGGACTCGTACGCAAACATGACGTCTTGTTCTGTCAACTGCTCTTAAACCCACTGAATCCTGATATTGTCATCTTGAGCTGTGAAGAGAAAAATCTGTTGGGGGGGAAACTATGCTCATCCATACAAATTCAGGTAGTCAATCTCATTAATAATCTTGCGTGAACTTAGAGCTGACCAACCACAGCAACAACGCATCATAATCAGTTGTTCCTGTGAAGTCTGAAGATGAGAGAAATTTAACTTTTCAGCCACAGAAAAATCAACTTTCCTTTCCTTTATAAAGACGCACAAACACAGAGATATTTACTGTTACGACCTTCAACTGTGTTGAAGTTTCATAGCAGTCGTGTGTCGTATAATAGTCTCGTACTCTATTATCACCTTCTTTATTTCATGTTTTTTGGTCTGTTGAACAATTGTCAAAATAGTGCTTTTTTTTGTTAGTTTTAGATACAAGCAGTGTAGAAATGTAAAGCCCATTGTGATCAGTCCAACATTAGGCGTTCAGATGTTGAATGTTTGGTGAATGGCTCTACGGTGAAACGCAGAAATGTTCTGATGATAAAGAGAGTCTGAGTTTTTTTTAAACTTCATCAAAGCTACTGACTTAAGATCGTCGTCTTTTTATGAGGGAATCCTTAAAAGATTATCTGAACGCAGAAATGCTTTTATGCTGTCAGTGATTATTGTTATTATTATCTAAACTTCACTTCTCAGCCAAGGTCTTAGAGGGGAAAAAAAGCTCACTGACTCTGCAGACGGCATGGGGCCTTTTGATCAATTGAAATAGGGTTTTAGAAAGGTATAAAAGCCCCAGATGAAGCTTGTTAGAGCTCTTTGTGATATTTCACCAGCAGCTGACTTTTAACAAACATTTGTTTTACTGCTTTTAGACTCGACTGCAGCTTTTGCCTTTAATTGGATAAGTTAAACATTTGTAAGCCGTATCGGATAAAAGTTTGGGAGGGCTGTGTCTGTCTGTCAAGATAAATTGTTTAAAATCGCCATATGCTTTATTCTGAGGGGACTTGCAGTTCTGTTTACTCCAAAACAGAAAAAAAAGAAAATATCTTTCAATGTAAATGACTGAAAAGTGGCGTTTTGAAAACATTTCTCCTTTAGCTTATCTTCCATCAACAGATGACATCTGTTCAGTTTTGTATCACATGCCTTTGAAATAGTTACTGCAAGAAAATATGATTTATTTTTATCAGTGCTATGTTACGTTACGGTAACTTTTCAGTGCACATCCTGTCCAGTTTTGAAATGATCCTGAACGATTCATTGAAACTCTACTCATCAGTTTAAACAAAGTCTGTATTGAAATATGCTTCATGAGTGACCTAATACATAGATCCATTTGTTTTCATTTTAATTCTGATTTTGGCTGGAAACTCAATGAAATAACTGTAAGGTCATTGTAGGCATTTAGTGTCCTGCACCTGTTTTAATATATTCACATATTGCAACTTCCTGGATCCAACATTAGAAAAACATATTAGTGAAACCTCTTCTCATCTGTCATCAGTTTGATGCTTCTTCTTCTTCTTTTTAATGAAATAATATAAATAGTAAAAAAGTGTGCAGCGAATGTTTAGTCTGTTCTGTTTCACACAAAATAAAGTAGGAATCACTTGTACATTTTCATTTGTCCAGTAAACGTTCGGCTCTTTTAAAGATTTGATGAGAGTGACTGTGGTGTAGTTCAGGTGAAGAAAAAAAAGAAGCTGACATAATTTTCTTAAGGAAATGCTTGAAACTGCCCAGAGGTAAAGATGCGACTGGACAACTGGAACCCGACTTCACCCGACTTTATTTAACATGAAGCACAACAGATGCATCTACTCCGATCTGGGTCTGTGATGTCACAGTTCCCGGCGAACCAGCACAGGAAGCCACTTTCCAAGTACAACAATGATGAAGAAAAAATCCAGAAGAAGTCCCTTTTTAAAGAAGATTGTAGTCATAGCCAGTTTTGTTTCTTGGACATTTTCACATGTGACTGAAATCTGAACTTGCAAATCAGACTTGGATTCACAAGTCTTTAACTGCAGAGGACACCAACTTGTTCATTCACTATGACATTACTGTGCAGGGAAATGACAATTCCCCCTAATGGAAGCAAAAATACTCTAAATGATGTCTTTTCATCAGCCCATTAGCACAGTAATATTGATTAGTGTGTCGTTAGATCTCTATTGAATATGCTGGAAAAGTCAGCCTGCTCACAGAGCTCTTCCAAAGGCAACGTGCCTTTAAACGTTAAGCTGTTTTGATTTACTAATCTGGCCAGGACTTGGGTTTCACCACTTTTAAAGAGTTGGCTGTTTCATTGGAGTGACTGGTGATAGCAGTGTTTACTCCTTTTGTGAAGAGAGATACTTGACTTAAGCACAAAAAAAAATGTTGAACTTTTACAAATCCACCTAAACTCCGTAAAGGAAACAAAAAAATACAATACCGCTGCATCTCAGCCATGCAGCCTCCAAGGCGAGCGATTCAGGAGGGACGCACTGAAGGCAGCGAGGGTGGGAAGTTGGAGAGGAAGCGGAAATGAGGGTGAATAGAACAAGCACGGAGAGGACAAACCCTTGTAAAACAAGCAGGTCCCAGGCATTACTCATGCCTGCGTGTGTAAGCCAGCGGATGTTTTTGTGTAGACTCAGTTTTCCCTCAGGTGTTAGAAGAGTCTTGTGAAGAGTTCTGGTGTGCAGACAGGGTCAGAATGTGTCCAAAATGTTGCTTGCTGCTTTGCATGCTTCACTTGTGTGCGTGTGGAACTGTCAAGTGTAATTGTGTTAAAATTAGCCAGGCTGAGACACACACACACTCTTCACACTGCAGGCTTGTTCAGGCGGCGGTAGGGGACGGTGCATGGGAAGTGTGAACAGTAGAAGACCAGACAAAATGACATGTGTTCGCCCAAGGGGCTGGCACTGTAATTTTGTGTGTTTCCACAGGAGCGCGTGCATATGTTGGTGTGTGAGCACGGTGCGGTTACTACGCCAACCCTGCTGTTTACCGTGGGGGATTTTAGAAGAATTGTGGGCAGCTGGCAAGCCCCTTTACTTTCTCTTTTTTTTCCCTCCTAGATTTGTTTGTAGTGATGTGCAGCAAGACTGTTTTTCTGCCCCTCATTCACTTGATCCACTTATGTGGATGTGGATTTGATGGGGGGGAAAGTAGTTTAACAAAATAGGCAATTTCCTTTATGAAAAGAAATGAATTGCTTCTTGCAGATGGGATACAGGCTTAAGACTTGTTGGTCAGAGCTTAAAACTGCATCAATATATACTATTTTTTTTAATGGTGGAAATACAGACCCAATATTAACATGGATCACAGAATAGGCAGCGGAGAAAAAAGAAACATATCTTCCTTAAATTCGCCGCATTTTTCTCTGCTGAAAAACTCTTGATCTTTCCTTCTTTGACTTTCTTGATCACAGCTGTCACACGCAAACTGAAAGCCAAAAGCTCAAAAGTCAAATCCAGCTGTTTCCAGAACAGCAGCCAACAAGTGGAGAGTGAACTTTTCAGAAGGGGTTAAATTAGTTCCCCGGGAATTGAGGATGTGATCACCTCAACACTCACTCTGGTTTGTTTTACAAAATGACGCATATATTGAAAAAACTCTTGCACATCAATAATCAGCAGCACATTTAAAGAGCAAATGAGCATGAGATTCTGGTGAAATGCCTTGGCAGTGACTTCTTCCATTGATGCATAAATAATTGCATTTAATTTTGTTTTCTTTTGTATCCATGTTTTGTGAGCAAACACTTATTTCCAAGTCCATAGTAGAAAGAAATCAAAAGTCTTTCAGGAGGTATTTTAACAGCAAACAAACACAACAGCACAAACACTATTTACAGGAGACAATTAAAACGTTTCATGTATGGTGGCCCTGAGCTTTTTTAAAAAAAAAAACTAAACAAAAAAAAAATAGACATTGCATAAAATGCATCAAAACCCATCAAAACAAGACAATCTCTGAATGTTTTGTTTGCTTCAAACATTGCATTTCCAGAGCTGATTCTGTTTTGTTGCTGTGTTTGCGCCTCAGGGCCACGACAATGTAAAAGCTGAATGACGTTCGTGGTAATAACTACACTGATGGCTAACACACTAACTGCGCTTTCTCTTTATCTGTTTTTTGTTTTGTTTATTTGTACTTTTGTCTGCAGGCTCCCTGTTGCTGGCGCCGCCGTCTGCACCTGCTCTTCGGCTGTTTTCGGCCTTCACCGCCGGTTTCCGTTCGGAGCGGCCGTCCCCGCATTACCCCGGTAGCGTTAGTTTATAGTTTTTCCACTGCTGGCTCTCCATACTGGACGTGAATTATTACATCGGTTATTTCGGATTTGAGATTGAGTTTTGAAATCTTTTGTTTTGTTGTTGTTTTCCTACAACGCCGTGGTTAGCGCCGCCTAGTCATCAGCGCGTTAACTGCACTTGGCGGTATGGAGCGTGGCAGCTGGAGCGGCAGCGAGAGTCCCGGGGAAGACATGGACCGACTGAGTGACTCAGGGGGGGACAAGACCATGGACGGGGACCCCGAGGGGGTCTGGAGCCCGGACATCGAGCAAAGCTTCCAGGAGGCCCTGGCGATCTACCCACCCTGTGGGAGGAGGAAGATTATCCTGTCAGATGAAGGGAAAATGTACGGTGAGTGACTCCAGCTTTACTGTTTGGTAGTTTTCCTTCATTAATGTGTTTAAAAATAAAAAGCAATTAGTTTTCTTGCATTTTCATACGTCAATGATCCCGCAACTGTCACTTGTTGGTGCAGATTGAATGCGATGAGCCCTGTGTGATCAGTGTTAACTCATTTTGAACGGCCGCCCAGCGCGTTGGGCTGAAACGCAGCATCCCGGCGGTATAAACACCGCCAGTGATTGGCCGAGCTGCCAAATCCGGCGTCAGACGGCGACGGAGGGTCGCCTCGCAGCGCATCAAGTGTCAGAGACGCACGATAGAAAGATGAGCTGTAAAAGAGAGGAAATGGAAGCATGATGTAGGTGCGTCGTGTGTGTGGGAGCGAGCATCTGTGTGTGTGCGCGCGTGCGCGTGCGTGTGTGAACTAATAGAGTGATGAACAGATGGTCCTCTGGCTGCCACCAGCTGCGTCCCCCTCTGACTCTCTTTCACTGTTTCTTTTCTTTTTTTTCGGCTTTATCCCTGAATGTAGAGTGCAGTCTACTGATTTCTTTGATACTAAAGTTATTATTATTTTTTTAATCTTTCAATTTTCAAGAGTTACAGTGCTAGGGTCTGTGTCTTGGATTTAACAAACCCATGCAAAGTACGTGGTCATTGAAAGATCACCCAGAGCTGGTTAAAGGACGGGAATTTCAGCGCTTCCTTTATTATCTCCGGGCTTTAGACAAAGAGACCTCCATCCCACGAGTTCTTGTACCCACGGCGTTTGAACCACACTCAATTATATTAAAGTCACAACAGTTGGAGTTTATGCAGATAAATATTAGGACAGGTGGGCGAATGTGAGCTCATTCAGCTCGTCGGTTTGACAAAAATGTATTTGATTAATTTTTTTAAGCAACATTTTGTTGCTGAGTTGTCGACGCCTGGATGAAACACACAAGTGAAGTGTCTAATGCCCAGTTAAAAGTTACAGTTTTATCACCAAAAAGCCCAAAAAGTAAATAAATAATAAAACCCATCGCAGTTGAGTGTTGGTCCAATCACATCACTTCGTCTTTCCTCGGCCCATAAAAGCTCCCTTTTGCTTGTTTGGACAAAGGAGAAAGAATGAAGTCATTCTTTTGGCTTATTGACTGCAACCAAAAAGTGGTAAATGTCTTTTTGCCCTTTTTGTTTTATTGCAGCAGAGGTATCTTTTGTTCCTCCACTTTTCCTTTTTTATAGTCATATGTCAAGTTGCTCGGGCATTAGCAGTATCCTGTGGAACCTGGAGCATTTAGATCAATAAATCTCTTTAAATGGAGTTAATACCTTTTAAAATGTTCGTGTTAAAGGGCAGAGTTATGGAAATCTCCATTCATCCATATTGAAATGAATTTTATGCAGGAATGCCAACCTGATTGCGTGTATATATATATATATATATATATATATATATATATATATATATATATATATATATATATATATATATATATATATATATATATATATATATATTTATTTATTTATTTTTTTATATCAGATAAAATGATAATAGTTATATGTGGATTATTAAAAACAGAGCTGTTGGTCTTTGTTAATGACGCTTTAAGGTTGTAAAAGTGGATTTTTAATTTTCTTTAAAAAAACATTTGAAAATTTTGACTAAAAGCCATGAACAGTTCAGACAAGACTGTCATTTAACCACATAAAATCAAGCATCACGACTGACCTGAGATGCAGATTTGCGTTTCCTGCTCAAGCTTCGTGTCATTGATCACCTGCACTTGCCAATCAATCAGTCACACTCACACTCTGTTCTCTGCCCAGGTGGCATGTTCAGCACCGTTTGTTTACCTTGTTGACCCCGTGTCCAGTCTGTCGACATGTTTCTCACGCTGACCTAACTGAGTTAGACGGCGTGTGTTGTCAGAGCGAGAGCAGGAAAGGCGTAAACGTCAACAAGGGACGAGCGCTGTTTTAGCCTCGAGACCAAGCGGGCTTCAGCCGTAACCTGGAGTATAAAGCAGGCAGAAAATAACAGCTTCTGGTGGGTATTTTTGGCTCACGATGCCCAAACAGGAGAATGCGCTCGTGTTTCCATTCATTCATGCCTTTTTGTTGGGTTTGCGAGAACATTATGGTCTTGTTGATATATTTTTTATTTTTCCATGCTTACACAGAAGCACCGCGGCGTATGCACACAGTCTTTAGGTTGCTTAAACCATCACTGATTTCTTTGTGATTCACAGCAAGCCCTTGCATCATCAATGTTTGTGTGGTTTCCTTGAGTGTTGTTTTAATAGAAAACAAGTGTCAGCTGAACAGTCGTGCAGAAAAAGAGAAAACGAGGACTCGTGTTGGCCTAAAAATACCCCTGTGGGCTGCAGGAGAACAGGCAAAATCGAAGGAAAATGTTACAAAAAGTGCAGCGTTAATGTGGGGACATTAAAGGAAGAGATTACTAACGGGTGAATAATAGTGCCATTATCTCTGCAGAGTTGCAGAAGAGGTACAGCGTGATGGCCACAAGCTTTGTCCTCACAGATGCATCTAATACAGATCTACTGGACGAACAGGAAAACAGCATTGAACCGCTCCTGCCTCTTGAGGATCAGAGGCGCGTTTAAATTAGACGTCACAGATGATAAAATGTTTTGATTTAAGTGCTTTATTTTATTTTTTTAGCTGCTAAGACACTTATGTTTCATTTCAGAAAAAAATGGAGCGAAACCATACTCCAGATGTTGTATCACATCTGTCCTTCAGGATGGATGTTTTCAGGGTGTTTTTTTTTTTTTATCAACATTGTAATTTTGGGGATCAAACCTGTGACCTTTTGACTGAAGGAAGCTCATTGTCACCCGCTGATCCGCAGTCATGGACTATTGATCCAAAGGCCAGGTTTGGTCAGGAAATGTCTGCTCTTTTGTCTTGTTAGGTTGTTAAACTTGAACACAAACTTCAAATTCGAGATAATGTTAGGATAACAAAACAAAACTCAAGTTTTAATCAGCAGTGATCATCCTGTTTTGGGTTTCTCTCAGCGAGGCCACACTGTGCCCTCTTTTCAGAGACGAGGTGGAAGCTGGGAATATAACGCCAACGGCTGAACGGCTGCGGATCAGCAGGTAGAGTCGGTTCTCCTCCAGTCAGAAGGCCGTTGGATGGGTCTCGAGCACCGTCAGCTGTCGACGTGTGCTTAGGCAGGCCACCGGACCTCACTTTCTCATCGGGAGGCTCCAAGCATCCTTTAGTACATTGCGTCCGAAACAAAGCTATTGGTTCACTGTTTCGTAGCTGATCTAATGTTGGTTCCCGTTTAGTGCAACTAAGTCTGAATGGTGACTAGCATTAATTCAGAGTTAAATCAACCCTACGTCATTTACTAGACAGTAATTAATGCAAACTGTCGTTGAGAACCAAAAGACATGAATTGATGCAGTTTTGAGTTATAACAGAATATAAGTCAGCTCGAGGGACTCGCTCCTTATGTTGTGTTTGTTGACCAGAGTTAATCTGACAATCAGTTGCTACGGTGTTGGTGTTGTATGTGGAGGTGATATACCCTGGAAGAACAGATCATTCCCTTTTTAAGTTAAAAGTTAAAATGACCATGTTTGACCACGATTCGTCTACAGGAACCCCGTCACACTGTCGCTTAAGTAACGTTACATTTTTGAGTCTTATTTTGGACATCGCCACTCGCCCTCTGGGCTAACTTTAACTTTATACCCTTCGTGCTGCAAACGTTCCACTTCAACTCAAAAGTGCATCGAGTCGCTTCGTTTTGGCCACTAACAACAGTTTATTACTCGACGGGAGTAAATGTAAAACAAGCGTTGATTAATTCCAGACACATTTTTCTGCCGTTTTGAAATCTAGCCAACTAACAAGATTAGTGTATCAAATCAGCATGTGATGTTTTAATACGCTGCAAAGAAAAGCCCCTCTATAAATAAGCATAATATTCTATAAATCCAGCCAAAAGTCTCTAATCTTAGGCAAAAAATACATGTTCAGTGTAGTAAGACATTTTTTTTGGACTAGAATTCTTTGAACTAGAAAACTTTTCTTGAAACATGTTTTTTTGGGGGTCTTTCTTAGAATATACAGGACATATTTCCATTCTTCAGGCCCAGTTTTTCCTGTCGATATCCAATGTAGCTGCGACGGATTTAATCATCTCTAAATACCTGAATACCAGGCGGTTTGATTTTATTGTGCATCATGGACTTGGTAAATACCACTACCGGGAAAGAAGCAAAGCCCCTAAAGTGTCTTTTTTTTTAATGTATTTATTTATTTTTACCTCCCTAGATGTTTTTTCATCTATTTTGGAAATATCATTTGATGATAGTCTCAGGTTTGGGGTTCTCGGTGGGGAAAAAGAGCTCTCAGAAAGTAAGATTACTGTAGTTACCAGCTCACGCACACTAGCGAGATGCGTTGGTCCTGAGGTCACCGGCTTCTTCAGAGACCTGGCAAAATTTACATAAGGCTTCATTTTAACTAATTATTAAAGTTACAAAGAGGATTCTGCCCTTCGGTGTCCTCATCAGGGTGGAGATGGTCAAAGAGACGGATCGTAACGCCGCAGACGGTGCAGCCGAATCAGTAAGACTTCGTATTGTACCGTGATATACCGCGCACCCCGTTTTTATGAAATACTTTGACCACAGTGATGACACCTCCTGCTTTGATCTGCAGGTGACAACATCTGACAGGAACCAGCAGCTTGTCTGTAATAAATAAAATATTAACTTCTAAGAGCAGCGGCAACAATCCCAGGAAGTGTGCATGAAGGGATGACGAGGAAAGCCTGAAACAAACGAAACACACTTGAAGTGGAGCTTGCAACAAGCACAAACTGCTTCCTGCCGGTGCCCAATCCCGGCTCCTGGCCAGAGCTCGGCCCCTGTGGTCACTGAGGTCTTCCCGTGGTACACAACAATACGCAGCACTCAGCTGCCGCCTTGTTAGCAAGTGTGGCCAGCGAGGCTGTGACCTTATTCTGAAAGGGGTTTTTGAGCTTTTCCATAAAGCAGCTGAAGCTCTTAATCACTCTGCTGAGTGGAAGGATCAACAGGACACCGCTACAGTGATGCTTTTAAAGAAGGAGAGAAGAAAAACTACATAAAGAAGAGGAGGCTCCAGAGTCGGATAAATGACCAACTTCCACACACACGGGTCCACGCTCGGACCTGTCCGCTGCATCCATGCTTGTGTTTGTGCAGCCGCTGCCTTTTAGAAAGTTCTTTCTAATTTTATTCACTTAAACTGGACTTGGAAAGTTTAGTTTCATATTTATCTGACGTGGACTTGGAAAAAAAAAGACTTAAAAAAAAAGAAAAAAAAGAATTAAAACTTAATCATAAACGCGGTGGCGCTTGTGTTTTTGTGTTTCCTTAGCCTCTTTTATGTTTTCTGTCGCTTCCTGAATCATCTAAAGTCACGTTACAAATGCGTCATTTCTGTGGGGTTTTTTCCAACTTCTTTGACTGCATGAATATTAGCTTGCACAGACTGGCCTCAGCCTGGAGACGGAGGGGAGGGGGGGGTGCTTCTGTTCGTCACGGTTAATGACCATCTGACTTTGGCCTTGAAGTCTTTCACTGGGCAAGTAGAGAGGGAGGAAGAGGGAGGGAAGCCCATTCACTACAAGAGGGACGGGGGCAGAAGAGATGGACGGATGGGGGAGAGATGGAGGGAGAGAAGGAAGTGCAGGCGTGTGTGTATGTGTGGTGGGGAGTTTTTGTGAAAGACGGAGGGCGAGAGCGAGGGATATGTGCCGCAGGGTTAGTGAAGGATGATAATTCACCGTTAAGCCTCCTAGAAAGACCAGCTGGCCCCTCTGGAGTCAGATGTCAGCCTCCGCAGCCAGGACTCACTCTGTGTGTGTGTGTGTGTCTGTGCGCTGACTCTCATGCGCGTGTATACATCAGAGTGTGTGTGTGTGTGTGTGTGTGTGTGTGTGTGTGTGTGTGTGTGTGTGTGTGTCTGTGTGGGCTGTCGTCAGGCACAGTTTTTGACTGCTTGAAGGAAAACACCTGCATGTGGAGCTGCAGATTTTATCAGTCTAAGCTCCCTATCTCAGTGACAGTGGGACTGGTCAGTGCAAACACACACGTACACACGCACGCATGCACGCGCGCGCACACACACACACACACACACACACACCATCTGCTAGTTAGTTAGGGCTATTGTTGCGAGCCATTTGGGTAGTGTGTAGAGGTTTGGCTTTGTGCAGATCTTGACCATCGGTTGGCCAGCTGGCCTGACTTTGGTTTTCCACTCGGCTGCAACAGAAAACAGGCCAAGAGAGAAACCAAACTGCACCACGCTGAGCCACAGAGCCCCAAATTCGCTTGTTAGCAAATACAGCAGCCGTCAAATCCCCTCATTTCACTGACTGTCTAAAACTATCTGTTGTCTTCGGTTTTTAATCACTCTGAAGTCTGTGACGAGGCCCGGGGGCCTTCTTCGGAGTAACTTTGACTTTTTTTTTTTTTTTTACTAATGTGTGTAAAACACAAACTCAGACCTTGTAGTTGTGATTTTGTGCTGTTTTTTTTTCTCTTTTTTTCCCCTCCCTGTCCCGCGCTAATCTATACTGGCCAGGTCATGCTGAGTCCGCTGTGCTCCCTATTGAAAGGGCTGAATTATTCAGTATTGTAAGCGCGCATGTGTATCTGCGTGGGTGCGCGTATGCATGCACGCGTACGCATGGGTACAGCTGGCCTGCTGGTTCCTTTAATCAGGGGACGGCCGATCTGCATGAATGCCTGCATTGTTGGGTCATGTGTATTCAGGGGCATAGTGCGTGTGTGTGTGTATGTACATGTGTGTGTGTGTGTGTGTGTGTGTGTGTGTGTGCGTGTGCGCAGGGCTCAACAGGGGTATCAGTGATTACAGCATTTCTATGTGAAGCTGCACGTCACAGGACATCGTGGGGTCAGCAGCTCTAAATCAGCTACCAAGTTCTTTGTCAGAGTCATATGATTTCAGCGTGTGGTTGACTTTGAGAAAGAGACAAATGAATCGGTGTGTGTGTGTGTGTGTGTGTGTGTGTGTGTGTGTGTGTGTGTGTGTGTGTGTGTGTGTGTGCGTTACAGAGGAAAAAAGCCTGCCCAGTTTTTCATCAGGGTGTTCTGTGTCCTCTCTCCAGGTCGGAATGAGCTGATAGCCAGATACATCAAACTCCGAACAGGCAAGACGCGGACAAGGAAGCAGGTAATGACGGGAGCATGTTTTAAATCCTATCATACTCTCTACATAATTCATCACGGCATATTGTATTATACACACCATGAGGGAAAGGATGCCGACCGCAATGTTAAAAGGAATGACTGGAAAAAGATGCAAATGCAATCAGCTGCAGTGAATTGCAGTCAAAGACAGAAAACCACATGAAATTTCAAGCAGCGCTTCTCATTTTAAAAGGGACATATGGAGGAAAAAAAAATAAAACCCCACTTCAAATCATATATTGCCACTCTTTGACCTGATTTCAAACTTAGAAATTCTTTTTAAAAACGTTCGAGGCCACCTTGGCCTGAAAATAAGTCATTCATGGAGCCGCCTGGATTAGCAGGATTCATCACAGACCCGGTTCAGAGTAGAATTATCCTGCGTCTCCGTCTTTATATCCATTAAACTCGTGCTGCTTTGGCTGAACCTGGCAGTGGCTGCTGCAATGCTGCAACATATTCTTTATTTTTACTTTTATGGAAGATGCACCCGCTGTGCTAGAAGGGGGGTGGAGTGGTTTGGCCGCCTCCACCCCTAGAAAAGGTAAAAGAAGTTGTGGTTCGCTCATTAACATTTTATCAAGATCTGTAAACATTGTTTAAACGTTCGAAAGAAGGGCGTCATAAAAGTCCCATACTCTTATTTTATTGGTCCACCTTTATCTCCAATTTCAGCACGCATCATTTCACTGACCCTGCATGTCACGTTTGTTTCCACTCAGAGCCACACTGATTTTTTTGAAGGCATCATGACATATTCTTTTTCTTTTTTTGATTGTTAGAGAATTAAATGTAAAGGTGTAAACACAATTCGACATTAAGGTGATTCAAAGTGCTTTACAGAGACATTTTAATAACTGCTCGGTTCTGACATCCACCAAAAACAATTAAGGAGCTTTGGATTTAAATGACTTTATTATGGTTTGTGGACAAAAGTATTTAATGGGGTATTTGACATTTTATTTTTATTTGCCTCGTGACTATTATTGGTGGTGTTTTTGAAACTTCGTCTATTTCAGAGACACGTACAGGCTCCATAAAATAAATGAGTTTAGCCTCGGTGAAGACACTTACTGGCTTGTAGGCTGAGGTTTTAAAGGCTTAAGTTCAGAGCTTTAGCCCTCACAATATATCTTTTAAGAGTTACAAGAGATCCGCCAACACGCCTGCTCGGTTCAAGAAGACAAAAACTGTAAGTAAAAGACAGTTATCAAGAGAGCGTTTACCGACCTCACAAAGCCGTGCAGGAGACGAGGAGCTTTTTTTTTTTTTTTTGCAGCTGAGTTGCCACCTGCTGGCCTTTAGAAAGGGTGAAGGTTTTAGTCTGTGAAACCTTCGTTTTCATCTGTCTAGTACAGTCAACCAGTGATGCTCTCAGGTGATCAGTGATCCCAACAAATACAGATGAATGTACCGCTGCACGGTGACTGAGGGGCCTTTCTCACCAGCAGGTGTCTGTAAACGGTTTCATTATTAAATCATCCTTATATACACATATCCAGTTAACCACGTAGACACACTGGCTGACCGTTCGGCTGGATGTACACACTTGTTTTTTGGACTGGACATGATGTGGCAGCAAAGTGTAGTTCTTGGACTGTGTTCCCAGGTGTCTTTTTTGCTCTCTCAAACGATGTGCATAGATGAGTCTGTTCACCGTTGTCAGGGGAGTAGTGTGTGTGTGTACTTCCAGTATGGCAACAATCCTTTCATAACCATGGCAACTCACTGTTTGGTCCTTCCTCCCCTTCTTTTCACCCTCCAACCCCCCTTCCTTTCTCTCTCTCCCTCCCTCCCTTTTCTCCTCTCTCAACTCTCCAGGTATCCAGTCATATCCAGGTTTTGGCCAGAAGAAAATCCAGGGAGTTTCAGTCCAAACTAAAGGTAAACGTTCTGGTAGAAATCCACAACGTCTTTGCCTGACGTCTGATGGTTGGTTTCCTTAGAAAAATGTTCTCGCACACAGGAAGTGCCGTGTTTTACAATCTCATTTTGTTTGGAACAAATGGAGCTGATTAGTGAAGATTAGACCTCCTGACTGCGCTGGATGAACAGGCTGAAAAGCACCTCCCACATAAGACGGCTTTTTCTGCAGTGCATAATGCACACCAACAATCTAGATCCAATGTTTGTGCCTCAGTGTGACTGGAAGGATGCCTGTCACGCTGATTCTAGTATCCTAGGTGTCTAATTAGGTCGGTTTAGGTTTTCCACCATCTCCCGTCTCCTCCCTCTCCTTCCTGTCGTTCTCCTCTTTTCCATATATGCATTCATGGGTCCCTCCCGTCTCTTTACTTTCTCTCCACCTTTTTTTCAGTCTATTAATCTCTCACCCTCCTCGTCTAGTCTTCCCTCTCGCCGTCTCTCTTCCTCACTGTTGGTTGTAATTAACTTTCTGGGAGGCAACAAAGGAGCGCTTGTTTTCCGAGCAGGCCGGTCAGTACTCTGAGCTGATGTTTGCCATCATAAAATAAATGACAGGCGGCTCATTAAAGTCGCGAGTAAAGGTTACGTGAATCGGTATAGATCTAACATAAACCTTTATGTGATTGATTAGGCGGTAGTAGTGCGTAAACGTATTTTATTTCAAATCGTATCACACAAGTTGGTGTAAAAATGGAAATGTAGCACAGTGAAGGTGGATGTTTGGAGATGATATATTCTTTGTGAACTTCTCTAATTGCATGTCAGAAACATGCGTATTACATTATCTTCCCTGTTCTGCTGATGATTTAGGAGCTTAAACTGAAAGACGAGGCCGGCCTGTCTGAAGAACGTTCGGGTCAAAGATGCTATCAAGCCCATATGGTTCCTGGTATTTAATATGAAAATCCAGCATGACTCCCGTCTTGGTACCTTATATAACATTATTAACTCTCCCAGGAGGAGATATTTCTCTTGGTGCCAATTAACTTGAGTGAAGCTGCCAATTAGTGATCCTGCGGCTACTGCGGCGCCTCCAGATCCATTTCATTCAGATGTTTCTGCTCCATGTTGCATTTTGAGTTTAGATTTTGTACATGAGCCCATGAGTTTAATGGCTATAAAAAAAACAAAAAATACACACACACACACACACACACACACACACACACACACACACACACACACAAAACAAATCTGCAGGGCTTAACTCGGGTCACGTGTGGTCAGTGGGTAGAGTGGTTATCCTCCAGGTGGATCAGCAGTCCAGTCCTCAGTGATCCTGATGCGCTGCAGTTCCCCTGATGTGCTCACGGGGGTTCAGACCGTCCATGGAGTGTATTTTGTGTATAATAAAAGCTCTCTGTGAGTGTGTGCAAAAAGCTTTTTAGAGCAAAGTCATATTTACCGTTCAGCCGTTAAACTGCTCCAACTGCTGATGTTCAGTGTTGCGTGAAACACATTTAACTCTCACTTTGGGCTCATTATTGATATTTCCATGAGTTTTAGCAGGATTTTAGAAAAAGAACAAAAAAAAAAAAAAAACACTTTCTGGAAATCCCTGTATTTCGCGACAGTGCTGCAGAGCAAGAAATGATGTCGGTGGTAATGTAGGCTCTGTGTTGACGTGCAGGACCAGAATGCCAAGGAGAAAGCTCTGCAGAGCATCTCGTCCATGTCCTCCGCTCAGATAGTCTCCGCCACCGCCATACACAGCAAGCTGCTGCCTGGGATAGTGCGCGCCAGCTTCCCTGGCAATGCACAGGTACCTCTCTCTCTTACTCTCTCTCTCTCACACACACACACAGCTTTGCATGGACAGTTTGCATCCCCAGCCTGGTGCATTAATGTGTGTATTTGTTTGCAGCTGTGGCAGGGGATGATTCCTGGTGGACAGTCCAGCTCCACCACAGAAGAGTGAGTCACACTTAGATTACACATTCTTGTCCAACATGAAGCGCTCATGTCTGCTCTTATCTGTGATAGACAGGCTCTTTTCACTAAACTGTTTTCTTCTGCCGCAGCCGTTTGCTTGTTTAACTCTCCTCAGTCTTCTCAGATGGTTCTTTTTCTTCTTCACAGCCAGTTCTAAGTCTGAAAAAGGAAAGTTTAATCACAGCCAACAAAAGCAGGATCAAGCGTTGAAAAAAAAACATCTTAGTCTGGGAATTAGAAGCGCCGATGCTGTTAAAGGCAGGTGTCTTGAAGGGTTTATTGAAGTTCCAGTCTAAATGTTTCTGGGTTAGCACTTTTGCCTCACAGCAAGAGGGTTCCAGGTTCAAATCCCACCTATGTGGAGTTTGCATGTTGTGTGTGGACTGATGATTCTTGCTGTGAGGCAACCGCCGCTGGGCTTCCCGGTCTTATCAATCAACATAGTTTCCTGTAATTTTGATGATTATTGTGACAAATAATTTTTTGCCAGGAGAATGACCATCCAACTAAAGCTCCAGAGATCTCCAGTTTACTGAGATTTATTTATACTTTCCTTTTTTTTTTTAATGAATTAGTTAACAGTTTCAGCCAATTCTGCTGATTGGTAGGGAATAAAACACAGAGCAGATTAAAAGCTTAGTTTAATTTTCAACGCCCGCTGTCGGTGTTGTCAGGTGTAAACCTGGAGGTGGTCCAGCTTTGGAGTTGTAAACGTTTAAATACTTTTTGCTTTTTCGGAATCTCATCAGTCTTGTTGATTAATGCTACTGTACCATCCAGCTGCATGTGCACATGCATGACTGTCTCAACTGATGATGGTGCATGCGATTAACTCGCATCGCCGCCACCTGGAGTCCGTCCGTCCTCATTCTGACAAACACCGATTACCGTTGTTGTCAGTGCGAAGGCCGCCCGTAGAGTTTCAACCGTGTTGGACGTGGATTTTGAGAGCCGCCTCTTGCTGTTGGACACCAGTGCCTGGTCACGCGGCTCGTACTTACGTGTGAATGAAATGATGATAATGGTGGTAAATGGGGCTGCATCTGACCTCAGAGCTGCTCTTGACCTCGCTTCTGTTCGCACGACACATGACTTTTTTTTTTTTTTTCCTGTATAATGCGGGTACAATAAAACGGATCCCACTGTGTCTTTTCTCCGTTCAGTCTTTCCTGCATGTAATGGTCTCCTTGTCTTGTTTCTCCGTCTCCCAGCATCAAGCCGTTTTCCCAGCAAGCCTACTCTGTGCAGACAGCAGGGACCACCACAATCTCAGGTGAGAGGGACCCTGGGACAATTATTGTCCATTGTCTAGTTCTATTCAGCGGACGAGTGGCGTTCTCTCTCTCCCCCCATTTCTGCTGCTTCCTCGCCATGGGGGGGTTAGACTCTGGTGGGACACATAGAGCTCCAGCACTCCTTTCTTTCTCTTGAAAAGAGGTCAAAAAGAGGAAAACGGTGTCAACCTGACTTCTGTCATACGATCTATGACCATTAAATCTGACTTACTATTGAAATATATTAGAAAACTCCATTAAAAGTAAGTTTTTTTTTTGTTTTTTTTTTTGTGATCCCCACCTGCTGCACCTTTCCAATGGCGTTGTTTTGTTTATTTTGCATATGCCAGCGTTACAGGACTGAATCTGGGATACTGTTCCCCCTTGTAAGCTATGGATGATAAAACTTAAGTGACTAAATGTCAACTTACACATCTAAGTATCGAGATCATTATTTCCATGTCTGACACTGGACCAAATGCAGCCGACCACGAGTGCTGCCAAATGCTGTATGCGTGTTCTCCCAAACACCACGTTTAGTTGAATGGAAATTTGAGGAAAATCACCAGGCCAGCCTCACGTCACACATGCTGGCTGCAACCGGCCAACCTTCATCACAACCAGTAATCATTGGTCACTTCTAAACCTAACCAGCTCAACCAGTGACGCCAACAAGGACTAAACTGGTCGGAGGTGGGGAACGCCAGGTCACTGCTATCCTGCCAAGAAAGTGTCGTTGTACTTGACGCTCTGCAGAGGGGATTTTTCAAGGTTTACTCATTACTGACTGTACATAATGAACGCTGTGACTTTATGTTAAACTCTGTGTGTGTGTGTGTGTGTGTGTGTGTGTGTGTGTGTGTGTGTGTGTGTGTGTGTGTGGGTGTGTGCTGTTTAGCGTACGAGCCTCCTGCTGCAGCCCAAACACACAGAGAGCCAGCGTGGCAGGGTCGCTCCATCGGCACCACCAAACTACGACTGGTGGAGTTTTCATCTTTCCTGGAGACACAGAGGGACCAGGAGGCAGTGAGTGCACGCACACACAAGCACGCATGAGGACGCACACACAAGCACGCGCGTGCACACACAAGCACGCATGAGGACGCACGTGCACACACAAGCACGCGCATGCACACACAAGCATGCGTGAGGACGCATGTGCACACACAAGCACGCACATGCACACACAAACGCGCGTGCACACACAAGCATGCATGAGGGCGCACGTGCACACACAAGCACACGCGTGCACACACAAACGCCCGTGCACACAGAGAAAACACAGCTCCAGTCTACAATAAGCACTCCCTATTGTCCCATAAACAGAGATGACAGATAACCTTATAGCGGAGAACAGCATTAAAGCCCTTTGTGCGTCTGCGTGTATGAATAACCTTTGTAAGGCTCTATCTCTCCGTCGGCTCCGTCCATCCGTCATCCTGCCACTCTGTGGATCCATTGTCATTTTTCGACATTAGACTCTGAGACAGCTGGCATTCATCTTGTTGCTTTCTGTTTGGACATTACATGAGTATGTTCAACAATGACTTTCAAACAGATTCTGTTGTGACTGGCCTTCGTGTTTCTTACACGATTTACACAACTGTAAATAACCCGAACCGGAAAGGCTTTTAAATACAGAAATGGAAGCTTACCATACGAGTTCCAATGGTTGACTTTTTAAAAACAACAACCACATCTCAGGTCCACATGTAGTTTTGGCATCTCTTACTGGATATGTGATGAGCGGCGATGATGTTTGTGGTAAATATCAAGTTTGATGTAGATCTTTTTTTCTCCTGCCATCTATAAACTCCTGAACACCTGCATTGGTTGTATTTCAGCTCGTAAATTTAAATCGGTTAAACTGGAGTGTTCATGGGGCGATGAGCCACTCGGGATTCATTCCCGGTTTCCTAGTCACTGACTTTCACTGCCGAGCTGCCCCACGAAGAGACTCGTCCCGAGTCGGAAAACAGGCTCCGACTGACTGTTTGGTCCTGAAAGTCTTGTCGCAGTCTGATCTCACTTATTCCTTGATGTGTTTTACGTGTTTTAAAGACAATTTAACATGGTTAAGTGGAAATGAAAAGAAGAAAAGCTGGCTGAACTTGATATAAAACGAGACAGTTTCAGCAGAATAGGATGCTGGTGAATTTAAGGATTTTCTTTTTTCTTATTTGTTTCTATTCTGTTTCTTCAAAGTATCAGTGTTTGTAATTTTAAAAACTTCTGATTAATTTTGGCTGTTTTGACGAGCAGCAACGGACAGGGATAGGCGGTCTGTAGACGTTTGAACACCTCTCTCATGTAAACTGAATAAACAGAATGAGTTTAGTGGCTCCGGGTGATTTAGTTTTTTCCTACAAACAGGTTTGAATCGATATGCAGGATGTGAGTTTATGAGTTGCAGGTAAAGCTGGAGTCTCTGCTGCTCTTCCTTACAGGACCCTGACGTTTGCAGCTGATGTGTTTTCGGACTTCTGGCTTGTAATCTGGGTAGTTTTTTTTACCCTTTTTGGGGTTCTTTACTCTGAATTGCAGAGAGGATTCTTCGGATTTCACAAAGATCATGATTTATACAGGACAACCACACCCGTTGCACAGATTTTTAAAGATATGATGGAAATGATGCATTTGCACATTTATGTTTTTGTGTGTAAACACGATTTTAGTCATAAAACAACAGGCAACAGGCAACAACCAGCACCTAGTGGTCACCAGTGGTACTGCAGAGTGGCTCAAGCTCATACATTATAAAATAGATCCATATGATGATACAGGAGAAGACGATGTAGTTTGTTTCCCCTCATTCTGAAATGAGTTGCCTTTACTTTCTACACTTTCTTGCACCACCATCTAATTCACACCCGTCTCTGCTTTCAGTACAACAAGCACCTGTTTGTGCACATCAGCCAGAGCAGCCCGAGCTACAGCGACCCGCTCCTGGAGTGTGTGGACATCAGGCAAATCTACGACAAGTTCCCGGAGAAGAAAGGCGGTCTAAAGGAGCTGTTCAGCAAGGGCCCACAAAACGCTTTCTACCTGATCAAGTTCTGGGTAAGTAAACGTCTAATCTACGTCATGTATATGAGGATTACTTAAAGGTTTGATCTGAAAATCCTAATGCTTCTGTGCAGAAATGAGCTCCTTTAATCCACCCAATTTCTTTCTTGAAACTACTTTGGCCACCAGCAAGCAGAGGAAGCACGCAGCCCAGTTTATAACTGTATTTTTCCGTGCAGCGCCACGTCTTTGTCTGCTTCTCCAGGTGTGTGTCTGTGCTCCGTCTTTCCACCAGGGATGCAGAGGTGGTGGCTTGATGAAAGCTCGGTGGCTTTGTTTGAACACCTGCTCACCTCCTGACTCACAGGTTGCTTGGTTTCCACCTTTGGGTATTTGTGTGCCACTTTGCAGGTTTTTCTCAGAACTACTCAGAAGTTAAAAAAAAAAAAAAAAGTCATAAAATAACAACAAATAGCATTAATGCCTCAGCATCATTCTGCAGCTGTGGGTGGTAACCCGTTAATGTGAGGATGTTTGTTTGTGAGAGAAGGTGCATTCTTTTCTTATACTCGTTTTTGAAGTGATGAATGGCAAAAGGGTAATAAGGCCTGGATTGCTGTTCATACACTGGCTCAAAAAGAAAAGAAACTCGAATCTTGCAGGCTTGATGTGCCTGGTTACTGTTGCTAAGGCATGATTGGTAAATCTCTATGCAGAGGCGGGGTTTATTGAACGGCTATACAAAAACGAACATGAGCTGGTGAGGCGGTCACATCATACAAATGATGCACAGGAGAGGAGAAACCCGTAGGGTTGTGAAGTGGCCGATGAGGGGCCCTCACAGCACAAAAACAAAGTGTGTTTGTGTGTCATGTAGAAAGCCTTTCCCCTGAATTTAATTAAAAAGCTCTCAGATCTACCACAATGGAGCATGTTTCTGATAATCTGCTGCTTTAATAGAACCCAGTTTGATGTTTGTGTGTGGATGTCCGTACATGTGAGGGGTTCACATATGCTCGTGTGCGTTTGTTCTCAGTCCCGAGACGCACGGCGCTCCGTAGAGAACTCATTACCAATGGTACGACGCCTTCTCCATTTCTCTTGGCCTGTAATTCAGGTACAGCATGTCCTCACCGCTCTGATTAAGCATTTTCTTGCTTGATTGACTCAAAATTACACCGGAGCATTGTTTAGTTTCGCACGCTGTAGATCGTAGATCGTGGTTTGTTTCCCCTCCCGCTACAGAGCAAACAAGTATTTTTATAGGAGCTGCAAATGTGACCAACTCAACCCAAATTACATTCGAAATATTTATTTTTAATCATGGGAGTAATTGGTTTTATTTGCACGAATTATTTCATTTTTCTTTAGAGATTCCAGTAAACCCACAAAAGTCTTTGCAGGTAGTTTATGTGCTTCGTTATATTTTTGAAGGTTTCCTTCTTTAGTTGTGTTGCAACCATTAAGCATTGTATGAAAACATTTGTGTAAAGAGTTTGACTAATTATTTCTTTTGCAGGAGTTTGGGTTCTAGTTCTAGATAATCGAGATAAAATTGAGAAGAGTTTGCTTCTGTTGCATATGGGTGCAGGCAGATCGATTTGGTCAAAATAACCAGAAATATTAAATTACACATATAATTCTTGTTATATTTAGTTAAAATTAACCAGGTAAGTATATTAGACTGTTTTGTCATTTTATTTTAACTTTGAATTGTAGTTTTGTCCTGAGTTATAACAGGATCTGTCAACCTGTGAGATGGTGCAGACATTTCAGATGCCAGCAGGGGGCGCTGTTGCCTAATCTTAATTCTAGACAAGAGCCGCTGCTTGTTACATGTGATTTCATGTTTCCAGGAACTGTTGATGGAGTTTTACCACCGAGTGCATCTTTACTGATCTTATAGTCACTTTGTTGCCGTTTTGCTTCCAGGCGGACCTGAACTATAACGTGCAGGATGACCCCGCAGCCTTCTACGGTGTGACCAGCCAGTACGAGAGCTCGGAGAACATGACCATCACCTGCTCCACCAAGGTCTGCTCTTTCGGCAAGCAGGTGGTCGAGAAGGTGGAGGTGAGGATGATCGCCGGTTCTTGGAGCGGCACGAATAGGAGTAATTTGGGATGTTTTTTAATGAAAAAAATGTTATGGTGATAAAATCCAACAAGTGATGATGGAATCAACGTCAAACACCTCCACAACGATCACTTTAAACTGAAAAGAGGGAAAACCGTTGTCGGTACTGGAAAATGGAAATAAAATGCAGAAGAGTGCGCAGCTGCTATGTGCCGTTTCACAGTTTGATTATCCAGAAAGCTGATGTTACACTGATTAACAGTGTTTTATATAAAGTTGTTGTCCCAACTGTCAGAGCCCCACGAGCGCGTCAAAACACCGAATCCGCACTTGATTAGAACTGAAAGCAGGCATTCAGGCTTTTTTTAACAGATTAATATTTAATGTCCAGCCCTTGAATAAGTGTTGGCAGATGATTGTTGAACCATCTGTCCGTCACCTCCCATCGCTGACTGGCCACCAGTCACATCAAAACAAGAACCAGCGGAGCCGGGAAGTGAAGTTTGTATTGTATGGAGAGTTTTCACAGTTTTCACACTGAAAACCCGACGCAGAACAAACAAACTTCCACAAATGCACAGCTGCAAAGCCTGGCAAGATGGACCACTGGGTTCTGGGAAAAACACAGACAGTGACGACTTTGGGCCTTGTAGATGTCCATCGTTCATTCGTTAAGAGAAACAGTTAACTAATGTTCAAACCTGAGTGACAAGACGAGGGTCTGGCTGCAGACTGTGAGGAAGTGGAGCTCTATTTTTGACCGGAAACGTGTGATCTCCGGTCTGCAGGGTATCTCACCCCCGTCTGAGGGTGGTCTGCAGGAGCATCCTCTGGAATAGCAGCGACAGACCAGGAAAGAAGAAGAAAAGAAGGAAAAACAAATGACAATCTAAATAAAATAAAATAGGGACAATATAAAGGAAAAAGTACTTAACATACAATAAATGAACAGAAATATAAATGACTAAATAAAATGCTGTTTGCTCTTATGTTTTGTAAGTGTTGAGAGATTTATTGATTCTTTTATTTGTTGTACTAACTGTCGTACTTCCTCACTTACTCGCTTTTACAGATTTTTCTTTAGTTTTGCAGCGCTCCATGTTCCCACAGTCTTGAGCTGGAGACAGTTTTACATCGTTCTGTCACAGACTGGACGTGGAACGAGAAGCCTGCATGTCATTTTATCAGGCAGTAACCATCTTTTGTGGGGGTTTCTTTGTCCATCCTCTCTGGCAGACGGAGTACGCGAGGTTTGAAAACGGGCGATTCGTCTACAGAATCAGTCGCTCTCCCATGTGTGAATACATGATCAACTTCATCCACAAGCTCAAACACCTGCCGGAGAAGTACATGATGAACAGCGTGCTGGAGAACTTCACTATTCTGCTGGTGAGGACGGCAGTGTGTGTGTGTGTGTGTGTGTGTGAGAAAGCACCTAATAAAAACCCGCCTTTGCACAAGTCCACTTCGTCTGCTCCCTCCTGCAGTCACTGATATAATTCATTTGTCTCTTTGCATTTGTGTAAGTGAAAGTTTGTCACACTGTGTTTTTGCGTTCTGCTTCCAGGTGGTGAGCAACAGAGACACTCAGGAGACGCTGCTGTGCATGGCGTGTGTGTTCGAGGTGTCCAACAACGAGCACGGAGCACAGCACCATATCTATCGGCTCATCAAGGAATAACACACAGTCTCTTAAACAAACACATCTATGGCCTTCGCTTGGTGATTTATGGTGAATATTGGAAGAAGAATTCTCCCCGAAACAAAGAAAACTTTCCCACAGCCCCGTGATTTACTGAGGAAAGGAAATGGCTGCATTTTCACTGCTATTCATGAGGAAATAAATAACCATGGGATCTGTTAGAGACGGCACTCCCGACAGAAGCATTTCATCTCAAAATATTAATGGCAGACTCACTACCAGTAGTTCGTTAGTTGTTTAAAATAAAAAGCACAGTGACAGTGCAGCCATGGAAACTTCATCAGGAACAACTTGGGTGGTTTTCCCAAAAATATGATACAAATCCCGACTCTCATACAATTCCTCTTGCTACGCGGTCTCTCTCAGTATATCCGGACTTTGCTGCTGAGATGACGGAGATAAAAAGTGATATTTCTGTCATGTGGCTTTTGGGAAAATCAACCCAAAGAGAAGAAAATAGACAAAAACAAATCTTGTGGCTTTCTCTCCCGCCCCACCCCACCGTGACTAAAGTGTGCGTTATCTGCAGAGAGACTGACGCACGCTGAAGGTCAGACCCTGTGCATCATCAATAACCAGAGGCGGCGGCTGGCGGACGACGTGACGCAGCGTTATCGTATAGTAGAATACACCGTAGAGGCCGACCTGTACAGACACAAACTGAAAACCGTGCAAGTTGAATCCTTGCGCAAAAACGTTTTCCCAAAGAAAATAATCACATTTTTACCTTTTTGTATGTTTTCATTAAAAGAAAAAAAAAAAGCTTCTAATCTTTGGGAAATTGTTTATTGATAGTAGCATATAGACTATATTTTAAGTCCATGAACGCTCTAAAATTTATGTTAATAAAGTATAACTGAAAAGTTAAGGTGACTCTTCATCTAAGATTTAGAAAAACAAAACATTTACAATCCTTAATATTTTAGTACGAGCTGAATTGGCTACAGGAGAAAAAGTCAACACTGAGATGACGTGAAATACGCGAAGGCTGGATCACACCAGGGGCGGGAGCGGTGGCAGTCGATCAATACGCTTGCTCAAAAATGGTCAATCATAAAAACGATCAAAGATGAGAATCTAAGGATGCGGATTTTAAATGATGTTGAGTCCTTTAAAAAGCAACATGAATTTTGAAGAATACTTAAAAGATAATTCATGTTGCCCGTCAGTGAAAGTAAACAGTCCCTTTCTGATCTTGTCGCAGTTTGTCGACTTCACTTGGTTTAGTTCAGTCCTCAAAGCAGCTGAGTGGAGCCTTAAGATGTCCATACTGCCAACAATGTGCAAACCGACGTGTTGTCACACCCACATATGGGTTGAACGGAAGCCCCCCCCCACACACGTTCATCGAGTAAACAAGACAGGTGTCCTTTCAGTTTCCTGCCGTGAAATACTGTAAGTCCGACCGAGGTCATTTCCGAGTCAGAAACCAAAAAAACTGTTGGAGTTTACCGAAGCAGGCATCGTCCGGTTTGTCTGCGTCCCGCTCAGCAGCTTGAAGTGCCTTTGGCTGGAAACGGTGGACATGCCTGTCCTGTTTCACTAAACTCCCGACGATCTGGTGTTGTAGACGATGTGCAGAACAAAAAACTAGTTCATGTACTTCGACGACAGTTTTGTCTCCGCTTCCTGTGTCCTCCACCCAGTTATCCAAATCCATATCCGCTGTTGGTTTTGCGCTGTGATTTATTCACCCAGGAAAACCTGTTTAATTCTCACCTTACCTCAACGGGATGACCCCACCCTTGTCTTGTACATGTGACGCAGGGAGACCTTGCATATTTGTCATCTGCTGCCTCATTCAAAGTACAACTATGGATGCAAATAGAGGAGAAAAACTCTTGATATAGATGCCTACTTTTATTTCTATCCGATGTCAGCAGATTTGCTCGAAAGCCCACACATGCGGTTTGGATTTATGACGAGTTTCCTAACGTTCCGAAGTTTACAGAAGATCGATACCGCTTTCATGTCCCCAGTTTGATGAAAACTAAAGGTTGATATGTGTAGTTTAACATTAAGAATTGAACCAAGGGTCCAGTTTATTGTTCCCTTAAAGCAAACTAGATATTTTCAAGTAAGTTTTGTTCAGATGGCACCAGTCAAAGCATACGTTTAAGGCACTTCACACTGTAAAGTGAATACTTTACATTATTATAGTGGGAAACGTGGCCGTTTCCTGCAGATCCAGCACTTACGATTATGGGGAGGAGAAATTCCCTTCGTTGGAAAACCCCTCCCACAGACCCTCCTTTCAACTTAGTGGAAACAGAAAACATTTTTCTTCTAAATCCCCCATCTGTAATAATTTATAAAACAAACAGTCTTGACAAACCAGTGAAATATTTTCATATGTCAACAGTACAAATTGGCTTTAATTAACATTAGTGTATTTTCCAGAAACTGCTAATATGTCCAACTAAGTTAACACGTAGACAAGTCAAATTAACGTACAGGGTGTTGTCCCTGCTGGCTGTCGTCTGTAGTCCACTTGATTTAAAAAAATTTTTTTATTTTAATCAACTTCTGAAATTATTGGCAACTAAAATCTGCCGAGAAAATTCCATTGAAGTTTATCATTTGGACATTGGATATATATGTCAACACGCGAACTTTACGTGGGAGTGCGGCCAAACACGTCACGGGTCAGCAGCTGGAAGCAGCTGGAAGCAGCTGGAAGCAGCTGGAAGTGGGCGTTCACTGAGGCGTTCGGATAACTTCGGCAGAGTCAACAGACCGCTCGGGCAGCTCCGGAGTGTTACAAATTCCTGACAGACTTTTAGCAACGGTGCAAGATTTTTTTTGTTTTTGTTTTTCCTCTCTGGCTGGAAATATTTCTGATCAGGTGAACTCAGAAAAAGTGAAGATAAAACGACATGTTTGTTAATGAACAAGGCCCGTAACAGTTAAAACAAACAAGCAAAACAAATGCGAGACGTGGATTCAAACGGCGTCACTCGCAGCTCGCGATGCTTCGTTGTGTCCAGAAGACTCAGTAACCTGTTGAACCTGCAGACCTGAAATGCAGAGCTGGTTGCATTTTATCTTAATTTGTGAGGTAAAGATGGTTTTTGGGTTTCTAAAAACCATTTCATTTAGATTGCATGCATGCACCTTAGGACCCCTACGAGCCTCCAGCCCGTCCTAAGTTTGGTCTCACGCTGCAGAAGTTTGCTGTAGACAAACCGCAGTTCCTTCACACAGGAGCATCGGCATGTGACACACAAGTGAAAACCTAACAAACGGCCTCAAAGAGGTGAATGTTGCAATAACGACTGTCTGGACATCGTCTACCACCTGCTTACCAAAGACAGCCATCACGCGTTAGGAAAGGGTGATGTAGTACGAACTCGGCGAGCCTCGAAACCACATCTGAAGACCTTTTAAACAGTCAAGTATATGGACAGCTCCCACCAGACTAAGGAGCACGTAGTAAAGTACTCCAGACGTTTGCCCTCCACCCCCAGCTCTCAGCGCCTGTAACTCATAATAAAGCGGAGTCTGTCCTCTCACTAAAGGCAAACTCCGCGTTTCCGCTCCATCCCTGAAGTCTCAAAGTTCAGCCAGCTGTAGAGTTTCTCCGTCACGGTCGTCTGTGCTCTTAATGTCGTCTTGTTTGTGTACGTTGGGTATTTATCTTTTATCCCGGACCATGTGTGGCACAGAGATCCCGTCTGTGCTCGACTCCAAAACGGCCTTCACTCTTTTCACTCTGGTGCGCCAGCAGCACGCCTGCTCGTGCACTGAGGGGGTTTTTGATAAGGTGCTTTGTATAAAAGTGACAATAACGTTTATTACAGATGTTGTGTATATCTTTGATATTCTAATGTTTATCCTATTTTGTGAAGAAGAGAGAAACTTTAGAGAAAAAAAAAATCCAGAAAACTAGAAATGTTTGTCTGTTGGTGCTGCACAGGGTCTGATCTTTGCTCTTTAACATCCCCTCAATATGGCTAAAAGTATGTTAGATATTTTCTAGCTTTGTAGAGACTTTGTACGCATATGCTATTCAGTTTAAATAAATGGTCAGTTCTAAGCTGCGTTCTTGTCTTGTTTTTATTTAGATGGGTTTTTTTCTGGCTCCATTTGCAGCCCATTGATTTATTTTTCTCGAACGTAGTAAAGCAGAGCTCGGCAACCTGGAGAAGACCATGGGCTCAGCTTGAAGGTTTTAAGGAGACGGCTTCCAGCTTCCTCTGCCTGGCTCCGGACCTCGGCATCCATTCACTACTCGGAGATGACAAATCTGGCTGAAATCGGGACATGAAACAGCAGACTTTAGGACAGGACAGGACTAATGGGCTGATTTGATTAGATTTATCAGTTATTGCACTCGTGGACTGCGGTGTTTGAGGAATGCCCCGGCCGCTGACGCCTCCTCAGACACTAGGTGTTGCTGCAGATGCTCAGTTTGACCTTGACGCTTGTACTGATGTCTTGAGATGGACCTGCTCCACTCTTCCCTCTAGCTACGTCCGTGTTTCCAACATGCCCTTCGTGCAGCCCATGGTAAGACACAAAAATCAAGTTTTTTTGTTTTTAAATGACTACACTACATCTGTGATTGCAGACTCGAACCTGCGCTGCCTGTTCCAGGGCAATAACCCCCTGAGATATCCAGGGCCCAGGAGGAACCCCTCTTGATGACATTCCTGATTTTTGTGTTAAAGCTCAATTACAGTTTCAGCAAAAGCAACAACTACTGTTATCCAGGTTCTTCTCTAAAGATCAGGTGGATCACTGTTTAGAACATTTTCATCTTGTGATTTGAAAACTACAAGTTAACTGAACAGTTTTCTTGCTACAGCTGGAGATGTGGTTTTAATTAACAACTTTACTAATCCAGCAGTTATTTAAATTTGGAGAAACAAACAGTGACGAGGAGCCAGAATCGTTTGGCTCGTACCATCTCAAATCTGGCAGACCAGAACCAGTCGCCTGGCCCGGTTACAGCGTGAAAGCAAACTCAAAAACAAGCCGGCTACAGCAGTCGGACCTGAACCAAATTTTTGCAAGCAAAAAGATCACTACGGGGTGAAGTAGGTTGGTCTGAATGCAGAAAGGTTTTCCGAGTCTAAAGATAAAGTTGTTCCAAATCCACGGCCAGAAACCAAACCCAACCTGGTGTGAATGACTGGACCAGAGCCGGGCCCACCAGGACTGAGATGCAACCACAGACAGTTGCCTTCTGTTCCCCTGATAGCATGTGAGATAAATGTATGTACGCAGCTCGATGGTAAATTAAAAATACAACCCTCCAGCTTCTAGTGGGAAGTTATTTTTCAGCGTTACAAAGGTTTCAGCTGTTCCAAGAACATGACTGGTCCAGATAAAGTCCTCACGTTCCTCTGCAGGTGATGTGCCTCCTGGAGAGCTTCAGCCTGAATCGTGTAATTTCCAATCTCAACAGTAGAGAGAGCCATTGTCAAAGAATTCATCGCTCCACACCAACGCTCACTTCCTCTTGGTGCAGATCAACACACCACTGTCTTGGATCAATGTGCATTATATTTATGTATAATGTATGTATTTACATAATTACATCTTAGTAAAAGGTCAGAGTTTAATCAAACTACTTACATTTTCTTTTTGTCTGACAAAAATCAGTCAACATAATTTGGAAGAAATCAAGCAGATCTTTAAATATCTCTGCTGGCTTTGCGGTCCTATTTCAGGTGTTAACAATGGAAAGAAAGGTCCAATTTGACATCCCATAATAAATCTGCAGGTCAGACACGTATGGTGACCTCACAGGAAATGAGATCAAAGATAAGAAAAACCTTCTGCTTTATCTCACACCCCAGACGTACCTCCAACAATCCTCTTAACCCAAATGTAGGGTTTGTATTTCATGCCTGTGTGTGTGTGTGTGTGTGTGTGTGTGTGTGTGTGTGTGCGCGCCCACACGCTTTTCTGGGTGATATTGAATGTGTGTCCAGTGTGTGCACGTGCACTCGCATTTAACTGTGTGCCTTCATGTTCCCAGATGCTTTTCTAAACAGTAATTTTACAAACAAACTCGACCTGAGCAAAGGTTACAGAACACAAACACACTAATGGATTGCGTTGGGTTGAACACTTGTAGTTAATGTAATACTGTGTGCACGCACGCACGCACGCACGCACGCACGCACGCACGCACGCTCGTCAAAACACTTTTACACATGCAGAAAAAAAAGCCTTTTAGAGTTTGAGTGACCATAAAGTGCCTGAAACAGTTGAAAGAGCAGCTTACCGAGTCAGACATGATGTGGGGAACTCTACAGGGTGTAATAGACGGATGTCCTTCTGCTTGATGCTCCGTCCAGCTGAGCTCAAAACACTCAGCCAAGTGGAGATTATGAAGATGAAACTGCAACAATGCAACAATACCTACCTTCATTTAGGTCCAAACTCATCAGGTCTGTTTCATCTGGAACACTGAAATGCTGAAAAAACTCCCCGAGGATGAGAAAAAAACCTGAAAATATCTGGTGAAGCAGTTGAAAGTGTGTCATTTCAAGCAAAACCGTCTGCTGCTATGACAAACCAACATAAGTTGTCTAATATATCCTCACATATACACACACACACACACACACACACACACACACACACACACACACACACACACACACACACACACACACACAACTCCAGGTGGTTTATGATCAAATCACTGATTTTTGTGTGGTTTGAGTGTCAATTTTAAAATCACTCATCAGTCTACATTTATTAAAGCAGCAATAACTGAAACGGAACATTGAAATTGATGATGTTAACTTCCAAACTGCCACTTTTTCCCTGATCTCCATGGAGTAACTCCACGGAAGCAGGGAATGATCCAAGATTCATGTTTAAAATACTACACTGAAAAAACTCATCTTTAAAGAAGTTCAACCGCCTTATTTCAATAAAATTAGAAGACAATTTAAGACTATTTTACTAGTTTTTAGCAATTCTAGTCAAGAATACTTTCTTACCTTGTTGGCAAATACTTTTTTGCTTAAAATAAGACAACTTTGACTAGATTTAGGAATATTAAGCTTGTTCCTAAAGGGGCTGTTTTTGCGTTGTGGGAACTACATTTCATACACTGATTTGTTAAACCTTTGTGACAATGAGGAGCATTGCCTTAAAGCACTTCAAATAACGTTCAGGGACTTACGTGGGGCAGGTATTACTTCTAAACCGTCTTAGTTTTATTAAGGCCGCTGCCTTAATTTACAATACTGCTGCATAGACATGAGTGACAAGAATCAATCGTCTTGTGTGTGTCAACCAAATAAGTTAAAGAGTCCAGAACTGGGGTACTTCTTCTGTTTCTTTTGCATGAGAGATTTTTGCATTTTTGTTTTCTTTTGTGCTCGCCTCTCTGGTTTAGAGCGCTGCAGCTTCTGAAAACTATCCAGAGTCCGTTTCACATGGCAGCCGCAGAGTTACATGGCTGCTGTAGTCAACTACTGTCAGTATTTCAAGTCTTGCAAGAAGCATCAAAATGCATGAGTGAATTATGTTTTTAAAAAAAGAGGATAATTCACCAGTCCTTGTGCAGCAGAGTAAAGAAAACCAGATCTAGTTTTCTTTAAGTGGCACATCAGCAGTTAACATCTAGAAAACACTGCTCAGTGTCGAATCATGTTCAGAATTTGTGGGGCAAGTGTGAAGCAAACACGCGTGGGATGCTGCTTCCTCTGCACATCCACCTTGCACTTAAACAGAACTTCCACCGTCTCAGAGCAGGTTTGTGTGTGTGCATGTGTGTGCGTGCGTGCGCGCGTGCGAGAGAGACGGGGAGGCGTGTCCCAGCTTTCCCTGCACTCCTGAGCAGCGTGTCCTGACGCAAGGACGCTCTTCTCCGCTCCGGAGCGCCGCTCAGACCAATCTGCCCAGGAGAAAGGACGGAGGTCCCGGCAGCAGCCGGCGCACAGACGGCCGAGGGACTCAGCGAGGATGTCATTGTTTCCAAGGACAAGTCTGATTTCCTCCCGAAACGGAACGAGGCCATAACTTCGGGTCCCTGGGCGCATTTAAAGGGAGACCTAAATGACAAGGTCGGGAGCGTAGAAAATGTGTTTGGATCGTTTAACATTGATTGCTCCCTGTCATTGGAGTCTCCTCTTATGCCTCTAAACACCCAATTGTTTTATTTTAATTTAAAAAGTGAGAGGAATCACTGAGAAATACTTTTTTTTTTTGGACCTGGACATGGAGCCGGAGCAGGGGAAGATATCGGTGTGGGTGTGCAGGGAGGAGAAGCTGGTCTCCGGATTGACAAAGCGAACCACCTGCGCCGATGTAGTAAAAGTCCTGCTGGAGGACCAGAACCTGCAGCAGGGGGTTTCAGCCGCGATGCTGTCCGGCTCCCCCCAGTCCTACTGCGTGGTGGAGAAGTGGAGAGGCTTTGAGAGGATTCTGCCCAACAAGACCAAGATCCTCCGGCTGTGGAGCGCCTGGGGAGACGAGCAGGAGAATGTGCGCTTTGTTCTGGTCAAGAATGATGCGTCGCTGCCCAACAACGGGCCCCGCAGCGCAGAGGCGCGTGTCGTCCAGAGCCGGGAAAGTGGCGGTCCGGGTGGGCTGCTGAAGGGCACCGCCAAGACCTGCTGGACCGCCGCGGCCGCTGCTGCCAACCTGTCCCAGGACAAGCAGAGACGGATCGTCCGGAAGGCCTTCAGGAAGCTGGATAAAATGAATAAAAAGAAAGAACAAACCGTTTCTAAAGATAAAAGCTCCGTGGAGAAGATGGAGACATTGGTCCATTTGGTGATCTCCCAGGATCACACTATCCGCCAGCAGATCCAGAGGATTAAGGACCTGGACCGGGAGATTGAGCGCTACGAGGCTAAAGTGCACTTCGACCGCATTAAGAGACACGGGGCGAACTATGTGCAGGACACATACATGGTGGATTCAGCCACGGACAGCCCCGCTCCTTCGGACTGCAAGCGCAGAGCGGAGCTTCAGGACGCGCGCTGCGCGGCGGAGACGCTGGCGCAGTTCGAGGAATACGCGCGCCGCTGCGAGGAGGTGGTGAGGCTGCAGGAGGAGCTGACGGAGCGAGAGGCTCTGGTGGAGAGCATCACAGGCGAGATTCAGGAGGAACTCAACCGGCGATGGATGAAACGGAGGCGGGACGAGAGGGGCGCGGAGGCGGCGCGGGACGCAGACGGCGTCGCAGAGGAGACGTGTCTCGTCGCGTCCTCAGCTCCAACAGCGGAACCGAAAGTTGAGAACCTGTCAGAGACTGAGCTTGGGATGGAAGAGGAGAGGATCAAAACCCAGCTGGACACCAGTCTGTACATCGGCCTGAGGCTGAAGACGGACCTGGACGCCGTAAGGGGGGACTTGGAACTGAGTCTGGCACTCTGGGAAACCAAAGAAAGCGAGCTCTTGGACCTGCTTGCCAAAGTTGAAACCATGGAAATAGAGCAAGCAAACAAAACACTGACCGATGATGGGAAGGGAGAACTGGGTGCGGGGAGCGCTGAGGCCGAGTCGGGGTCTGCAGAAGACAGTAGCGGCTGGGGGGAGCAGATTAGAGATCTGTCAAAGGCCTGTGACGCAAACGACGAGGACTCGGACACGGGCCTGAGCTCCATGCACAGCCAGGACTCTGACAACCCTCCTGTGTGTGAGTCACTGGTATAGACTCACAGTTTAGAAGCATGTCGGACCTTTATGCAACTCAATGCCACAGACTCAGGGGCGAAGAAATCAGTGTTGGCAGGACTCCCAACTCAAAATGCATCTCTGTACTGACACTGCAATTCTAGAGCAATAATTTCTATATGTAGTCCTTGCACAATAAGCTAGACGGGTCAGCAGCACAGATGGAGGTTTGACAGCTGTGCAGCTCTTTATCTGACCTTTTAGCTCCATGACGAAAATCAGCAAAGCACATCTTACAAGGAGAAGTAGTCCAAAAGAGTATTATAGCAAGTCGCTTCTGACCTATAGTCCTGGGATAAGGATAAACATGATCCCAGTTTGCAAACAGAAAACAGCTGTCCTATAATCAACTTGTTTAAGAGCTAAAAAGCAAGGCAAAGTGTTATTTAAAAAGAGAATGATGACCATAGCAGGCATGATCTCTAACAGGTCAACATCAAGTGTATGTTCGTGTTCAGCAAGTAAATTCATCCCTCCATCCCTGTACAAGTCAAAACATGATATAAAAGCTCTTGAAATAAATGCACAGTGGAAGTGGGGTCATTTTCTGCAGCTGAAATGATTAATAACCTCTAAGGAAAGTAATTCCCACTGCTGAGTGTTTCTGGAAAAAAATATTTCTGCAGGCATTTTTTTTCCTTTTTTAAATTATTTTAAATGATGGGAGCTAAACGGAGCTCACAGATCACGTTATAATTTCCTATGAGGCGTCTGTGTGTTAAGCATAAAAGGACTTAAGAAAAATAAAATAGATACGTGTAGATGTGAGTGGACGTTTTCCTGCCACACACGGCTATTTTCTTATCTGGTTATTTGGTTGGACTATGAAAAAAAATATCAAAACAAAAAAAAAAAACAATCTCAAATATTTTGTTTGGTCCGGACAGTTCATCTGGGACTCTCAGCATTGCTCAAAGTCATGTTTCGTAGTTTTGTGAAGTAATGAGCCTTTATAACAAACTGTCCATTGTCTTACACATTTCTATAGACTATACAGTTATATCTGCTGTGTTCTGTTAATGTATAACAATCCTGAAGAAGCCAAGGGGAAAAAAAGGAAAAGATTTGTTAAAAAAGTGAAGTGATAATCACATCAAAGCAAATATATTTGAGGTAGTCCAGAAGTTTAGGAAAAGTTTAGTAACTGCGGATGTCTCAGGAAGAGATTTCTGAAACAAATGGAAGCAGCAGAGCCTGAGATATCCCCACTTTTAGTCGCTGGTGTGGCTTAACATCCCTAAACAGCGGATCCTGCACGTCCTGTAATGCCAGGATGTCAGAGCGAGAATTAGACGCTCACTCGTTTTGAATTACAGACACCACAGAGTCGACGGGAACGGGGACGTCACCAAGCTACTCTGCTGGAGCGAGAAGGCATCACACAGCTACGCTCCCACCCTGGAACTACTTTTAAGAGATGACTCGGATATCACAAGTGAAATCTTTGAAGTTCCCCTTTAGATTTTGTGTTTCTCTCTCTTTTTGTTTGTTGGATTATTGTTATAACATCAGATCGGCTGCTCTAAAGGGCTTTGTTTCCACGGAAAGCTTCTTAGTCGGCCATAATCAATGTGAGCGGAAAAGTAAAGCCTTGTGTTTCTATCGAGAGTAAAGGCAAGGAATTATTCCTGATCAGAGGGATGGTACATGTCAGTGTGTCGTGCAATTTCAATGACACTTGGGGTACACATGCAAGTCTGAACATTAGGATTCTGCCACGCAGTCATCCAGATTACGTCATGTCTGATCAAGACGTTCATGCAAACGTACTATGCAGAGTTATATACTTTTGTCCACTTTGGCTTCCATAGATCCCTAATGTTTCAGTGTAGATGCGTGTTAAAAAAAACAAAAAGTTACCCTTATTCAAAGCAATAAAAGTGAAAAACGGCGATTCTGGGTCTCCAGTTCTGGACGTGTGAGTCCCGAGAGTACAAACACCTGTGAGGTTGGACTTTTACATGCTTTCAGGACGGAGAAACGGCTCCATTTCGAGATCCCTGCATCCCTGAACTATTTTAGGATTTTAACTTGAAAAGAGTAGCTGCAAAGCAAATTTCCTTTTCTTTTTTTTTGGTGTGGTTCCAGGTCAAAATGGCTCCGCTGAGACCTGCACCGACAACGGCATCGCAGGGCCTCACGTTAAGCTCAACTTCCAGTTAAAGCCTCCAGTTCAGGCCAACTGCTTGACTCTGTCCAACTGGAAATGGAGAGACATAAAATCCCTGTTAGCACCTAGAAGAAACCGGTGACACCGTCTCTGTGGAGTTTACTGCGTTTATGCCCTGCGTGTAGCTTATTTATATCACTTCATCCGCAACAGTTTGGGCTTCCCAGGCTGTGTCTTTCCTACTTCGGGGCTGTAGATCAGCAACTCTGAGACTACGGCGAGAGAACTCGCGTGCACCGTTTGTAAGCAGCGCAACGCCACTCAGCACTGTTAGTGTTAAAATAAGCAAGTGTGGGTTTATTGGGTGTGACTGACTGCCCTGAAAGCATTTGTGCATGTGAGAAGCTCAGTGCTTTCACACCTAAACTAAGACACCCCCACCCCCACACCCAACCCCAACCCCTTTGGCTAAATGTCTTCGGTGCACAAGCCCAAGTTCACGTCTACAGATGGCGAACATGGTTTGCGTCCTTCAGCGCTGCAGAGCTCAACACTGAAAGCGGCGTGTCTGCATGGGCATAATGTGCATTTCCCCTCTTGCTCACATGCCGTTTCGCTCAGCATGCATACTTGTTTAATCGCTGCCTCCTGATCACTCTCGCATGAATTCCTGCATTAATTATGAGCGGATGAAACAGAGTCCTGAATGTACAGAACGCAGCTGTACCGCTCAAGTTACAGTTTAGTAACACATCCCTTCACATGGTCCTCAGGGGGGAGTCTGAAAGGGTCACAGTTCACCCACCTTGAAAGTGCCCGTCTCTCGCGGTTTAACTTGATGCTTTTGTTTCAGGTGCTTTGCATCCGCCCAGATCGATGCACGCCGCTCACAGAAGCCATACATTATGTCTCAAAACTTCAACACATGTAACTCTGGACAATCAGCAGGTTTTTCTGTTTAAATGTTTTCTACAGGAGAAACAGGAAGCTGTGCATGTCAATGCCATTTTCACCTCTTTTCTCCGAAAACAAAAAAGTGAACATCTACAAATTGAACACATTTGGACAAACTGCTTCTGCCGTTTGACATCATGTGCCGACTTAAAAGAAAAATAGGACTACCATTTTTCCACGCTGCGTTCAACTGCGGGTTAGACAGCGACTCTCATCTCTGCCTCCTTTTCACGACAGTGTTCACGCTGAGAAGTACTTTGTTAGGTGTTCAGTCATGTGCACGCTCCTTGTTCAAGACTGACAAGTCAAACTGCTTTTCAGGCTGAGCAAGGGAATCTCAGAAATTTTGGTGATGCATCTCCCGAACCATGATGCCACTCCTTTTTTGTTTGGCTTGTGCAGAATTATTGGCAGAAGAACCTGGCATCTAACAGTCTCACGAGTTAAAGAAAACAAAAATCTAAAAAGAACACACACACACACACACACACACACACACACACACACACACACACACACACACACACACACACACACACACACACACACACACAGATGAACCAAAGTGATTTTAACTTTCTAAGTTTACAGGAAGTGCACACAGGGGCTATGATTACAGGAGTCTGTTACTAGTTACCAACCAACTACAGGCTACTGTTAATAATTCAATTCAATTTTATTTATATAGCATCTATTACAACACAAGTTGTCTCTAGGTGCTTTCCAGAGACCCAGAACATGACCCCCAAGCAATTATTACATAAACAGCAGGTAAAAACTTCCCTAGTGGAAGAAAAACCTTAAGCCAAAAGTGGCAGGAAAAACTCCCCTTTAAGAGGGAAGAAACCTGGATCAGGACCTGGATCATAAGTGGGGACCCTCCTGCTGAAGACAAGCTGGGTAGAGCAGGAAGTAGAGAGAGAAGAGAGACACGTATCTAGTCTTTTGTACCTTTGACGGTGTGTCTATAAGTATAATTATCCATCAGCAGCAGAACTGAGACTTCCATGTATATATGACTGATACCTGGTTACTTGGTGATCTACAGAGACATCCATACAGACAGGTGGAGGTGAACACCGGGATGGTCAGAGGGTGGGACTGCAGGTCAGGATGTCAGCAGGTATCCAACAGAGACATCCATACAGACAGGTGGAGGTAAACACCGGGAGGGTCAGAGGGTGGGACTGCAGGTCAGCATGCAGCTGCTGAGGTTCTGGGCTGCAAACATGTACAGAAGAGAAGAAGAGGGGGCAGACCAGCACAACAAACTACAAGAACAATGGAGCACAATTATGCTCATGAGATACTTCTAATAATAACTGAGGTTTGAACTTGAGAAGGGAAAGGGGGAAAAATAGATGCAGAAGGAGTGTTAGAGGCCTCTTCTTTTAACACCTGCCTTTTTTGTCATATTTAATGATCCAGTTTTACAGGAGCAGAGGTCATGAACCCGCCTCTTTTTGAGTCTATTCACTGTTTGCGTGACATCGGAAGTGGACTTGCACTGGCTTACGACAAAATAGTGAAAATAGTGGAAGATCTGCCTGTGCAAACAGTCTTTACTATAAACGTTTTACACATTTACAGAAGTTACAGTTACTTCAGTTCATCTGTGGAGACTTTTTCCACACTGCCACCTCACCTTGAAGCAGGTGAAGTTTTAATGAGCAGTTGAAGGTGCAAGTGGAAGCTGTGATACTCTGAATGACTGAAGGTCTTCATTTCATTTCTGACAAATTTGACGATGTGGAGTATGAAAATGATTTAAAATGTCTCGACAGTCACTTGACAGGTTTAAAGCCTGAAAGGGACAAAAGTGACGGTTCAAGTTTGGCCACCGAAAGAAAACCGTTTCAAGTGTCTTATCTCGCATACTAATACGTGCTGTATCTCTGCCGTATCTCTGCCGTATCTCCGCCGTATCTCTGCCGTATCTCTGCCGTATCTCTGCCGTATCTCTGCCGTATCTCTGCCTTATCTCTGCCGTATCTCTGCCGTATCTCTGCCGTATCTCTGCCGTATCTCTGCCGTATCTCTGCCGTATCTCTGCCGTATCTCTGCCGTATCTCTGCCGTATCTCTGCCGTATCTCTGCCGTATCTCTGCCGTATCTCTGCCTTATCTCTGCCTTATCTCTGCCGTATCTCTGCCGTATCTCTGCCGTATCTCTGCCGTATCTCTGCCGTATCTCTGCTGTATCTCTTCTATCTTGGTAACCCAGAGGAATATAAGTATCATTTTCTTATTACGTGAATAAACGTCTACGTGCTTTCTGCAGCATCAGAGTGAAGGGTAAAACCAGTTTCTACTAGTTTTCTACTCTTTCTAGTCAGTCCTGATCTCAACTGTCACTCGATACACCTGCTGTGATCTGATATACTTTTCATTTAAATACATTTTAGTAAACCTGTTAAAACACGCTCTCATTTTCTGGTTCAATTCATCCGTATCGTGAGCGTAGTCTTGGATTTATTTATATCGATGATCCAGATTTG